>CM076575.1:1781615290-1781723612 GCA_034641835.2 Pinus albicaulis
CAGTTTTAATGCAGGAAGGAAGACCCATTGCTTTTGAAAGTCGTCCAATCAAAGGAAAGTATTTACAGAAACCTATTTATGAGAAGGAAATGTTAGCAATACTGTATGCACTAAAGAAATGGCGAACTTACCTAATGGGAAGACACTTCAAGGTAAAAACTGATCATGATAGTCTTAAACACTTTTTGGAACAAAGACTATCTTCAGAAGAGCAGCAGAAATGGGTCACAAAGATGTTGGGTTATGACTTTGAAATAATCTACAAAAAAGGAAAGCTTAATGTTGTTGCAGATGCACTCTCAAGAAAGAATGAAGAGGTGGAAGCATTGCTTTGTGCCATTTCTATTATCCAACCGTATTGGATAACCGAAGCAAGAGATGAATGGAAGAAGGACAAAGATGTATGGACACTCATTCAAAAGTTGCAGCAAGATCCTAGTACATCTGATACATTTAGTTGGAAAAATGATTCCTTATGGTACAAAGATCGCTTATATCTTTTTAAGAATTCCCAACTAAAACAAAATATTCTTCTGGAATTGCACACTTCTCCTTTAGGAGGACACTCGGGATTTTTAAAAACTTACCACAGGGTGAAGAAAGAATTATTTAGGATGGCCTTAAATCTGATATTCAAAAGTTTGTGGTGGAATGTTTGGTTTGCCAGCAGAATAAAGTTGAGACAATTAAGACCCCAGGACTTCTACAACCTTTATCCATTCCAAGTCAACGTTGGGAGGAGATTTCAATGGATTTTATCACAGGTTTACCTAAGTCCGAAGGAAATAATGTCATCATGGTGGTAGTTGATAGACTTACCAATTATGCACACTTTTGTGCATTATCTCATCCATTTAAAGCAAGTACAGTTGCTACTACATTTATGGATAGAATTCAAAAGCTACATGGAAGCCCAAGGGTTATTGTGAGCGAAGAGATCCCATTTTTACTGGAAATTTTTGGACGGAGTTATTTTCTTGTTTGGGTACTCAATTAGCTCATAGCTCATCTTATCATCCTCAATCCGATGGTCAAACCGAGATAGTAAATAAATGTTTGGAAGGATATCTTCGTTGTTTTGTATCTGATAAACAAACACAATGGGTCAAGTGGTTACCTCTCGCCGAATGGTGGTATAACACTTCCTTCCATACTGCAGCAAAAATGACCCCATTTATGGCACTTTATGGATATCATCCACCATCCATCACATCATCTTTAAGGGAAAATTCGAAGGTTCAAGCAGTGGAAGATCACATCGAGCATCAGCAAGAAGTTCTCCAACTCTTAAAGGATAACCCGAATTTGGCACAAAATCGAATGAAACAACAGGCAGATCAACATCGCAGCGAGAGAAGTTTTGATGTAGGAGATTGGGTATTTTTATGGCTACAACCATATAAACAAATTTCCCTCAAGCAAGCTAAGAAGGATAATAAATTATCGCCAAAGTACTATGGTCCTTGCAAGGTGTTGCAAAAGATTGGTACTATGGCATACAAATTGGAGCTTCCTGCTTCTTCGTAAGTACATCCAGTTTTCCATGTTTCATGTTTAAAGAAGGTTATAGGTGAAAATCTTCCAGTTCAAACAATATTGCCAGAACTTGATGAGGAAGGAAAAATCATATTGGAACCAGAAGCGGTCATGGAAACAAGAACTCGACAACTACGGAATCGATCAATTTCTGAGTATCTCATAAAGTGGAAGAACTTACCCACTGAAGATTCTACATGGGAGGATGAGAATTTTATACAGAAGCACCCAGAGCTACTCAAGCGTTGAGGACAACACTTTTTTGAAGGAGAGGAACATGTTAGGTCCCTATATTACTAGTATAGTCCCTTATTTTTGTTAGTGTAACCCCCTTATTGTTATTATTGTACCCTTGTAACCCCCATTTTGTTATTATTGTGCCCTTAAATTATTATTGTTAGGTCGGCTAGGATTACATTGTGGCCCACTAGGATTACATTATGGCCCCATGGACTCCTATATATAGAAAGGAGGTTTTGTAAATTGTGGCATCCAAGAATTGTTCATTTATGTAATGTATTGGAGGTTTCCCCCTCGAAGTGGCTCATTTCTAAGGCGTTGATATCTCTTTTATTCTCTTTCTGGAGCTGGTTACACAACATCTTATGAAGACATCATGTTATTTGGTTAATCTTCACTGTTGTTTCCTTTTTTGAACTCAGAAATTCTGTTGTTTTCATGAAGAAAAGACCACTGCAAAAATCCCCATTTTTCCCTCATTTTACTCCTTTTTTCATTCATCATTAACCTTCATTTTGTTCTCTTTTTCCCCATACACTTCCTCCATTTTTCATGTATTCCCTTCCTTCCTGCATAAAACCCCTTTTATAAGGTTTAAAACTCATTTTAAACCTTACCGAAACCCCCAAAATCCATTGAAAAACCTTGAAAAATTCATGAAAAACAAGTTTTTTAACTATGGGCCTAAGCCCCTTTGGGCTAACCACTTCCCCACCATAAACCCACGCCCTGGAACCAAGCACTAATGGTCCCGAGCACTTATCGCATTGGAACAATGGGAGAGCGCAAGTCTTTTGGCTTTTATGAAACCTTCGATGTGATTGGCCCTTTTTTATATAAGCCCCGATCCTTTTCTTTATTCGCATAACCTTGAGTTTTTTATCGGGCGCTTAAAACTTGTGAATAAACCTTCCTCGATCATGTTTTCCCTTTGTAAAATCATAAAAACCCTTTTTCATATTTTTTGTATAAAGCCCGCTGGTGCAATGTTCTTTAATGAAAAGGACCGTCGATCTAAAAGGTTGATCGACGATCAACAGGATCTCGCATCAGAGATTTTCGAAATGGGTAGATTGAAAAGGCCCCTCCATCATTCTGATGCGATTGGCCCCTTTGTGCATATAACCCTGGTCCCTTTCACTTGTTCATATATCCAAAGGCCCCGTAGTCAGGCGCCAAACCATATATATCACCCGCCCCGAAGCCAATAAACCTTTGCTTTTAATTAAAATCCGCCTTTTTTATATTATAAAGGGGCTTGTCATTCATTGGTTAAACCCATTCTCGGCCATTGATCTTGGACCAATCAAACGGCCAGCGCTATATCGTTGGCACAATTTATTATTTTATTCACAACCTCCGATTGTGGTCCCCCAATTCATTTCTCACTATCGATTTGATCTGCAGATCGACGGTCCACAGCCAATCGCATTAGCACTCCTCTTTCCATTAACCTCACTGATCGCAGAGTTCTGATTACATCTAGGCCGTCCATGTGTCAAGATCCGACGGTTCAAATTAATTTTCCCGACCTTGGATAAAAACATGGAAACCCCTGTATAATGTTTGTTTATCCAATCTCAGCCGTTGATCTCTACGGATCAACAACCCATATTAAATCACTCTCCACTTCGTATATTTTTCCATTTTTTACCCAGATTCAATCTCCACCGTTGATCCTATACATCTAATGGCTTAGATTAAAACCACCCTACCTGCTTCTGCCCGCGCGTCTTGCCGATATCGCGCTCACTCCCCACCGTTCGATCTGAGGCCCCAGATCTAACAGCTAACTCTCGTTTTCGCATGAATTCATGCTCGGAGGTTAATGATTTTAAGTCACACGATATAATCATTTTTCCAATGCCACGTGTCGGGCAGGAACGCATATCGCGTTTGAAAAGTGAAAACCGCCTTTTCCCCTTTGGGTCACGCAATACCGCTTGTTTCTCCTCCCAAAACCGTTTTCCCCATTTTCATTGTGTTTCATCGCGTTCGCTCCCCGCCGTTGATCTCTACAGATCAACAGCTCAGATCTAATCTGGCCATTACACTATCGCCCTTCGCCTTCACCAAGGACTTCTTGGATCAATCTTAACCATTGATCTTCGGGGCCAAATCTGATCCAACGGCTCAGGATCATCCGCGAAACCCCAATTTTCCTCAGTGCATTTTCACTGCTGATTAAGGTTTTAATCCCATTTCTTCACATTTTTTGCCTATGTTATTGAAATGTGACCCTGTCACGTTATGCTATTACTATTGCTCCCGACTGTTGATCTCTGAAAGATCAATGGCCCTAACTTAATCTCTGCACCGTTCACTCCACCGCTTTCCTATTTGTCCTCCCGTGATCGATCTCCACTGTTGGATGCTTTCATCCAATGGCTATGCTCCTAACCTCAGCCTTCGAAGCAGTTTTACCCAATACGCAGGATTTCTTAATTATTTCTTGATTTTATGCAGGTTTTAAAGGATTTCCAATTATTTTAAAGGAAAAATAAAAGCCGAGGATGACGATCCTCCAGGCTTTCATTCATCAAAGAAGATTACCATACAGGGTTCCATACCACGTTTCATCAGTGCATCATGAGCATTGATGACATAAGAGCCCCTGTAACACCTGCACATCAACAAGACACATTAAAGCTTTAAAAAACAGAGAGTATCAATGTTAAAGGATCCAGCCACAGCAGAGATAAAGAATTAAAGATGGTTTACACAATTTGAGTGGATTACTGCTAAAAATCTACAATTAAAAGCCTAATCCACTAAATTAAAACGCAGTTAAAGACCAGAGGACAATATTTAGGCCTAATTATGCCTAACACACAGATCAGAAGTTGATTAGTCCTATTTAGGTCAAAACAAAAATATCTACCAGACCGAGAAAGCCTCCACTGCCAAATCAGAGGCTAATTGAATCCTCTCAGCTATCAGAAGCCACTTGCAGTCTCAAAGCATTCAAAAGAGGCATATTTATTGCCAGAATAGAAGATATTTTCCTCAATACAGCTCAACAGTTATTTCAACCAAAGGAACTTATTGTAAACTGTCAGCAAAGTTATTACAAGGATAAAACAAAGCCTTAAAGTCAACAAATCTTCCCAACGAGCTTAATACTTAATATGAACCAATTAATATAGAAGAAATATCAGAAAGTTTCTTCATTGAGCCCCTCAAAGGCCAAGAAGTATTAGACTATATTAATTGGACCTAGAAGATCTTTTATCTCATCCCACCTCCTCATTTATTCTATAAATACTTCTGTAGAAGATGAGACAATGTTGGTCACTACATATCTATTGCCTGTAAATAGTTTATTGAAGTTGTTGTAAGCTCTGTTTGTAATTGAAGATACCTAAGTTAAGATGAGAAGTTTGAAGTTGTAGAGAACCACTGGATTTGAAGATTGTAACTAGTTTGAAGCATCAAATACAAGCTTATTTGTGGGATCCTGGTCTATGTCAACGGTGATGTTTTTCTTATTGTAAATTTTTATTTTATTTATGTTCCCATTCTTTCCATCTTCTCTGATAAAGAACAGCAATTATAGAGTTAGGATTTACTGTCAAAGATACCCTTCTCTTACTGATAAGCTTTATCTACGTGTTTTCTTCCAATTGTGTTGTTTAAGAATGATTTAATACAGTCCAAGAAGTCAAGATGTTGGTGTTCCCTTCTCTTACTATCTAGAATTTAAACATTGTTCTTGAATGTTATTTTCAGTTACTGCCAAGTAAATTTGAACTAGGGAAGTCTATGGTGAGCCCTGTCCTCTAGTTTCTTCTCCAACAATTTCTTTGAAAAGTTTCCCTTGAATATGTTGAAAGCAGGATAGGTTCAAAGTCCTTACTTGATCTTAAGCTGTTCTTTTTGTGTTTTAAATTTTTTCTATTGAAATTACATCAAAAGTAGGCTAGTTTCAAAGTACTTACCTGATCTCAAATTAATTTTATGTCTCTCTTAAGTGTATGCCAAAAGCAAGATAGTTTCAAAGTACTTACTTGATCTTAGGCTGCTCTTCATTTTTAATTTGTTTGATTTCCCTTTCTTGTTGTTCGATTCCATTCCATAAAATCAAATTAAATGGATCCTTAGACATAGATGACTTGCCCCATGGACTACTATTGAACCTTGTTGTTTCAATTAAATCCTACTGTGACTCCATAGCCCAATGGTTTGAAGCTGTTTCTTGCCTATCTTGTTAGCTGAATCAATTTTCATTTTCATTCACCTTCACTCTTCATTTAGACTTCCTTCACCTTCACATATCTTTGCCCAACCAAAACAAACAAAAAACCTTGTTCTTCATAACTAGCCTAATATCACATTCAAAAGCCTTAAAGATAAATCAATCTTTGCACTAATAGAGAGATCCCTCTCTAGATTCAGGAGGGCTAGTTCCTAGAATCCCAAAGTGGTTCAAGTTTTGTCTCTATAGTTTGTATTTTCCAATCTTGCAAATTACAGATTCCTAACACACTCTTAGGTTCTAAGGCTTTATGTTTTGCATCTGGAATATGGGCCCTAACATCACTTCCAAAAACACAAAAGTGACTTACATCTAGTTTGATTGAGCTACAAGCTTCTTCTAGAGTTATATTCTTTAAAACCTTAGTAGAAGTGCGATTTACTATGTAATTTGCACAGTTAATTGCTTCTGCCCAAGAAATGAGACTAAGTCCTTTAGATTGAAGCATACCATTAGCCATTTCTTTTAAGGTGTGATTCTTCCTTTCAACTACACCATTTTGTTGCAGAGTATATGGAACGATATGTTGCAATTGAATGCCATGCTCAGTGCAAAAGTTGATAAATTTGTTGTTAACATATTCTCCTCCATTGTCTAATCTTAACTTAAGAATTGGATGTCCAGATTGTTTCTCAACAAAGGCCTTAAAGGCCAAGAACATGTTAAAAACTTCACTCTTGAGTTTTAAGAAGTATACCCAAGTGCGTCTGGAAAAATAATCAATGAAAGTTAAGAAGTACTTGCAACCAAAGGAAGAAACAACAGGAAGTGGACCACATAAATCATTGTGCACAAGCTGCAAAGGGGTTGAGACGTGCCAAGAGGCACGTTTGTCAAAAATATCCCAATGATGTTTTCCAAGTACACATCCGGAGCAAACACCATCTCAGCAAGATACCATAGGAAGACCCGTCACCATATTTTCTTTACATGGAATTTGAAGGGAGTGAAAGTTTAAGTGACCAAATCGCTCATGCCAAAGTTTGCTCACATCATCATTATGAGCAAAAAAAACAGAGGGAAGACAAGATGACCAAAATTTTTCAAACTTATACAACCTTTTGGAATCATCAGCAATGCCAGTAGCTAAAATATGTCTAGGATCTTTGAGGTCCTTGATTACAACATCATGAGGTGAGAATTCTACTATTTTCCCTTCACCTGAATGAGTTATCTGATAAATAGAGAGAAGGTTGCATTAAAAGGTAGGAACACATAATACATCATTAAACTGACCATTATCTAGATGAATGGTTCAAGATCCTACAACACTAAGATATCTATCATCACCAACATAAATATGTTTGGTGTTACAATCATTTAAAGAAGAAAACATGGCTTGATTTTTGGCCACGTGGTGAGAAGCTCCAGAATCAATGAGCCACTCATGAGAATGAGAAGAAGAAGACACATTTAATGCATAACCAGATCTTGATGCTTGACAACCACAAGCAAAAAGTGCCATTCCTGAAGATGAAGGTGAAGAGTGATCCAAATTGATGTTGTGCTTCTTCATTGCTGCTTCTAAGGCTTCTATCTTCTTAAAACATTTGGACTCTATATGGCCATCACGATTACAAAATTTGCAATGTCTATATGTATTATTCCCTTTGTTTTTATTTGCCTTATCATTTTGGTGAGTTGCTTTTTCAGTTTTCGACTGAAATTGCTTAGGACCCTTGTTTGGTTTCAGACCATACTTTTTAGGATACTGCTTCTTAGGATTCTTTTAATATGATTGTTGTTGGGCTACTAAGGCTTTCTTAGAAGCATTTCCAAAAGTGATAAGACCAAGGCGTAATATTTTATCTTGTTCTCTTATCAAATAATCGCAAAAGGCATCAAAAGAGTGGTTCTTGTAAGTGGTTCCTGAAGAAATGATGGTTTCTTTAGTGGAATGGAAGGTGGAAACAAATACAAAGTATGCAAGGCCAAGCTTAGCAAGAATGCAATAGATGAGTCTACAATCTTCCTTTTTGACCTTACAACCTTCTAAAAAAATTCTAAGGGTCTTGAATTTGGACAAAAAAAACTTCAATAGAGGAGAAATTATTGGGGTCCAAAGTAAGCAACTCATTTTCAAGTTGGTAGGCCCTGATTTGATTTTGAATGCCAAAGACAGCATTTAGCTTTTCCAGGGCTTCATGAGAGGTGTCAATGTCAAGGATATGAAAATGAAGATCTTAAGCAATGGACATTCCTATCAACCCTTGTGCTTGATCTTGTTTATTTTCCCATTTAGCGACTTTATCATCATCAGAAGTTTTAGTTTCTTATCCTGTGGCTATTCTATAAAGCCCTTTACTTCTAAATATATCTACCATGTGAGGTAGCCATTGGAAATAATTGGTGTTGTTAAGAATAATCGGGCATGCACTTTCCATTTTTTTTTAAACTGAAGCTGAGAAAAGATGAAACTAATTACTCCAATGGAAATATCTCAAAAAATTAGGCTGATTCAAAAAAACTGGCTCGAGAAACAGCTTTCGGATGAAGAAGTTATGCCTTTTGAAAAAACTGAGTTGTAGATGCTGAATAGTAACGGGAACGGTTTGAAATTTGATGATGAAGTTCAAATTTAAAAAAAAAAAAAAAAAACTCACCCCTTTAACAAAATATTTTTACAAAAAGATGCTTGAGAAAGAGACTTGAACCCAAGACCTCTATTCTCATAAACTAACTCCTCACCAAGTGAGATAGTAAAAGGATTCTGTAATTTTTTTAAAGGAGGAAGGGTTTTTTTTTTTTTGCTTTTTCCTGCACAAAAATAACAAAAAATGGAGCAAAAAAAATGAAATGCAAACCTTGCGGAAAAATTTTAGACTTTCGATTAGCCTTACAGGCAACTATCTATTTTTTCACTATTTCTGATTTCCCAAGATTGCACAAAGACGTGAGGAAAGAGCATACGTAGAAAAAAATCCCTTCTTCTTGTTTCTGATTTGTCGAGATCGCACACAACGTAGAGAAAAGAGAATACACAGAGAAAAGGGTATAGATCCAGCAAATAAATAAAACCTAAAACCAAAATAAATAGAGGGAACCGAAATAACTAGAACTATTAACAAATATAACTACAAAACAGATACTTTATACCTCCAGATCTAAACTGACATAACTTGGGCAACCGGAAACATTTTCGCATGAAACGAAAGGCATTCCTCACTGAAAAATATGCTCCGGACACAACAGAGTAGATCTCCAGGCCTGAAAATATTCAAAAATAATATATCTAGAAAACGGCAGTCGCATGCAGTCAAATCGGCTTCGGATTTGGATCAACAACGGATGCGGCCCTCAAAATAGCTCTGATACCATGTAGGAATTTACAGGGTAAGCTCCATAGATCAAAAACCAAAGGTCACCGCTCACAAATAGATCACAAATCAGTACACCAGTATTATCACGTGGTTAAAAACCTCGAAGAGGGAAACAGTCCACGACCTAAGCCAATGCAGCCACTTCAGGAAATTTATTAATATAAAAAGAAAAGTTACATATGTTTCTCTCATAAAAATTTACCAGAAAAATGACCCTCCATGCTCTTTAAATAGATATCATGGACCAATCAGGTGTTAAGCCACGGATCAAATGTCATTAATACCGAGGAGAAAGAGAATTGTCGGATCACTACAAACCGTGACCGTCGGATTATAAGTTACAAATGTACATAGTAAAGAAACACACTTTACCTAAATCTACACTAGACTAAGTTATTCTTAACTATTTCCTATGTGTCAGAATATCCTAACACACAAGTTCAAGGCTAATTCAGCAAAAAATCGCCATAAGGAAAGGATGCAAGGTGAGAGTAATTTTAAGTTTCCTTTGATTATAGACCAATGTAGAAATAGGATGTTTACTACAAAGATAGATTGTTGTTCTGCAAATTCAGTAAATATGCAGCATGAATATTTCAAAGTTAGCAATGGTTGGTCAACAGAATCAAGGAAAAAAATTTTGTTTCATGAAAAGCTCCAATTAATGAAATTAGGGAAATTTCAGTGGATTAAGTTTGGAAGAGTGGGGACATAGTCTCCTCATCTTCATGTTCAGTAGTCCAGAGAGATTTTGGGGTCCAAAAGCTTCCCAATGGGGAGGTTTGATTAGGAGATCATGTCTTATCCTAAAAAATTAAAGTGCTCGAAACAGGTCTGAACCTGAGCAACCAAAAAGATCTCGTCATTGCGATTCTGGCAACACGAACTGTTCGAAAAACTGATGTCATATGAGGAAGATATCGTGTTTTGTTCCTTTTCCCAAATAGCAAAAATTTGGTGACTGGATGCCCAGTCATCATGTAGGTACATTCATCAGGAATATACTTGGAAAATTCCATTTTTCTCCATAGCTAATAGGATGGCACCATGTGGCTCAATCTGGGTCGTTGGATGTTGGTGGTACGATTCAATTTGGACTGTTGATGGGTTTATTTATGAACCAATGGATGAGTGACATGTGGCCAGCCCAGAGGCTACCATAGGTCCTTAGGAGCATGTGAAAAAATTTATGTGGAGTCGACAGGGGTCAACCCCACAACCTCATGCCCGCAGCAAAGTTTGCTTACCAGCCTGCTTATGTGATAGTTCTTAACATATGAGGGGTGGAAGTTGTATTTCAAGTTTAATAGTTTTGCATTCAGGGGTTTGGGGAGGCCAGCCCCCCCTCCATATGCCTTAGTGCCAGAACCGTGGCCTCCACTCCATCCAGTGGCTACCAAAACCGTTAAATCCAAGCGTTGTTCACATGTTTAAAACTATGGCAACAAACATTTATTTGGCGGCAACTTCACCGTAACTTCCGCTGGTAGATTTGAATTGGTCACATGATGGGTTGCAGTTAATGCAACAGTTCTTTTGGGTGGTTGTATAACCGTAACCTCTGGCGGGTTTTACAATGGTTGTTCATGTGCGGGATTTAAGAGTTAAGATAGACGGTTAAAGGAGCGGAACCTTAACTCCCGGTTCCAACATATTCGGCAGAGTTCAAACCATTAGTCTGGAGGTTACGACGGGGTTGGCATGTGACCACCCCACCCCTAAACCTTAAATTTTAATTTAACTGTCTGACCTTATTTGGAGCACGCCCCTATTTTTAGGAGATTTATTAAATTTAACTGCAGCTAACTTCCCATTCTCCACATTTAGTGGAGCTTTTCTAGCTGTCATTGGGAAAAATGCATTAGGAGGTCAACTTTCGACCAATTTTGGTGAGACAAGAGTCTACCTAGACTAATTTGAGCATTCTTAAGCCATTGGTGCAAAAAATCATCCATTAGAGGCCTGCAAACATATGTAATTTACAATTTTGAACATAATGACAAAGAGGGACATGCCATTGGGAGCTATACCAACAGATGTAGCCCAGGAGGGGTGAAATAATTCATCATGCCTACTGTGTAAAACTTATGTGTGAATGTTTTTTTCTGTTATTCACTTATGTTCAGTGCTTTTAAGGCTTATTTACATGCTTAAAGTTCACTAATTCATATAATTTTCATGGTTAAAACTCTCATTCCTTAAGCAAAATTATGGAGACAATTTTTACATGTTTATTTAACTGAAAGGACACTTAGCACAGCAAAACTAATACACTCCTTTCAGATCACTAACATGAAAAAAGGAATTGCATACCTCTCTGACACAGCAAAAATAATTGCGGGTCTCTCTGAAATGACACCGCAAAAGGAAGTTCAGATCTCTCTGAAGTGACACAGAAAAGTGTAATACGGTCAACTGAAATGTAATGCGATCAACTCAAGTGTAGTGCGGTCAATGCAGTCAACTGAAGTGTAATGCGGTCAATGTGGTCACTTCTAAAGTATAATATTGTCACCTCTAAAATGTAATATATCTGAAGTGTTATGCAAATTATAATAAGAAGCATAAATGTGGATTTCTTGAAAGAAGATATGCAGATATTATATGGAGAAATATGAGAATACTATAATATGAATTATTGAAGTCTAATGTGGTGTATATTTGCATAAAGAGCAAGTAGATGAAAGGAATGTAAATCAGATATTTACCTTCCTATTCTCAGCAATCAAAAGAAAGTGATCTACATATAGAATTAGTGTCTTGATAAGCCTGTTAGGAATCTATAATTTTAGCAGATTAGTGAGACTAAAATTGCAGAGACAACATTGTTTCAACCACTTTGGGATTCTAGGATCTAGCCCTCCTAAATCCGAAGAGGGATCTCTCCAATAAGTGCAAAGATTGGACTTATCTTTAAGGCTTTTATGTGTGATATTAGGCTAGTTATTAAGAGCAAGGGTTTTGTTTGTTTTTTGGATGGTTGAGCATGATTATTATTTGAGTGGAAAGTCCTAAATGGAAATAGTTTCAAAGGTGTGAAGTTGCAATCAACCGGAACAAGCTTTGGCTGATTAGATAGATATAACGCTGGTTTTTAGTCCATTGGGCTATGGAGTCATAATAGGGCTTTAATTGTGCAACAATTTCAAGAGTGGTCCAAGGGGCAAGTCATCTATATCACAAGATCTCTGAGATAAAATGATGGAATGGAAACAATAAAAGTGTTGAAGGGGTGGAAACAGACACTAATTTCCAATGGGATTTAACATTATGTCCAAACAAGAAAAGCCTTTTAAGTAACTGTTTAAAACTGGCCAAAGGGCAGGACTCACCATAAACCTCTTTGGGCAAGCTCGTATTAAAGATAACTCAATAGACAAACAATCCAGTAATCTGCATAATTAATTTCAGAAAGTATGAAAACAGATAAGAGAAACAAAATGCAACTTAAGATCAGATAAGATACTTTTAAATCTAGTTTGCTTTCAGCATACACTTAGGGAAACTTTCAGAATTTACCTTTGGAGAAATAAGCTAGAAAATAGGGCACGCCATCACTTTTCTATTCTATCTTTACTAAGAAAATAAAGAAAATAACATCCAAGAACAATGTTTAAAGTAAACAGTAGGACGAGGGAACGCCAGCATTCCCAACTGCTTGAACTATATTGAATCATTCTTAAATAAACAATTTAGAGGAAAACATTGAGATAAAGCTTATCAGTCAGAGAAAGGTACTGTTTGATAGTAAATCCTAACTCTATAATTGTTGTTCTTTATCAGAGAATAATGGACAAAATGGCATAAATGAAAGGGAAAACAATTAACACAGAAAGAAGCACTTCACCAGTGATATAGACCAAGATCCCAAGAATCAGCTTGTGTATTGATGTCAATCCAGTTACAATCTTCAAGTCCAATGTTTCAGTTCAGCAATCATCTTCACTTCTCAGCCTAACTTATTTAACTACAAACAGAGCTTCAAGAGCCTTTGAACACTATTTACAAGTAGAATTTTCGAGCACAAGTATATTTCAAAGTTCAACAACCAACATTGTTTCATCTCCTACAGAAGTATTTATAGAAGAAATGAGGAGGTGGGATGTGATAAAAGATCTCCTAGGTTCAATTAATACAGATAAATGATTCTCATCCTTTAAGGGGATCGATGGAGAATATTACAAATATTTTCTCTGTATTAACTATTTTACATTAAGAATTCAGCTCAGTGGAATGATTTTGTTGACTTTTAGGCTCTGTGTCATCTTGTAATAAGTCTGCTGATATTTTTTGCAATAAATCCTTTGGCTTGAATTAACTGTTCAGCTGTTGTGAGGAAAATATCCTCTGTTCTGGTCATTACTCGGCCTCTGTTGAATGTTGTGAGGCTATAGGTGGCATTAGGTAGCTGAGAGGAATCAATTAGCCTCTGATGTGGCAGTGGAGGCATCCTTTGTCTGATACATATCTTTGATTTGCCTTTAACTATGCTTAATTTAGTGGATTAGGATTTTGATTTTCGATCTTAGCCGTAATCCACCCAATCTGTGTAATTAATCTTTAATTCTTCAGTTCTGTTATGGTTAGGTATTGAACATTGATACTCTCTGTCTCTTTTGATCTTCACTGTGTCTTGTTGATGTGCAGGTGTGTAGAGGCTTTATAATAGTATCAGCGCTCATGATGCACTGATAAACCTTGATGGGAACCTTTGCAAAAAGATTTCTTTGATAAACAAAGGCCTAGAGATTTGTCACTCTCGGCCTATCATTTTCTTTTAAAATATTTGAAAAACATTTAAAGTCCTGCACAGAAGAAGAAATGATTAAGAAATCCCATGTATTTGGGGTAAAACTGCTTCAGAGGTTCGGGTTTGGAGCATGGTTGTTGGATGGTAGCATCCAACGGTGGAGATTGCATGCAAAGATAAAAAGGGAAGCGGTTGGAACAAGTGGTGGAAGTTTAAGTCAGAGCCGTTGATCGATGATAGACTAAGGAAATCAATGGTCGAGATTAGTTATGAACAAATAATGCAAAAGAGTCACATTATAATAAAAAGGCAGAAAATGCGAAGAAATAAAAAGGAAATTGGTTAAAATACCCTTTGGCGGAGGAAAAGTATTGAAATGGAATTCGGGGTTTCCGAATGGTCGTGGGCCGTTAGATCAGTTGGGCCCTAGGAGATCAACAGTCAGGATGATCAATGAAGGCCCTTGGTGAATGGGCGGAGGGGCATGAATTTAACCAAGGTTGGAAGGATTGATCTGGACCATCGGATGTTGACACATGGACGACCCAGATACAGTCGGAGCTTCGCAATTGGTGGGGGCAATGGACATGGGAGCACCGAAGCGATTGACTATGGTCTGTCGATCTGAGGATCAGATAGACGGTGGAGGATGAATCGGAAGATCGGCAATCAGAGTTTTGCGAATAAAATTTTTAACATGCCCATGGAAATCTCCGATGCGATACAACGCTGGCCATCGGATTGGCCCAAGATCAACGGCGGAGAATGGCTTCGACCAATGAATGAGCGGGACCACATTATAATATAAAAAATCAAAATTTTATGGAAAACAAAGGTTTATTGCATCGGGCAGGTTATATATATGAGGTTTGGCACCTGTCTGCGGGGGCCGTTGGTTTTATAAAGTAACAAATGTTCGGGGTTTATACATATGAGGGGCCAATCAAATCGGAACGATGGTGTGGGATTTTCAATCTACCCATTTGGAAAATCTTCGATCCGAGATCGCGCGGATCGTTGATCGGGTTTTAAGATCAACGGTGTTTATTAATAAAAAATAATGCACTGGTGCGTTTAGTTAAAAACTTAGGAAAAATGGGTTTTATGAATATAAAAAGGGAAAACGTGATCGGGAAGGTTTATTTATAAGTTTTGAGCGCCCGATTGCGGGCCGAGGGTTATGCGAATAAAACAAAGGAATGGGGCTCATATATAAAGGAGTTGATCGCATTGGAGGTTTTATAAAAGCCAAAGACTTGCGCGCTCCGATTTTTTCCAATGCGATAAGCGCTCGAGACCATTAGCACTTGGTTCTAGTGCTAGGGCATATTTGGGGAAGTGGTTTAGGACTTAGCCCAAAGGGGCTTAAGCCTATAGTCAAAACACTTATTTTTATGAAATTTTCGAGATTTTTTGATGGATTTGGGGGTTTCGGTAAGGTTTAAAAGTGAGTTTTAAACCTTATAAAATGGTTTTTATGAAGGGGAAAGGGGAAATAATGAAAAACAAAGGAATTTCATGGGGGAAAAAGGGAATAAAATGAAGGCTAGTTTTGAGTGCAGGGAGGGGATAAATGGAGTTTTGCAGTAGTCTTTTCTCTATGAAAATAGTAGAATTTCTGAGTTTAAAAGGGAAACAGAAGTGAAGATTTAAACAAAGGGCATGATGTTTTCACAAGACTTCAAGAGATAACAATTTTTTTGCAATAAAACTTGTTTCTTGAAGGCTCAAAAAATGATTTAGCCACCATTTGATATGACAAATTTTATAGGTGGCTAACAGTGGCTCCACATGGGGATGGTGCCTTCTTGAAGGCATCAAGAACTTCATACTTGTATTCTCTAGGGGGTTGATCAATGCCTCATCCATTGGGCTGCAACCTTCCTTACTTGGATGATCTTCTTCTATTTTGACAATGTTAGCAGCTATGAAGAAATAATGGAACTTCATCAACACAAGCTTTCTACCTACCCAATCCTACTAATCTAACATTTTTTCTTCTTTCAGAGTGCACTTGGATTGGAAAACTCTTTTTACAATCATTTTATTCTTTTGAAAACAAAAAAGTAATCTAAGTCTACTTCTTATTTTGCCATGAACTCAGATTAAACAATTGAGTTCATAAGCTTCTCTACCTAATATAATATCTGTTAGGATTAAAAAGTCTAACAGATTTTTATTCACTAATTTCTAAAACAAAAATTTTAAAGCATACAAGTCAGGATTGAACAGTCTAACTTGTTGCTAATCTATGGCATAAAAAGCAAGCTACACATAGATGTTATTTTGCAGAAAATTAAATCAAAATGGAAGGCTTAAGATCTGAGAGTTCTAATCACATCCTTCTCTTTTCTACAACTCTATTTTTGAGTTTATTTGAGCTGTTTTTCCTTGTTCTCTGGTTCATATTTTGAGCTTGTTTGAACCTTCATTTTCTATCCTAATCTCTCTAACTGATAAGCCAAGATTGAGCTGTTTGGAAAATCTATTTCACTAACCTATTAGCAGTAAATTGAAAGCTAATTAGTCATGATTAAGCTATATGACTAACTAGGAGTGTGTTTCTTAGGAGTGGAATTTGAGCTTGCACACTTTCAGATTTTGTTTCTCTTTTTTGGTATGGGGCTATACCTTTCTTGTTTTTACAATCTGCCCTCTTTTCTATCTTTTACTGTTTTTGTATTTTTCTTTTTCCTTGAAGACAAAAATCAACAACTATCTAATTGCTCAAAACTGAGCTTTATCGACATTCCTATCTAACCTAATCTATCTTGGAATATTTACATCCCCTATATGATACAAAAGTGCCAATGTAGCTAGTTGAGTAGTGTAAAAAATAAGAATAAAATCTGGTTGTTTGTCAGGGGTATCCATAGTACATTTTGAATATTAATCTTCAAAACCAAGGCTATCACAGAGGGTGACAGCTTTTCATATGTTTGGCTCTTGCAAAGGATAAATACTTGATAACTTGAGCCAATTGGGACCTCCACACACTCTTCCAAAGGATCAACAAAGAAAAGATGAAGATTCTCTTCTTTTTGGCCCTCCATGTCTGGTAGATTGTCTGCTTCCAAGACTTCAGCTTTGAGGATTATATCTTTAGTATGTTACTTGGAAGCATCATCATCTTTAACCTACAAAACAACAAGCAGTGAAATTTCTTCTTTCTCTAAATCTATGCTTGCTTCTGATATAAGTTCAGGTTCTTTGAATGGCAGATTGATATCAATGAAGGGAGAAGTTTCTTCTCGAAAAGATAGTATATCCTCAGTAGGATAGTATTCTATTTGTTTTTCTCCCTCAAAGTCCTGCCAGTATATTTTATTGTTTGGGACAACTAGTCTGAAATTTTCTTGAATTGTATATTTTTTTCTCTCCCAAGGTCTCAGACATGTACTAGCAACAAGGGCTAATCCACTAGCAAAACTGTTTTGGTTTTTAGGAACAAGTATAAGTTGGAATTATTTGAATGATTTTAATAAATCCATGGCATCATTCTTATAAGCTTTAAGTCTGGGATGTTTAACCATGCATTCTTCTTTCACTTGCCTAATTACCAATTCTGCACTTCCATGAACTGTTATCTTCTGGGCTCCTAATTTTTCAATAATTGTAGCCCTAAGAGGAGCGCCTCATATTCTACTATGTTAGTTGTGCATTGAAAGTTAAGTTTATATGAATAGGATTTAGAATAATTGTTTTTTGTATCATAAAGCCATATTCCTGCACCTGCACTGGTTTTAGTACATGACCCATCAAAATTCATATTCCAAAGAGGACTAGTTTCAGTATTATCATTAATTTCCTTACTATCCTCTTGGTCTTGAGTGCCATTGGATTGTTCTATGGAATAGGCACCATGTTCATGATTGTCTGGTTGAAATGATGGCTTGGATGGTAGCTGCTTACTTATTAATTGATCAATTTGTTCTTAAGTTAAAGGAGAAATTTTTCTTTCAGTATAAACAGAAAAATAACTACCCTCTTTCTTATGACCAACAAAAGAACTATCTGCATATTTACAAAAAATCTCTCTATGTGACTGAGAAAGAGTATTTGATTTGTAATAATTTTCAGAGACTGACTGTTTATAAATAGTCTGATCTATCTCTTTTTCTGTCAAAGGGGAATATGTTTCTATGTTCCTTTGAACAGAAGTACAGCAGTTCTTTGTCTCTTGTAAAGGTTGATTTTGACGTTGGATGTTTTCTTGAGCCTCTTCTATGAGATCTTGATTGGTGCTTGCAAGGAGACTTTGATGATTTTCTATTGTGACCTGATCTACTTTTGTTTTAAACAACTCCTCATGATTGTTATGATGCTCAATTTGAATACAAGGTTCATGAGTTGTTTCGTCTAGATTATCAGGATGCCACTCTTCTTGTATAATCTGAAATTAGTTACACCAAGGAAGGGTTTCTATTTGTGTTAGTGCCTCCTCAATTTCAGGTTTTGTGTTTTCCAAATGGCTACTTGTTTCCTCAAAGTACTGCTTACTATTAGTATTTGCAATTTGATCGTGAAGTTCTCTTAACAGCATAGTACAAGATATAGGTAGGCAATCAAGATTTTCTTGACAACCTTCTTCATTGCTTTCTTTGTGACCTTGCTCATCATCCTTTATAAAGTTTTTATCATCATACATGTTTAGCTCATTGTCTAGGTCTTGTAGTGGTTGAGTTTGTTCCTGATCTGAAATATTTGAGTTAGCCTTACCTAGAAGGGATGGTGAATCATTATTTATGTTTTCATGGATATCTTGAGGAATGTCTTTCATTTCTTGGTTGGTTTCTTCCTCAATTGATTCATATATACTCTTATAATTTTCCAATAATATATTAAACTCATGAATGGCTGTCAAAAGATCTTCAGGATGTATTTGTTCCAAATCCTTATCATTGTCTATAATGTGTTGGGTGATGTTTTGTGATGGATCATAATGTAATTCACCCCGAGATAATGATGTAGTGTTTTCTTTATGGTTCTCATAAAACACGTATTCAAGGTCTTTTAAAGAAATCAAACTACTAGACCTCAAGCATTCATACCAATCCCTAGCTTTTCCTTCTAATGTTAACATAAACATTTTCATAAGGAAATCTTCATGCCACTCAACTTTCAACCTCCATACATGTATATGAAATTTGATGAGATGTAACAGAGGGTCATCAAACTTTTCACCTTGAAAAACAGGCAGGTTGTCATCCCAATTCACATGGGGCATCTTATGTGGAAACCCAGGGATATGATCTCTACTCATTGGGGCATATCTTCATTGTGTCCTTGGAATCATTTTGTAAATCAAGAAAATAGGTCATTGTGTCTGGTCAATCAGTTGAGGGTCTTCTACCAGTGGAATCATTTGGTCTTTAGAGAGTTTTGGAGTCGCCAGGTGGATGATTTTTAGCTCTGAAGGAGGTAAAAAGTTTTATGGTCCACCACCATATACCAATCTAAAATTTTTTGGATCTTCTGAGATCTTAAAGAGTGTATTCAGGTATAATTTCCTCAAAAATTCCCCAACGGAGTCGCCAGAAATGTTAGTTCTGGTGGCTCAACTGGCTAATACACCGAATAATCTTGAAACAAAGGGATTTCTGATATCCTAAGGGTATTTAACACGAAAATAACTCAGAATTCCCCAGTGGAGTCGCCAGAAATGTTAGGAATATGTAATTTTAGCAGATTGGTGAGACTAAAACTACAAAGACAACATTGTTTCAACCACTTTGGGATTCTAGGATCTAGCCCTCCTGAATCTAGAGAGGGATCTCTCCAATAAGTGAAAAGATTGTATTTATCTTTAAGGCTTTTATGCGTGATATTAGGCTAGTTATTAAGAGCAAGGGTTTTGTTTGTTTTTTGGATGGTTGAGCATGATTATTATTTGAGTGGAAAGTCCTAAATGGAAAGAGTTTCAAAGGTGTGAAGTTGCAAGCAACCAGAACAAGCTTTGGCTGATTAGATAGATATAACGCTGGTTTTTAGTCCATTGGTCTATGGAGTCATAATAGGGCTTTAATTGTGCAACAATTTCAAGAGTGGTCCAAGGGGCAAGTCATCTATATCACAAGATCTTTGAGATAAAATGATGGAATGGAAAAAATAAAAGTGTTGAAGGGGTGGAAACAGACACTAATTTCCAATGGGATTTAAAAGTCTATCCAAACAAGAAAATCCTTTTAAGTAACTATTTAAAACTTGCCAAAGGGCAGGGCTCACCATAAACCTCTTTGGGCAAGTTTGTATTAAAGATAACTCAATAGACAAACAATCTAGTAATCCGCATAATTACTTTCAAAAAGTATGAAAACAGATAAGAGAAACAAAATGCAACTTAAGATCAGATAAGATACTTTTAAATCTAGTCTGCTTTCAGCATACACTTAGGGAAACTTTCAGAATTTACCTTTGGAGAAAGAAGCTAGAAAATAGGGCACCCTGTCACTTTTCTAGTCTATCTTTACTAAGCAAATAAAAAAAATAACATTCAAGAACAATGTTTAAAGTAAACAGTAGGACGAGGGAACGCCAGCATTCCTAACTTCTTGAACTGTATTGAATCATTCTTAAATAAACAATTTAGAGGAGAACATTGAGATAAAGCTTATCAGTTAGAGAAGGGTATTGTTTGACAGTAACTCCTAACTCTATAATTACTTCTCTTTATCAGAGAACAATGGACAAAATGGCATACATGAAAGGGAAAACAATTAACACAGAAAAAAGAACTTCACCAGTGATATAGAACAGGATCCCAAGAATCAGCTTGTGTATTGATGTCAATCCAGTTACAATCTTCAAGTCCAATGTTTCAGTTTAGCAATCATCTTCACTTCTCAACCTAACTTATTTGACTACAAATAGAGCTTCAAGAGCCTTTGAACACTATTTACAAGTAGAAGTTTCGAGCACAAGTATATTTCAAATTTCAGCAACCAACCTTGTTTCATCTCCTATAGAAGCATTTATAGAAGAAATGAGGAGGTGGGATGTGATAAAAGATCTCCCAGGTTCAATTAATACAGATAAATGCTTCTCGGCCTTTGAGGGGCTCGATGGAGAAGATTACAGATATTTCCTCTGTATTAATTGTTTTACATTAAGAATTTAGCTCGGTGGAATGATTTTGTCGACTTTTAGACTCTGTGTCATCTTGTAATAAGTCTGCTGATATTTTTTGCAATAAATCCTTTGGCTCGATTTAACTGTTCAGCTGTTGTTAGGAAAATATCCTCTATTCTGGTCATTACTCGACCTCTGTTGAATGCTATGAGGCTACAGGTGGCATTAGGTAGCTGAGAGGAATCAATTAGCCTCTGATGTGGCAGTGGAGGCATCCTTTGTCTGATACATATCTTTGATTTTCCTTTAAGTGTGCTTAATTTAGTGGATTAGGCTTTTGATTTTCGATCTTAGTCGTAATCCACCCAATCTGTGTAATTAATATTTAATTCTTCAGTTCTGTTGTGGTTAGGTCTTGAACACTGATACTCTCTGTCTCTTTTGATCTTCACTGTGTCTTGTTGATGTGTAGGTGTGCAGAGGCTTTATAATAGTATCAGCGCTCATAATGCACTGATAAACCTTGATGGGAACCTTTGCAAAAATATTTCTTTGATAAACAAAGGCCTGGATAATCGTCACTCTCGGCCTATCATTTTCTTTTAAAATATTTGAAAAACATTTAAAGTCCTGCACAGAACAAGAAATGATTAATAAATCCTGCGTATTTGGGGTAAAACTGCTTCAGAGGCTCGGGTTTGGAGCATGGCCATTGGATGGAAGCATCCAACGGTAGAGATTGCGTGTGAAGATAAAAAGGGAAGCGGTTGGAACAAGCGGTGGAAGTTTAAGTCAGAGCCGTTGATCGATGATAGAATAAGGAAATCAACAGTCGAGATTAGTTATGAAAAAATAATGCGAAAGAGTCACATTATAATAAAAAGGTGGAAAATGTGAAGAAATACAAAGGAAATCGGTTAAAATACCCTTTGGCGGAGGAAAATTATTGAAATTGAATTCGGAGTTTTCGAATGTTCATGGGTCGTTAGATCAGTTGGGCCCTAGGAGATCAACGGTCAGGATGATCAATGAAGGCCCTTGGTGAATGGGCGGAGGGTGCATGAATTTAACCAAGGTTGGAAGGATTGATTTGGACTATCGGATGTTCATGGACGGCCCAAATACAATCGGAGCTTCGCAATCGGCGGGGGCAATGGACATGGGAGCGCCGAAGCGATTGACTGTGGGTCGTCGATCTGAGGATCAGATCGACGGTGGAGGATGAATCGGGAGATCGGCAATCGGAGTTTTGCGAATAAAAAATTTTTCGCGCCCATGGAAATCTCTGATGCGATACAGCGCTGGCCATCAGATTGGCCCAAGATCAACGGCAGAGAAGGGCTCCAACCAATGAACGAGCGGGACCACATTATAATATAAAAAATCAAAATTTTATGGAAAACAAAGGTTTATTGCGTCGGGCGAGTTATATATATGAGGTTTGGTGCCTATCTGCAGGGGCCGTTGGTTTTATAAAGTAACAAAGCTCCGAGGTTTATACATATGAGGGGCCAATCACATCAGAATTATGGTGTGGGCTTTTCAATCTACCCATTTGGAAAATCTTCGATGCGAGATCGCGCGGATCATTGATCGGGTTTTAAGATCAACGGTGTTTATTAATAAAAAAGAATGCACTGGCGCGTTTAGTTAAAAACTAAGGAAAAATGGGTTTTATGAATATACAAAGGGAAAACGTGATCGGGAAGGTTTATTTATAAGTTTTGAGTGCCCGATTGCGGGCTGAGGGTTATGTGAATAAAACAAAGGAATGGGGCTCATATATAAAGGAGCTGATTGCATCGGAGGTTTTATAAAAGCAAAAGACTTGCGCGCTCTCATTTGTTCCGATGCGATAAGCGCTGGAGACCATTAGCGCTTGGTTCTAGCGCTAGGGAATATGTGGGGAAGTGGTTTATGACTTAGCCCAAAGGGGCTTAAGCCTATAGTCAAAACACTTATTTTTTATGAAATTTTCGAGATTTTTTGATGGATTTGGGGGTTTTTGTAAGGTTTAAAAGTGAGTTGAGTTTTAAACCTTATAAAATGGTTTTTATGAAGGGGAAAGGGGAAATAATGAAAAATAGAGGAATTTCATGGGGGAAAAAATGGAATAAAATGAAGGTTAGTTTTGAGTGGAGGGAGGGGGAAAATGGAGTTTTGCAGCAGTCTTTTCTCTATGAAAATAGCAGAATTTCTGAGTTTAAAAGGGAAACAATAGTGAATATTTAAACAAAGGGCATGATGTCTTCACAAGACTTCAAGAGATAACAATTTTTTTGCAATAAAACTTGTTTCTTGAAGGCTCAAAAAATGATTTAGCCTCCATTTGATATGACAAATTTTATAGGTGGCTAACAAAGCCTAAAGACTAAACCAAGGTAAATATAAGTAGAGACCGAGTTCTCTAAATGTTGAAGCAGATCAGTGTAAGACAATGTAAATATAAAGGATCAGCATTGGTAGCAGTCAAAGAAGAAATGGTGAGGTCTTGGAAGCATTTATAGGTCAAGGGTCTAAGTCCTGGTCATGGTACTTTTCATTTGAAGATCTATAAGAAGAGTTATTTCCGGGTTTTCCTCTCCAAGAGGGAGAGGTTTTTCCCTGACTCTAGGAGCTTGAGTTTGTGTCTTCTTTATTTGATAATTGACTTGATGAAAGACTAAACAAGATAACGAAGATAAGACTTAAGTAACTCAAGTAAGCTCATAAGTAATTATCAAGAAGATAATTTGTATTAATCTCCAGCCCTCCAAATTCTCAACAAGATAATCATGTAAGAATTCATTGATAGGCATCAACAAACACAACAAGACTGATTAGACTAATCATATATCATATTCAGAAAAATCCTAGCATATATACATGCTTCCCACAAAACACTTTCGCATGTATACGCGCCTTTCAAGAATCATACCCATGTACATATATGTCCATTCTGCATAACCAATGCATGACTTACCAGAATGTAACCCACATATGCATGCGACATTCCTGAGAGAAACCTACGTATAGATCTGAAATTATTGACTCATACCTTCGTTGCACAACATAACTTCATATAAACTAATTTTTGGCTTAAGGGGTACTGACCCAGGTTCAGATTTATTGCACAACCAACAAACCTTCCAACAATGACCTGCTTGCGTAGATCAAAGTCTCACCTAAAGTAGTATGGGGGGGTTCTGGTACCAGTTTTCTGCACCCTGAGGAAGAAATTGATGTGATTTCCCTAAACATAATTATACATAAATTATCACAGATTATAAGCAGATGCACGCATAACCAATCAAAAAACTATCAGGTCAACTTCGTTGTATAAAAAGATAACAGATCTTCACGGATACACTATGTATATTCACGCATAGCAACAGATACACTTAAGAAGATGAATTCATCTATCATATACTTAATCATCAACTGATATTCATGCATAAAACATAGGATCTATTCGCGCAGATGCATTAGATCATAAATAGAAGTAAAGTGATCTCAAAGCAATAAACATAATCAGATTCGCAATAATCAGATACCTAAGACATCAACCACATAACACATTTTATTCCTCCAAAATTTGTATTTGCATTAATATATTCAACAGTTCAATACATTCATACTTTCCTTACAAATACCCTTTCGTGCACACAACCAAGACTAGGTCTCCGCGCACATAGCCAGCAGGAGCCTTTCTACCCAAACACAGACTTAGACTAAAATCCTTACAAAATTTTCATCAACATAAGCATGATATAACTTAATTGAATACTTTACTCGACTCAATCTATCTATATTTATATCAAGTTAGCGTGCAGATATTATGGTCTCAAACCATGGTTTGGGGCCCATAGTTCTCCCTTAAACCCATTTACATAAATTAGGGACTTTGACCCTCCCCAATTTAGAAATTTGAATAGCTGATATATTATTCACCGAGATTCTCCTGATCACACACTATTTTAGCTTCATGCATAATACAAAATCTCTTCTACCATTGATCATTAATTGCGGAAATAAAATCAATTGCATGCACACATTAAAACCACAAACAATCACACATATGAACACAAAGATTTCATGGAAAGCTTAAAGCTGAAAACCCCCAACTATCTGTATATTATATGTCATGGAGATCATGTAACAATCATAGTACAAAGCTCCTCACAAGCTCTCAGCACCACCTCGAATTTCTACACACTATCAAGCTAGATCTCGCAAAACACATGCTCCAATCTTTTGCCACTTGATAGCCAGCCTCTATTGCGTAATCAATGCTATGGGATGGCTCATTAAATAACATAAACCACCTAGCTTGTACTGCGCAATCCTCATGGGCTTCTCCAATCACTGGTAGTTGCAAATATGCAATAGTATAGTCACAACTGATAGTTAACCTGCTCTTTCACCTATCTCTGCACTAGTCTCCACTGAAACTGTCCATGCACGGAAGTTAACTGATGTATTTTTTAGTTGATTAATTAGTTTATAATTAGTGAATTAATTAATAATTAATTCATACCACTCTCACTAATTGTATCAATTATTTAAACTGGATACAGATAGCTCAACTATGTTTAGATTAGTTAAACTGAACACAACTCCATTAACTTCCTCAATCAACTCCACCAAACTCTGTCACATGAGTTCTAACTGAAGTATCCATGCAATAGCTCCACATAACCCTAAGGAATAGTGTAATTCCCTCTGTCAGCTCCTGTGCCACATCTGTGCACTTAACTGAAGTACTCCAAGAGAATAAGATAATGTTTATAGTCCAAATATTATTAAGAGCTAATAATATTTGACATATATATTTTTAGATTGGCAATCTAAAAATAAATTCCGCCCAATATGTCTAAAAATAGAAGTCCATATATTTTTTCCAACTTGACCAACCATCCACAAATAGCATCCTGCAACTCATAGAACATGATCCATATGTCTAAAAATAGACATAGTCTAAAAATAGACTTTGCGCCAAAAATAGCCTGTGGGTACACTTAGTGAAGGCGACTTCTTTCCACTAAGCTCATCATCTTGTTGCAATCTCAACACCCAAAGCCCCTTTGACTCTTGTGTGCTGTGCGTATAACCAAAAATATATACAAAACTTGATTGAAATTTACCCCAGGGGACCCCACGCCAACACTCATATCTCGGCATACATAGCAAAAATATGCATCAAAAATTATTATCACAAATCAAATCAACCCAAAATCATATTATCAATGTATAGTCATTTCAGATCTATTGGATCTGATCTATCATCATACTATCAGGTGCACACTTACTTCAAATCAAACATTTCATCAATAACCCATAACATGGACACTAAACAATTTGATCTCCATATCCTTATATAACTTAGGCCTTAGTCAATACCATGGGTCAAAACCATAATAATTTCAATGGTATTATTTGACAGGATCAAATAATTGTTTCCACGCTCATTATTGTGGGCTAATACCATGGTAAAGACTCTTGGTATTTAAAATACCATGGCGCGGAAATTATACGTACTTTCTCTTCTCCATCCTCGGGTATGTACGAGGCTTTGCTTCACATAGTCCACATGTATTTCTCAATACATCACCTTCATCATTCTTTTGTCTTTGATTTTTTATGTCTTTGTCCAAACTCTCTATCACATGTGTACTAGCTTGTAGACTCATTGTGTTATCATTATGTTGACATCTTCATTGAGTAGATTACTATCAAGGAAAACTTTGTTGAAATTTGAAACAAGAAACAATGAAATTGGAATCCATAAATGAAATCCATAAAATGGAACCCATAAATGGATAGCATATGAGACTTTTGATTTAATTTTCTCTTAATTAAACTGAAAGAAAAATTGCAATTTCCTCTCATGGCAACTTCTATTAGTTAACTGAGTCAAGAAGACTTAGTTAGCTTAGGGAATTCGAGTTAGATGTCTAAGAGGATGCATGCAACGGGATTTTCTATTTTTAGGGGATAGAGATATAGTTATTTGTGAGTTGTAATTAGTTAACTCAGGAAATTGAGTTAAATTTAGTTTAAATAGTTCTAAATCAGAGATGATCTAGTGAGAGGTTCAGTGAATTAAATTAGATTTCATTCACAAGTAGTGATCAATTAGCTAATTGATAATTCACTATAAATAGTTGTTGCATGTTAGTTCTAAGGAAGACCCATTTGAGACAGAGATTAAAGGGAAGAGATCTATCAGTTGAAATATTAGAAAATTGAACAAATAGTGCATGGAGTCATAAGAATACCTAAAATAAATCATTCCTTAATTAAAAAAAAATTCTTTTAAAAGAAGGAATGAAGGCACAATTTTAATCATTGTTTTGGTGAGCAGTTGGTGAGACCAAATAATCAGAAGCACAAGTTTGTGCATGGAACTTACGAGAGAAACGTATGCAAGAGAAGCTTAAACATAGGTTGGTAGTGAGACAGTCAGCAGAGTGTAGAGGTTTCTCAGGGAGGGAAACAGAATTGTATTTTTTCATGGTCTTGACTTTATGAAATATAAATATAGAGGGGTTTTGAGAAGTTTCTTTCCCCATATACATCTTGTGTTATGCGATTGATTATCTCTTTCTCTTACTTGTTATGTGATTGTACGATCATGTTTTGTTTCTGAAAATTGTAGAAGGATTGAATATCTTGTTTTAGTACATTACAAGATCAGATTGAATCTCATGAGTAGATTTTATAAATGCTATCAGAGCGCCAGGAATCACAATAGAAGAGAAGAACATATTTTTGTCTTGAACTCGTTTGAATTTGTAGATTTATTCTTCAGGATTCAACAGCAGATCAAGATGTCTTACAATGGCTTAATACTCAAATATGCTCTTGAGGGAAATTAGAATTACATAGCATGGAAGGACGGGATGGAGGCAGCTTTGGAGGACAAAAGGTTGAAGGAATTCATAGATACTAATATTCCCAAGCTCGCAACAACATATGCTCAACCTCTTGATGCATGGCAGAAGAAGGTAGAAAAGGCAAGAAGGATCTTGTTAGAGGGATTTTGAGATAATATTGTCTTGAGTCTTCATGGTAAGACAACTCCATATGCTATGTGGAATGCCTTGACAGATCTATTTCAGAATAGCACCGACCACAAGAAGTTGGAGTTGAAGGAAAAGATCAGAAATATCAAGATGGAGGAGGGCAAGACGATACCAACATACTTTACAAAGTTCACTCAATGTCGAGATGAGCTTGGAAGTATTGGTGTGATAGTAGCTCAGGATTATTTGGTGAGCCTAGCACTTCTAGGCCTTCCAAAGAGCTGGCATATTTACCAGGACTTTGTGAATGGGAGGGATAAGATACCAGACTAGGAGCATTTGTGGTTTGACTTGGTAATAGAAGAGATAAGGTGGAGGACCATAGACGGGACCTCCAGAAAAGACAAAGAAGAAAAGTTTTCATTGGTGGTAAAATGCAAGAAAGCCAAGGGAAATAAGTCCCAAGGCGAAGAGGGCAGGAGAGACTTGTACAAGATCAAGTGTTTTCACTATCACAAGCACGAGCACTATGCCTCAAATTTTCCACAAAAGAAGGCAAGCAAGAAGGAGCATGCAGTTGTAGCAGGTGAAGCACTAGCTTCATAGTTAGAGCTTGATTTTACTCTCATTTCATGCATGAACAGAACTATAATGGGATCGATGTGATATCTAGACAGTGGTGCCTCATTCCATATGACAGGGAATAGAGATCTCTTCGGTGACTTGGAGGATAAGGACCTCCAACAAAACATAGAGTTTGGAGATGACAAGAGGTATAGCATGACTGGCATAGGTACAATTACCTTTCAGAGGGAGTCTAGATCCCCTCTCAGACTGACAATTTTTTTTATGTTCGAGGACTAAAGAAGAATCTTGTTTCTATAGTTGTATTGGAAGACCATGGTTATGATGTCATATTTATAAAAGTAAAGGTATTCCTTAGATACATTTCCACAGGACGGGTGAAACAAATCGATGTAAAATTCAAGAACTTGTATGCACTTGAGGTAACATATGCATGCAAAGCTTTGAGGAGTAAAGAAGAGGTTAGTGACTTGGTGGTTGAGATGGAGCAAAAATTACCTCCCAACATGCAGTCTAAAAAGTAGTCTCAAAAAGTTGTGGAGTAGCCACAATTGGAGAAGAAAAGAGGAGACCGAGTGGAAGCATCCAGTCAAGTAGAGACCTCGAGGAGGAGGAAATTTCAAGCAAGATGGGTAGAGGGAGCACATGCAGCCATACCTCCAGGTGAGAGGTGGGGCGATGTGCAGACATAATCCCAAGAGAATAAATTTGGGCAAGGTCCATTGCGATGGCTTGTCTCATGGATCGAACTTGGCTACGAGGATCCCACAGTACAACAGTAGTAGGAAGGATCAGTTAGATTGATGCAGTTAGATGTCATGAAGACATAAATCAGAGTGATATATGGAAGATATTGGAGCACGGATAGGAGTTGGAAGCAATGCAGAGGGAACGGATGCAAAGTCAGCAGCAGTGCAGATATTTTAGTAGAAAATGTAGTAACTTGTATCAGTCAGAGACTTTGATGACAGATGCATTATAATGATTCAATTTTTTTGGAGGCTATTCAGTTTCAGGAGTTACAGGAGAAAACAATACTAGAAAAGTGTTGCATGTAGAACATTCCAAAGGTACCAGATCAGGATAGATTGAATTCCTTTCTTGTTGAGAGGGAGCATTGAAATTTGCAACGAGAAACAGTGAAATTGGCATCCATAAATGAAATCCAGAAAATGGCACCGAGAAATGGCTACCATATGAGTCTTTTGATTTAATTTTCTGTTAATTAAATTGAAAGAAAAATTGTAATTTCATCTCATGACAACTTGTATTAGTTAACTGAGTCAGGAATACTTAGTTAGATTAGGAAATTCGAGTTAGAGGTCTAAGAATATGCATGCAAAGGGATTTTATATTTTTAAGGGGTCCAGATATAGTTATTTGTGAGTTGTAATTATTTAACTCAAGAATTAAGTTAAAATCAATTTAACTAGTTCTAACAGAGAGATGAGCTAGTGAGAGGTCCAATGAATTAAATTAGATTTAATTCACAAGCAGTGATAAATCAGTTAACTAATAATTCACTATAAATAGTTGTTTCATGTCATTTATAAGGAAGGCCCAGTTGAGATAGAGGTTAAAGGGAAGAGATCTATTAGTTTCACTATTATAAAATTATACAGATAGTACATGCAGTCAGAAGAAGGCCTAAAATAAATCATTCCTTAATTAGAGAAAATTTCCTTTAAAAGAAGGAATGAAGGCATAATTTTCATCATTGTTTTGGTGAGCACAAGTTGGTGATACCAAGAAATCAGAAGCACAAATTTATGTGCGGAGCTTGTGAGAGAAAGGTGTGCAAGAGAATCTTGTACACAGGTTGGTAGTGAGACAGTCAGCAAAGTGCAGAGGTTTCTCATGAAGGGAAATATCATTGTATTGTTTCATGGTCTTGAATTTATGCAATATTCAGATAGATGGGTTTTGAGCATTTTCTTTCCCAAGATACATCTTGTGTTGTGGGATTGATTGTCTTTTTCTCTTACTTGTTATGTGATTATGTGATCATGTTTTGTTTCCGCAAATTGTAGAAGGATTCAGTATCTTATTTTAGTAAATTACAAGATGAAATTGAATCCCATGGGTAGATTTTCTATGAACTAATCAAATAGGTTTCCATAAAGGACAACACATTTTTCATAATGCCAACAATCGCCCCCTTTGGACTTGATGGCAACTACTTTGATGTTTGGTCACCAACCTGTAAATACCTGTAAAACACATCAAGCTAAGCACCAAGCTTTTGAAACACCAAGTTACTCCCCCCCTTTGACATCAAGGGAAAAGGGTTGACCAATGCTAAAAGAAGTCTTCTCTCCCCCATGAGTACTGTAGATCTTATCTGCATTGTATACTGACCATGCTCCCCTAGAGCACATGTTGAATTTTCTGAAGATATGTAAAGAAATACATGACCCTCTGACTCAACCGAATATGACCTTACCTATCACCAAGGACTCAAAATTACATCAATCACCCAAAAAAGTGGGGTTACATATTTGACTCATCATGATATTACATGCATAATATAATTGACCCAAATAGTCCATACATGACTGAGTATTACAATGATTGCAACATGGGTCTTTTTATGACCTTTACATCAAGACACATATATGACATTTATAACCAAGACCAAAGACCTCTATAAGATCATGATAGTATTTAGCAACCATCATATACCATGTAGAATAAATATACTTTTTAAAGAAATAAGAATGCCAAAAATGTACTATAAGAGGCACAAAAAATGCTCCCCTTGAGATTGTGCCAATGATATTAAAACCAGAAAGCCAAACTAGTAGAAGCATATCATAACTTTTTCTTGAGTTTGTCCCATTGTTTCTTAATCATAGAGAAACATATGTGACTACCTAAATCATAACTCATGTATATACGCAATTTTTCTTCATAGGATCCACGTAAAAAAAGTAAAGTACTTAAACTTCATGACCACAGCTCCCCATGAGCATGTACTATTTGTACTTGATCACTATTACTACACAAGATAAAACGTCAATAATAATAAAAATGAATATCAAAACAACCATGGGAATCATCATCAATATAACATATGCATTGCTCCCCCTGAATAATTAGCAGAGTGATGAAGTAGAGACCACCCCTAATTTGTTTCTGAGATATTCAAAGGAATCACGTGGAAGAGGCTTTGTAAAGAGATCTGCATTTTTTTCTTTTGAGGGGAAAAAACTCCAATTTGACCTTGTTTTCAAGCACATGTTCTCTCAAAAAGTGATACTTGATTGGAATATGATTGGTTTTTAAGTGCATGACAGGATTTTTAGAAATACTTATGCCACTGGTATTATCACATAAAATGGGAATAGCTAGAGAACAATTGATTTGAATATCCTGCAATGTTTTCATCATCCAGAGAAGTTGTGTACAGTAGGATGCAAAAGAAACATATTATGCTTCCGCTATATATATATCAATGGAGATTTTTTTTTTGTTGAACCATGATACCAAGCGGGGTCCCATGTAGAATTCTCCTTCGTTAGTGCTTTTTCAATCATCAACATTACCTACCCAATTTTCATCTGTGTAATCATGAAGAGTGAGATATTCATCTTTGGGATACTATAAAACAAAGTCTTGAGTTCCTTGTAGATACTTAAATATTCTCTTTACTGCATGAAGATGAGTTTCCTTTGGATTTTCTTGAAACCTGTTGTCGCAAAGAATTTCTAGGCACTGCGACAATGGCTCAGATCGGGGACTGTCACCCTAATCCCCAATCTCTCTATCTAAGCAGTCTCCTTGCAAGCTAATGGAGTTAGACCCTAACGAAAATAAAGAAGGAAAACGAAAAAGTTATCTAGCTGTAATCCTATAAAAATAGCCTCAAAAGCCTATACGTCCTCAAGGGTCTAGATCTGGCTCAGATCTGAAGTTTTCCTTGGCTGATTTTTTCAAATCTATTCCTGCAAATAAATATTGAGACCGGATCTTGCCCTCAGGGTCTAGATATGACTCAGATCTGAAGATTTCCTTGGCTGATTTTTCAGATCTGAAGATTTTCTTGGCTGATTTTTCAGATCTGAAGATTTCCTTGGCTGATTTTTCAGATCTGAAGATTTCGTTGGCTAATTTTTCAGATCTGAAGATTTCCTTGGCTGATTTTTCAAATCTAATCCTGCACAAGTGAAAAAAAGAAACCAAATACCCAATATGTATAAAAATAGTGAAAATCCTAAAAATCCAAATGTTAGAATTCAAAATTATGTAACAAAACTTCAGATCTATATATGTAAATTACATATCTATGCACAAGAGTTACAGATCTATCATATCTGAGGAGTATAAGTCTAACTTCACTCCCAGATCTGAAGATCTAAGGCTCTTACTAGCCAGATCTAACTTTAAATTCAAAAAAATTAAGATTTATTTTTTTATTTAAGCACAAGCTCTAGAAAGACCCTGCAAAAAATATTCCGTAAGATAACCTTAGAAATTAGGAAACAATGGGATTTTTCAGATTTATGAAATCTGAGAGTCGGTTGGTTTAACTGAAGACTTCCCCAAATGCTCAAACCTTAAAAAACGATCTCTGCACACTTAGATCCGAATTTAAGATTGATAGAGTTTAAAAAATAAACATGAGACCTTTTAGAAAAATAGATAACTAATATTTCTGTTAAATCAAAATGCTATATTAGAAACCCAGAAAACTGCACAAGATACCTGTATGCAGATTAATCCATGGAGACCATCAACCATCAAAAGCCAATAGAAGTAGCAAAGTTTAGAGACAATATCACCACATAGATCTGGAAAAGGAACACCAAAGTTTGTAACCCCAAAGTCTTTATGCTTTATTGATCAAAAAATTACAAGAGCTTCTAAGAACAAGTGCACGATCCAAAGATCGAATGCAAATGTCATACCATGACCTCTAATTTATAAGCTAAAATCTCCAATGGCTAGTTTGGTTGATCCTTGTCAAAATAATCTCAATCGTCGAAAAGATTTCATCATCTTTTAATCTGGACCATCGAAATTATAAATTTGAGGAAAAACGAATTTATCATTTAATTCCATTTTAATTAACTCAAAAATAATATTTTTGAGTTAATTACCTCAAAATTTTGACTTTGACTCAACCACCAAGGCCCAAGGGTCCAAAATTTCTTGAAATTTTCAATATTCCCTTAGGCTGAGACCTTTAAAGTTTATTTTTTAAGGACCCGTGAATTTTTCCTTTGAAGAATTTTAACTCACCTATGACCTAAAATTAATTAAATTTCTGACTTAGGGTTTTTAATTAATTTGGCCAGAAAATTTAATTAATTGACTGAGAGGAGATTTAATTATTTTTTCCAACCCTCTTTACATAAGATAAATACATTTAGACACATGAAAGGGGAATACCCATTCATATATACCTTCAAAAAGCTACCCAATTCTGCGACTCAAAACATGATCTAGTAGACCAAGTAGCTTGTAATAAAATAATCTAGCCAATTAGCTAGGATTATTCCCAAACTGCTTTTACAAAGACTCGATAAAAAACACTAGGACTCACTTAGCATCTTGATGAAAAAATCCACCCTAGCTTTGGGGTGAGGCTGGAGAGAAAAACTCTGCTGATCACTTGTGTCGAAAAACACAAGCAAATCAGTGAGATAAAAAACCTCCTAGGATAGAAATCGTCACCAAAATGTTAGGCTTACCTAGGTTGTTACGTACATTATGGTCTTACTTAGATCATAAACATGCAAAATGGGTTTACATTGTTTATAAAATTTTCGGCTGTCGATGGAATCTGAATGGTGCAAACACATCGAACATGATGAATCCCATTTGAAAAAATGGGAGTGTACTTCTATGGGGTCGTTGACAAAGTGTGGTCAACTAAACCTTCCAACAATCCCAACTACATGAATTATATATGTTCTTGTGCATGTAAGATAAAGTAAAATTCCAATCATAGATATGTATTATGGTTGGTTGATTGGGGTAGAATCATCATGCGAAATAATATTACATCCTATTACCATTGGTGTGCATACCGGTTTGCAGTCTCCTATTCCATATTTGTTCAAAATATGCTTAAGGTACTTTTTTTATGAGAGGAAGATGGAATTATTTGGTTTTTGTACTTGTAGACCAAGAAAGTGCGTTAGTTCACCAAGTAAGTACATTTCAAATTATTGCTTCATGAAAGACGCAAATCTTTGACTCGTAGACTCTTCATTGCTTCCAAAAATGATGTCATCCACATAAACTACCACTATTAAAAGTTTAGCATCATCCATTTTTATATATAGGTTTCTATCTCCAGACCCCTTAGTGAAATATTGTTGTTGAAGATACCTGTCAAGACGACAATACCATGCATGGGGAGGATTTTTTAGCCCATATAATGCCTTCTTGAGTTTGCAAACAATAATTTTTGCATTTCCTAGAATGAAACCTTTGGGTTGTTCAATATAGACTTATACTTCTAGGCCCCCATTTAGAAATTCATATTTAACATCCATTTGATAGACTTTGAAATTATGAAAGCTCAAAAAAGCAAGAAACATTATTATGGCTTCAAGTTTGGCTACAGGTGCAAGTGTTTCTTCAAATTCTATTCCTTCTTGTTGAGCATAGCCTTTGCATACGAGTCTTTCTTTGTTTCTAATTACTTCTCCATTTTCATTCAACTTATTTTTGAATATACATTTTGTCCTAATAACATTTTTATCATGAGATATTGGTACTAATTCCCATGTGTGATTATTTTCTATTTGGTCTATTTATTCATCCATAGCCTTAACCCAACATTCATCTTTGCTTGCTTGATTTACATTTTTTGGTTCAACTATGGATAATAAGGCTAAATAACTAGGAGTTCCAACAAGAGGTCTTCTAGTTTGTACTCGAGCTCCTTTTCACCTAGAATTTGAGAATTTGGATGATTTTTCTAAACATACCTTGATGGAGTCTTTTTTTATGCTTCTATATTATCAATTCCTTCTTCTAATGCTTCACTATTTTCTTCTCTTACATCATTTCAGTGGTTTGTTGTAGAGATACATTCGTCATCTGCTGGTGCTTCATTTTTGGTACTTGTGCATGCTTCATCGATCACAACATCAATACATTCAATAATGGTTTGAAGTTTCTTATCGTAGCATTTATATCCTTTTCTTCTAGAGGAGTATCCAAGTCGAATTATTTCATCTTCTCTAACTTCAAACTTTCAAATCTTATCATCATTATTATTTACGTAACAATTGCTTCCAAACACTCTAAATTTATCGACAGTTGGAGGCTTACCAAACCAAAGTTCATGAGGATTTTTATCACTATTTACACAGACATGGGCTTTATTAAGAATAGTTACTGCTGTATGCGTTGCTTCACCCCAAAAGTATGTGTCCCGAACTCATCAAGCATTGCAGGTGCCATTTGTTGAATTGTTTTGTTCATTCTTTATTCCACCCAGTTTTTTTGAGGAGTTTAGCTATAGAGAACTTACTCTTAATACCATGTTGTTAATAAAAGTATAAAAAAATCATTTTATATGAATTATCCTCCCCTGTCAGATCTAAGGTATTTTATTTTCAAGTCTAACTCATTTTCTACTAAGGATTTGAAGACTTTAAATTTATCAAATGCTTCATCTTTATGTGTTAATAACCCAATCCAACACATTCCAGTAAAGTCATAAATAAATAATATGAAATATTGTTCACTCTGAGGTGACTTTTTCCTTATAGGCCCACATAAATTGATATGAATAAGTTCAAGTGGCTTACTTTCCGAAGTTTCTTTGGCATTGAATTATACTCGGGTTTGCTTACAGAATTGACATGATTTTCATATGGTACTTTCTGGTAGAGATATGTTAGGCAAGTCACGAACTCCTCCTAGTTTGCTTGACTTATGTATTTGAGTGAAGCTTAGATGTCCCAATATTTTGTGCCATAGCTAAATTTCTTTTTATTTTCTCAAGTAACATTGTTCAAGACCCCCTTCTAAGACATAAACATTACCTAGAGTTCTTATTCCCTTTATTATGATCTTACCTGTATCGAGATTTTGAACCACATAATTCTTTGATCTGAAAACAACCTCATTTCCTTGGTCACACATCTGACTAACACTCAACAAGTTATGTTTTAATCCATCAACAAACAAAACATTTCCATATTTTAATTTTTCTTTTAGCAAAATAGTTCTTTCTCCTTTGATAGCAGCAGGTGAATAATTTCCAAAGGTTACATTATTTTATTTCTTTATTTAATTAAAGGAAATAAACTTATCTTTACCACATGCCACATGTTTTGAGCATCCACTGTCAATGTACCACATATTTTCTCTATCTCCTGTATATAAATATAGGCCACAGTTCTCAAATTCCATGCTCTTTTTTTTCCATACCTTGGACTTTGTTGCATTTTTCTCATTCTGAAGCGTTGATCACATTTTTCTCCTACATTCAAATTCTTTATGCCCAAAGTTATTGCAAAAGGAACATTAAGCTTCATCTTGAAGAGGTGAGAAAGTTTTGTAAGAGCATTTCTTTACCCCAACCTCATTTTTTTGCTTTCTTGCTTCTCTAGTAATGATAGTTTTGTAAGCAACACATTGAGCAACCTTATGACAAAAATTATGAAAAGTGAAGCATTGACCATTAAAGTAGAAGTTTCTGGGAGTATAGTACATTCTTGTTTAGTTTTCCCTTTGATTGTAGAAAGGGAGATTTACCTGGGGAGTATTTGATCCTTTATTCTTTTGCTGATGGCTGGATTTTTGTTGACTGCTTCCTTTTACTGCATCGAGATAGCGTCCAGTACCTATTTCAAAAGGATTTATAGTCTTTGATGATTCTCCACTGTATCCAAGACCTATTTTTTTGAGAGGAGAGAATTTTACTTTGATGATTTCGTCTAAGGTTTCAGGTCCTTTAGAAAACCTAATATTTAGTGTTGGGCACAACCCAACTTGGCCTAGATTTTGATGAATATTCTAAATTTTGTGGAGCGGAGCACGAAGTAAAATATACCACGCAGTATCATATAGGATTAGGGGTGGATCGAAGCCCCTCCTCTTTGTAAACCACAATTTTGTAATTGGTTTTGGGTCATAGTTGCATGTTTTAGGGATTCCATGGTATTTTTCCTATGATGTAATAATATATAAAGGGATGTAATGCTATGTTTAGGATATAAATTGGATGATCGAATGATATGATGTGCTAGTGTTGTACTATGTAGTTAGGGTGAGGCTCTGTCGCTGAGTGTGTAGAGGCCTAAGTCTACAGTTGAGTGTGTAGACAACCTGCATCTTAGTGCGCAGGTCGAAGATAGTTTGCATTCAAAGTTTTATCATAATAAAGAAGAAATTTTAGGATGATATTTAGATGTTCTTAGGTGTTTTTTGTATCTAGTTGCTTAATATCTGTTGTTGCAAATTATTTGTTATAATTGCATGATATTTCAGTGCAATAATGGTTTATGGACATGTATGATATGATTTTGTGATTAATTTAAAGTTGAGAAGTAATTTATTAAGTTGTAAGCATAGATAATAGAATTAGAAAATACCACATATCGCAATACCTCAAGGCTGTAGGAACCTGGTTTTTCATCCACCCATAATCACTTCGGGTGAGACTGCAATATTCTTGTAGGTCGTTGCCGAAAGGGCCAGTGATTGAGGGTTTTTTGGTGCGCAATAGAGTTTGAACCTGGGTCATCCCAAATCAATCCAAAAAATGGTTATGTTACCAGGACCGAGATCGGTTTGAGGGAAATGTGGATGTGGCACCGGTCGAAGAAGGAAATTCAAGATTGGATAGTCCTCAAAGAGCAAGAATTTGCAGATCAAAAAAGCAAAAACCCTCGTTTTACATCTCAAGCTTGGTTACAGAAATATCTTTTCATAGATCAATACAAAAATTTATTCGGTCCCTTTCCTAATGAGTTGTGTGAGTCGATATCAAGGTTGAATAAAAGAAAGGATTGTTTTAAGAACGATGAACCTACAATGTGGACACTTGAGCTAATACAACGACTCAAGAGCACTAACAATAGGATTTCAAGGGATGTTGATTTCTGGATTGATTGCATCTTAGGAGGATTCATTACTGAATTCGCAGTAGACTTGATTGTCCTGCAACAAAGCAGAATGACAATTCTTCAAAGGACCGCGAAGTAAGTATTTGAAATATTTGAAATTGTGGATTAAGATGCTTCTATGTGAAAAGGGTATTTTATAGATGCAATAATATTGCTAGTTTACTTATGTTTGAGAGAAGAGAAAGTAAAGTTGAGCAAGAGAGCAGCGCAACGTGAAGTGGAAAGCGATATAGAGTAGATACCGGAAAGAGGTATCGTGGAAAATATCCAAATACCTTTATAAATCCTAATTGTAGCCCTTTGTTGAGCGAATTTGAAAGTGAAAAAGAAGAAATCCATCCCAAGTAACCTCGCAGTATTCCCCCTCCTAGCCTGAGAGTTCTCTAAGGCAAGAATCCAATAATAGCCAAGGTATAGGTGGTTTTCATGCTCCCCCTACCCCTCCTACCCCCCATCCCTCTCCCCCTCCCCTTCCCCCCCAAGAAAAGGCATGGTTGATGATATCAAAATACTTGTTTTGAAAGTAACTCAAACGGAGGATCTAGAGAAGTTTTGGTTTTTATGCGAAGCTATATGGGCAGTGTAGTAGGTCAACGATGATAATATAAAGAAGGTGCATCTCGTTACAAAACTTCACGAGAGAGCATTGACATGGTATATGAAGTTTTCAACTAATCAAAATAGGAATCTTGGAGATATTAAAACAACATTGGTGGGAGATTTTAAGAATCCGAAGTCTCATTTGCAGTGTATCATTGAGTTGAAATAAATCAAACAGAAAGCTACTGAGTATGTTTGGAAGTTGTATCAGAGATTTAAGTTTCTATTGGATCATATAAGCTTTTACATAGCTCCTCAGAAACATCAAGAATGGTTTATAGTTGCATTGCTACAACATATCATATTGTCATTGACATAACAAAATATAGGAATTCAAGACGAAGCTCTGGAGATTGCAATGAAGTTGGAAGCTTCACCTATATCAGATATTAATGTAGGTATGCAGCAGATCCAGAATCAGTTGGTGAACCTGACCCTAAAATTACAAGATATCAAGAAAGGTAAAGAAGTTAGATAAGAATTATGGTGTACAAAGTGCAAATCGAGGGGCCATTCTAAAGAGAAGTTCCATGTCTTTTGCAATTACATGGCTAGTGGGGCACCAAATCCCTTGAACATAGGATCTAGCCTGTGGTGCGAAATATGCAGGACTAGAGAACAACATTAGTCAGAATATTTCTACTTGTTGCAGAAATATGTACAAACTCCAGAGAATCTATTTTGCAAATTTTGTAAAACTATAAGACACGATGAGACTAATTGTCGAAGTTATGACCTAATGATGGAGCGCAGTATTTTTGCTTATAGAATGCAAGAAAAATAACATCGACATGAGGAAAATGGATAGTGTGGTGGTCATGGAGGTTACCAAGAAAGAGGTCGAGGAGGTGGATCTAGTCGAGGACGTGAACAAATCATTTTCTATAACTATGGCCAGCCAGTACATTTTGCAAGAGAATGCCGGAACCCCACTACGACATGTAAGTATTGTAAGTCTTTTGACCATTTAATTGAAGAATGTCTTGTACTTACGGTGAATATGTAAGAAAAAATGAATCAACAACTGATGCAGAATATTCAAATGATGATTGCTAAAAGGATGAATGATGAACCTTGAATTAGTATTGTTACTTGAAGTGGATATGTGACTGGTAGCGATAAGGAGGATGGAAAGAAGGATTTTGAAAATCTGAGTGCATGGTTTAGAAAGACTGCAAAAAAATTCCTTTTTTTTTTATATTCAGAAAGAAAAGGGAGTATTTATGGAGGAAAATCGAAGTTTTATGGATGTTGGAGCTTTGACCTCTAGTGCATATCCATAGCCTGATCAGAGAACTAACTGCATTTTTTCAGCATCTTCAACAAATAATTGAGCTCCAATACAAGTTCAAGAATCCACAAATCAACTAATTATTTTCAGATATTCTCTGTAGAATTATATGAATTTGTTAATATATCAAAAGGTTGTATAAGGCCTCCAAGTGTTTTATAGAATCCTATGCATTTAAAGAAGCAACGTGAAGAGAGATGTGCGCAGTTAATAGCGTACATTGGCAGAAGAGAACTGGAAGAGAAATGTGGCTCAGTGCGCAAATAGGAGAATATGAGATGGATCAAGTTTTTCTGGATCTCGGGTCTGATGTTAATGTATTTACGAAGCAGACATGGGAATTTATGGGTAAGCCTAAGCAACAAAGGTCACATATTTAGCTAAGGATGGAAAATCAGAAAAAGATCCTCCCTATGGGAAGATTACCCAGTGTTAGAGTGGATATTGGAGGTGCGCACTACTACTGATTTCAAAATAATAGAGATTTTTGATGACAGTAGTCCTTATCTTGCATTACTTGAACTTGACTGGGAATTTGACAATTTGGCCATAATTAATATGAAGAAGAGATAGATGATATTTGAAGGGAATAGTATAAGGGTAATTTTTACCTTGGATCCATCAAAAGGAGTAAGATACACATAAACAGTCAGAGAATATTATTGCGCAGTAGAAATAGACAACATTTATTAAATGACAGCAAAGGAACAAGATTGGGTTAACCCTATTGTAGAAGGCAAGTGGAGTTGGGAGCATGACAATTCTTGTACCTCATATTCAGAAGAAGTGTTGGAAAATTGGCAGAATAGGTCCTTTAAGATTTACCAAATTAGTTTGATATATGACATCTAAGGTATGTAACCTACCTTCTTATGATGGCATAGGAGATGTGAATACTTTTCTAAATGATTATGAATAAGAGGTTCAAGAAATCAAAGTTTGTTAACCTTGGATGTAGCCCTGAAATCTACTCCTTCTAGATGGTGGAATGCACGTAAGAATAATATAGGAGGGTGGAAGGAATGTTGAATATTATTGCGGATAAGGTTTGGACAGATAGAAACAGAAATGGAGATCAAATATTATGGTCAAACCAATCCTAGGGATCATATCCATCTATGCACTTCAACATGGAAGGATATTCCTCAACAAGAGTGGGTACATGGGTTCATTCACACATTGGAGACAATTCCTAAGAACTGGTACCTGGAAACAGAACTTCGACATGGGACCGAGAATTGGGCAGACATGGTTGATGGCTTCATATTAACATTCATCTTTGTATATGATTTCCCACACATATTTTTGGCTCTTCAAGTAGTCAAGAAGAATATATTTGAGAATGTCACCTCGATGACATGGCAATAACCTGATTGGGTTGCGCATATAGAATATGAATTGGAATGTTATAACATTATCACTGATGAATAAGAAGAAGATCCTCATAACATTGAAATAGCAGATTCAGAAGGATATTCCGAAGTCACTGGACCTAAGATACAGATATCAGACATAACGAAGCCATGAAGACTAAGAAGGTAAACATAGGATCAGAGGAGGATCCCAAGTTTGCAACTATAGGAGATGACTAGGATGAAGAAACAGTCCGTAAATTTAGATAATTACTTCATGAATATCAACAAGTGTTTCCCACCAAGTTTTCAGAGATGAAGGGTATAATAATAGATCTAGGAGTCATGAATATTCCTTTAAATCCTGATGTGAAGCCAGTCAAATAAAGACCTTACAAATTGAACCTGAAGTATAAGGAGAAAGTAAAAGTGGAGCTTGATAAGATGATAGCAATGGGAATTATTGAACATGTCGATAAATTAAAATGGGTAAGTCCTATGGTGGTGCAAGAAAATAAGACTCAAGGAGAGATTAGGATCTATGTTGATCTAAGTAAGTTGAATGATGCATGTCTACATGATCCCTTCCATACCCCTTTCATAGTGGAAGTACTGGAAAATGTGGGAGGACAGGAAGGTTACTCATTTACAAATGGATTCTCAAGGTATCATCAGATTAGGATTGCACTTGAAGATCGACATAAGACCACATTTGCTACAGAATGGGGCTCATATCAATACAAAGTCATGCCTTTTGGATTGAAGAACGCCCTTGCTATGTTTTCTAGGGTGGTGATCGCAACTTTTAAGGAGTACATTCACAAGTTTTTGGAGGTATACTTTGATGATTGGATATTATTTTGATTACTGAGAAAACATGTGGGAAGTTTGAGACTTATGCTTGACACATGCAGAAAGTATCATATCTATTTGAACTTAAAGAAGTGCATATTTTTTGCACCCTTCGGCATATTGTTGGGACATACTGTTTGCAAGCAACGACTAATGGTGGACCCTGTGAATATTGATATCATTGTGAACTTTGATCCACCTAAGATAGTAAGACAGCTTCGCACTACATTGGGACATATTGGGTATTATAAGAAGTTCGTGAAGGGGTATGTGTAGATCACTATGCCTATGGATAAATTTTTGAATAAGGATGAAACTTTTCAGTGGAATGAAGAAATTCAGAAAAGCCTTGACATATTGAAATAAAATATGGTAGTTTCACCTATACTAGTATTCCCTGATTGGAAAAATAACTTTCATGTCCATGTGGATTCCTCTTGTATAGCTTTGGGTGTGGTGTTGGCACAACCTGGTGAAGGAGAGATTGATCATCCTATAGCTTTTGCAACAAGTAGGAAGTTATGTACAAAAGAAATGAATTACACCACTACAGAAAGGGAAGGATTGGCCATGGTGTATGCTTTACAAGATTTTAGACATTATTTGTTTGGGTCACACTTTAAGATGTTTACAGATCATTCTGTATTGAAGTATTTGGTTAATAATATTTTCCTAGGAGGAAATATTTGCAGATGGTTGTTGTTATTCCAGGAGTATGAATTTGAGATCATTGTTAAACTAGGGAGGATGAATCCAGGACCTGATCATCTGTCAAGATTGGAAACAGTGGAAGACCCAACCATCATAGAAGATAATCTCCCTAATGTGAAGTTATTTGCAATTAGAGTAGAAGATGACCATTTTGTAGATATCATTCAATTTTTTACTACATGAATGGCTCCTTCAAAATATACTATGTGGCAGAAGAAAGGATTGGTGGTTAAGGAAACTAAATTTTCCATAATAGTAGGACACTTATATAACATGAGAACAGATGAGATACTCCACAAATATGTTCCTGAACATGAAAGACAAATGACTCTAGCAGAAGCCCATGGATGCACAACTGGTGGACATTATGGAGGAAAGACTACTACGCAGAAGATTTTGACAGCAAGATTGTGGTTGCCTACACTACATAAGGATGCGAAGGAGTATTGTAGAGCATGTGATGTGTGTCAAAGAACAGGGAATACTTCAAGAAGATATGAGATGCCCTTGGTACCGCAAGTGACATTGCAGGATTTTGATAAGTGGGCCATTGATTTTCTTGGACCAATCAAACCACCTAGAAAAAGAATTGGTGCAAGGTACATAATTACAACATCTGACTACTTGAAAATATGGGTCAAATCACAACTAGTAAGGGACTGCAATGCAGAGAATGCAACGAAGTTTAGTTTTGAATAGATATTGTCTAGATTTGGATGTCCGAAGATTTTGATGAGTAATCAAGGTTCACATTTTCTGAACAATATTATTGAATCATTGACTGAGGAGTTCCAAGTCTATCATCAGAAGAGTACCCCTTATCACCCTCATGCCAATGGAATAGTGGAAACATTTAATAATATTTTGGACAATGAACTTACTAAGGTATGCAATATGAATAGAGATGACCACATGGAGGACCACATGTAAGACATTGAGAGGTCATAAACCCTTCAGGTTGTTTTATGGGCAAGAAGTTGAGATTCCTATAGAGTACATTGTACCTACCTTAAGGATTGAATTTTTTACAGATATGGAAGACCCTGAGATAATGGAGGAAATAATGTCGTAGTTGCTTGCTTTGGAGGAATATATATTTGTAGCAGGATTCCATCACCATGCACAGAAATCAAGGGAAAAATATGGCCATTGAAATGGAAAGTTGTCGTTGGAAGGTTGTTGGGTCAATTTACTAAGTAAACTAACGTAGGTGTTTTACTTGTCAATATGGGTTTGTAGACTTGGAAGCACATACAAAGTATATGGATTTTAGATAAAGCCAATTTAGGAAGGTAAGGCTCAAAGGTTAAAGGAAATGCATATTACAAATATAAATTCTAAGTTTAAAGAAACTAAAAATTCTCTCATTCAAGATGCAGCAAGCGAAGGAAAAGGCTCCTAACTTAGGAGGTCCTGGTTTTCCTTCCCCATAGTACTATCCTCAAGAAGAGAGATTAAAGAGTAGAAGTTTGTGATGTGTAGAAAGCAAGAGAAGAGGCTCCTAACTTAGGAGGTCCTTTTTTTCCTTCCTCACAGTTCTACTCCAATAGCATTACCATTGCATCAAATCATAAGTTGGAATTCAAGAAATGCAAAATGATGATTTTTAGTTGTGATTCATAACTTGATAGGAAGAGAATTTAACTTAAATCCCTGGTTGTCCTTTCATACACAAATTAGGTTTTAAACCAAAATAATCCAAAAATCATACAGAAATCATAACACATATAAGTAACTCAATCACAAAACTGGAACAAGAAATACTGAATCAAAACTATGCAAATTTATACAAATTTAACCAAAGTGTACTTAGCTAGGTATGGGGGCCCTCCAACCTTGCCTTGTACACTTGAAGACTTCTTCAGCTATAGCTAACTTAATAAATCATCCACAACATGAATAACAAATAGAACAGTATAAATGATTCTTCAAATTATCTCAAAAATCTCCAATAATCTCAATACCAAATTACACATATTACCTCCTTGAATGGTTCATAAACTTTGTTTAAATAGGAAAATTATAAAAAAACATTGCTATAATGGAGGCTAACAACCTTATCAATCATAATCCATCCATACAGGTCGAACTCATCAATTTTGGTTCACAAAATCAGGAAAAATCGAACATATGGAGGATATGATGGTAAAAATGAGGGAACTTTCTCAATATATGATTCTGATGTTTGCACTTCATCAAGTGCAGCCCATGATTTTTTGGTCTTCTCATTTGAATCTTCTTTTTCTGAATGTTTTACTTCAATTACATCAAGAGAATCATTCTTTTGCAATACTCTTCTCGATCTAAGGTGGATACCATTTAGATCAAGAGGAGATGTTTGGAAGTGTTGTACCTTAGCATTGTAAGTGGGTTGAGTTACTTCTTTGTATTAATTTGGAAATGGTGGTATAGGTATTTGAGTGGGAGTGGATCTATGAGATGGATGTGGTTGAGGTTTTGGTTGTGGTGGAGGTGGATGGTAGGGATAGTACGGAGTTGGGTATGGAGGATATTCATGAAAATATTGAGGATATTGTGCATTTTTTCCATAAGGTTATTGCCAACCTTGTTTCCAAGATTGGTTTTTGGGTTGGGATGGATATGGTTGCCAAGGAGGGTGTGTGTTCCAATTACTTTGAAATGGATGAGAATAATCTTGAAATTTTGAAGTAGGTCCTTGCATCATATCAAGTTGACTAGGCTCTCGTGATCTTCTTGGAGCTACATAACATATCTTCTTTGGTGATTGACTTGCTCCATTGTCTTCTTGGTACAATTCCTTCAACCTTGGTAATGATGGAAAATATTTAATAGCATATGATTCTACATGGATAACACAAATATCAACATCTTATTTTTGCTCATTTTTCATTCCTAGCATTTCTACTTGTTCACTTATATTTCTAAGAATTTATGCTTTAAATTCATCAAACATTTTTCCAATTTTAGCTTGACTTACCGATATTGATGTTGATTTACTTACTCTTTCCCTTCCTCTTGATATGTGCATGCATGTTTCACAAAAATTTTCAAATGATAATTGGTATACATCTCCTTTACTCATGAGATCAAGGAGATCAATCTACTCATCCCTAATTGTTCTTAGTAAGAGGGTTTTTAGTGTGTCAAATCCTAAATGATGTAATTTTTCCCTCGTAACATTATACATGAACCTCTTTATTAGATCTTCAAGGATCTCATCTTTTTTTTTATTCATTCCAAATATTTCTTCTTTAAGATAATGATCTTTATATTTTTCTAGAAATATCTTTTGCATATCATTCCATGATCTTATTGAATTAGTACCTAAAATCATGAGCCATTTAAGAGCTCTATCCTTCAATGTTATAGGAAACAATCTCAATTTTTGAGTGTTTAGTAAGTAACCATAATATCTACAGAGTATTTCAAATTAAAAGAGAAAGGTTTATGGAACTTGTGACCTCATACCATGGAAGTTGGGAAGGAAAGATGGAGGGATGTTCTTCATATGCACACTAACATCAGTATCTTGAATGGGAAATTCAAGAAAATATTCTTCATTGTCATCATCTCCATCCATTTCTTCTACCTTCTCTGAAACCTCTTCTTCTTCTACCTGAAAAACTAGATGGTGATGTGGTTCTTACTGCACCACATGATCAAATTGGGGGGGTTGTTATTGGAGAATTATTTTTTAATTTTTTTGAATAAGAATGCTAATGTAATGAAATTTTCTATTTTTGAAATTAAATATGTCTAATGCAAATATTTTTGTTTTTGCATAAATAAAACAAATGAATCAACTATGTAATAAAACAATGCATACTTTGACACCTCCCCGACAATGGTGCCAAAAAGTGATGAGCCTCAATATGCAACAAGAATGTTGCAACTCCCAAGGCAACCAAGTTACTTTAATTATCAACCTGGGTTCGTACAAACTTAAGAGGTATCGACAGTACATGCGCAGCATACAATGTGTCCTTCCTTTTTGATTTGATGTAATAGAGTGAATTTCATGAAACCAAAGCCTAAACTAATTGAAAAAATGGAAGTGTTGCTTTGAAAAGAAATTAATCCTAGGCAAGAACACCAATTTGTAATTGAAATCATAAGAGCATGAATTCAAACAAATAGGCATAATTTAATTTGTAACAATGCATGTCCTAAGTGGTGTTTATTATTCCTAAATCATGGATTTAGATCCTAGTGGTCATGATTCAAGCCTAAGAGACAAAAACCAAGATTCGAGAGAAAATTTGGTCGCGTTTACATGTGCTACACAGGGAGTTATTTTTTAGAGATAACTCACCGAATAAATAAATAAATCAAATGAAAATGGGATGGGACAAAACATTTTAGTAAATAGGATTTCTTAGGTCTCCATTCCAATTGGAATCACTCCAAACACATGTGCTAAAAAATAACACAAAATTACTACTCTAAAATCTGGAAATTCAAGAACTAGTAAGCTAGTTAATCTATTAAATGCCTAAATTAATCAAGTGAAAACAGAATGGGGTGAATTTCATTATTAAATTTAACATTATTATGAACTAATACAAGTGGAATCAAGGAAAATGAAGATCATTAATCCATTCTAAAAAATATCATAAATTTACAACTATTTCGCTACAAGGCATTTCCAGAAATCTTATATTCGTGAACTAGTAACAAAATTCAAGTAGCTTAATGATTAAGATTACCTTCCAAAGTTATTCTAAGGATGAAAAATGTTTTTGAATATGTAAAAAACCAGCAAAATAACTCACTTCAATCATTTAACTCAATCCTACAGCAATAAACGAAACAATACTAAATACATAAATATGCAAAACAGAAATGAGAGATGCATGTGAATAAGAAGTGAAAATAACATAAATAAATTTTGTAAGATGGATCTGAGGCTCCTGGTATGGCCAAGCCCAAGGAGACTCAAAGTCCTATGGAAGAAACCAAGCCTTAGAAGCTAAAAATGGCACCAATATTCATTATTGAATCAGTCCAAGTACATCCCTGCAAGAAAAGAAAGTGGAACTGATAAACAGCAAGTTTTCTCCACAATAAGACTAAAAAATTCATTCCCCTAGAGGCCAATTTGAATTGGTACTTATACAAAATGATGAGGAAGCATTATCCCTGAAAGGAGGAAACTTTCCCCTCCAGAATCCCTCAAATAGTGAATCTGGTTCCCAACACTAGGAATCTACATTAAATGAAAGGGAACACATTCCTAGATTTTCTCAATCATCGGAACTCCAGAATTACTCCAGTATTTATCAATAATTTCATGATATTTTTTCAATTTATTCTCGAATATTGATCCTCCTGTAGTGGGGAGAGAGTCTCTAAATTATATTCTTCTCCAAATCTTCATAATCTGCCCAATATTCTCACAATATCCTTCAAAAATAAATAATATTAGGCAGAAATATGCAATTATATCTAAACCTTCCTAATGAACATATTAAAGCTTAAAAATCATTATTACGTGTAGAAGGAGAAATTTAATATAGCCTTTATGTGCCTAAGAAAGGTTAGATGGACCTTAATTTATGTCTAATTTAAAGGCCCATCAACCATTCCTCATCCAAGACCTTATCCCTTAGGTTGGATATGCAAGAGTGCAAACTTACAAGTTACGAGGAAATGCATACTTAAATTTTCAATTACAGTAAACTTTCTTGATGAAGTTGAACTTTATGTAGTTCCACTTGATATTTCCGAAATTGTTTTGGGAATCCCATGTTTGTATGATAGAAAAGTTATTTATCATCGCCATGAAAACAAGTATCACTTTTCAAAGATGGTATAGAGTACATTGTTAGAGAACATTGACAAAAGCTAAATCTTTCACTTATAAATGCCAGACAAATGAAGAGAACCATCAACTCCTGCAAAAATTTTGTACTTTTAATGGTCAAGCAAAATAATGATGTTGAAAATGAAGCTTTCCAAGGTTGTGATTCAAGATTTAAATGATCCAGGTGGATATTGGTGGTCACCCACCTATTCCACTTGGGGCCCCACCATTGTCTCTTTCAGTTTTTTAGTTTCGGCACAACTTACTATTTTTAGCAGTTTTTCAGGTCCTGAACTTTCGGAGCCGTTTTGAGGCCCTAAACGACGTTTTTGGGAAAAAGAAGAGCAACATGGGTCCATGGATTGATGTTTCTCATTCAAAATTTGTATCCCTCGAATAGATATTTCTAACGTGGTATGGTACGCGTCAAACGGAGATCGTATACCTAAGTTACACCCCTGGGAAGTTGAAACACCAATTTACCCAAACGGGGCCCATAGTTTTGGCGCTTCATCTCCTAGGGTTAGGGTTTTGGCTGTTTAGGATTTCCCATTGTTTCTAAATAATAAATAGGTCCTCGAGCCTCATTGTAACTCAGTTCATAGGCCTGTAGTTTCCACATCTCTTTTCAGAGATAGCTACCAGCGCCCTAGCTAGTTTTATTACCATTATGTCTGTAAGAAAATTTCAGTTCTTTGATATTAATGAAATGAAGTGTTATTTCCGCTGCATCTTTGTATTTATGGTTATATTTTTATTCTTTTGCATTCCTACATAAATCCGGATCAGTGGCATTAGAGCGGTCTGCTTTTTCTCAATCTTTCTTTGCATGTCCCCAACGAGGTCGGGGTATAAGGAGTTAGGGCTCGATCTGGTGGAACCTTTGCAAGATCAGCCTCACAAACCCTGACGGACGCCCATGGGGGATGAAAAGAAAGATGAGGGAGCAAGAGATCCTATCAAAATATTGCTCGAGGAGGCCCTCAAAAAACAAAGGAACGCAATGATGGATAACTTTGCCCAGATCCTTCAACGGCTCCCCACCGGTAGTGCATTTGCATCCAGCAGCCACTCTGGAGGTGCAACTCATTTTAAGGTACAAGTAAATTTTTACATTCCCATATTTGAGGGTCAAATATATGTAGATGTCATAGATATATGGTTGAATCTATTAGAAGGATATTTCTCGGTTCATGACTTTTCCGACAGGGAGAAGATTATTTTTGCACTCCTCAAAGATGCCCCCCATGTCAAGGATTGGTGGGAAACCCGCTGTGAGAAAAAGGACGAGACAGAACCCTCTTTGTTCTCGACCGTACCCAATTGGAATTCTTTCCGAGACGCCATCAAAGAACAATACTATCCCGTGGGGAGCTATGAGGACAAGTACATAAAATGGACCACGGTGTGACAACAAAGGGATCAAGATGTGCATGAGCTGACGAATCTGTTCCATACCCTGCGCACCAAGTTGAGTATCAAATATTTAGAGAAACATCTGGTGCTAAAGTATCACATTTTTCTGCACAGATACATTCAGGAGGAAATGGAGTTCCTCGACCTCTCCTCGCTTGGTACGGCATACCGGAATGCTGCCAAGATTGAGCAGAAATTCAAGCAGAAGAAGCGAGACTTTGGATCTCAATTCAAAAGCAAGGGAAGGGTGCTCCCAAACCACAAAACAAATGACAGAGCTAAGGCATGGCGACTCAAGACAACATGTTGAAGCCACAAGCAAAGAAAAACACCGCAAAGCCAAAGAAGGACACGGGAAAGTGGTGTGAGTTCCATAAGAGCTCCACTCACAACATAAGTGAGTGTCGGGCCAAGAAGTCGCTGGTGGCCGAGATGAGGGCTTATGATTCAGATGCATGCTCTGAATCCGAATCAGAACCTGACAAGGGGAATGACAAAGGGAAACAGATTATTGATGTGGAGCCCAACGCCATTTTTGCCACTACGAAGATCCAGAAGGAGGAACCGGAAGATCCAGAGGAGGAGGAATGTCTCTTCCACTCCCAGATGTGGGTAAAGGGCTCCCCAGTATGGTTCATTTTCGACAATGGGAGCCAAAATAATCTCATTTCAGTAGACACCGTGAAGCGGTTGGGCTTGTCGACCACAGCTCACCCACATCCATACACCATCGAGTGGCTTCACCAAGGACGAGATCTCTGCATCAGTCAGCAATGTCGCCTTCCCTATAGCATCAAGCCCTTCACGGATGAGGTATTATGTGACGTTGCTCCTATTGATGTTTCTGATGTATTATTAGGACAACCATACTTGTGGAAGTTTCATGTTGTGTATGAGTCTCGGCCTCGTGCTGTTATTTTTACTTTGGGAAATAAGTTGTACAGGATACCAGAGGTACCACCTCCTGCCGCTATCTCTTTGGTTACTGCAAAACAATGCAGTAAGCTCATTTTCAAAACCAGGAAATTTGTTTTCCTGATGATCCACCCCCAAGCCAAGAAGAAGACTGTGGCCACGACCTCCATACAGGGCTCCTCTGCACGACAAGAACAAATGGATAAGGTTGTGGAGGAATACGGGGACATCTTCACCTCACCCACAGGGGTTCCTATGCATTGTCAGGTCAAGCACCCGATCGATCTGACCCCAGGTGTGTCGCTACCCAATGGACCGATCTATCGGTGCACTGTTCTGGAGAACGATGAAATCAAGAGGCATATTCAGGAGCTGCTGCAGAAAGGTCACATCCGACCAAGTTCGTCGCCCTGTGGGAGCCTGATCGTGTTGGTACAGAAGAAGGATGGGACGTGGAGACTCTTTATTGACTATCGGGCATTGAACAAGATCATTTTCCAGAATAGGTACCCGATCCCATGGATTTATGACCTTCTGGACCAACTCAAAGGTGAAAAATATTTCAGCAAGATCGAATTGAAGTCTGGGTATCACCAGGTACCGATTGAACCCTACGATGTGTGGAAGACTGCCTTCAAAGCCAAGGAAGGCCTTTTCGAATGGTTGGTCATGCCTTTCGGGTTGATGAATGCTCCCACAACCTTCATGAGGATGATGGACGACATATTGCGGCCATTCACCAACTCATTTGTAGTGGTGTACTTGGATGACATTCTGATCTTCAGCCAGACTTGTGAAGAGCACCTTCACCACATCCGACAAGTCCTCCAAACATTGCGGCAACACAAGTTGTGTGCCAATTTAGAGAAGTGCACTTTTTGGCATGACCCAGGAAAGCTAAGGAAGGCCTTTTGAATGGTTGGTCATGCCTTTCGGGTTGACGAATGCTCCCGCAACCTTCATGAGGATGATGGATGCATTGCGGCCGCCATCACATGGGGGCTGTTGGCACTAATCCTGGGGCTGCAGGCTCATCGCATCGACAAGTCCTCTGAAACACCGTGCAAAACACGAGCTAAAAGTTGTGTGCCAATTGGGAGAAGTGCATGTTTGCATGACCAGGTTTCCCAAGGTCTGGGAGGTATGATTAAGGGGAGGCAGATCAGTGATCAAAGAGCTGACTGGCTGGCCCCGGCTGGCTTGTGGGCTGGCTTCCTGCAGTTTCAACTACAATTGCATGGGGTAGATTCACAGTATGTTAGATTTTCAAGGTCAATTTAGCCACCCTGAGATTAAGTCACCAAAGGAGGAGCGAGAGAAAAATTTGGTCGGAACCTCAACAAAGGCGTTCAAAGAATGAAATCGCTGTTCTCCCCTGCTCACCTACCGTACTGTACAGTCAAGCTTGGAGATCTATGGCGGCATGCCTCTGACTATGCTATTGGGGCAATTCTTACTCAACAGGGACATCCAGTGGCATTTCACAGTGAGACATTGTCTGACACAGTTTGCAAGTATCCCACTTATGACAAAGAAATGTATTCCATTGTGCAAGCTTGTCGACAATGGAAGCATTACATTTTGGGGAAGGAAACAATCATCCACACCGACCACCGGCCCCTGCAGTTCATACAGACACAAGGGAAGTTGCAGAATGATCGCCATCAGAAGTGGTCCACATATCTGCAACAGTTTCATTTGAACATCAAGTACAAGAAGGGTAGCACCAATAATGTTGCAGACTACCTCAGCTGACCACCGATCGTGGCGCTCACCATCGTGCTCAACTCTTGTGGGCACGAGACTTCTGATTGGCCGCTTCTCTATGAGAGTGACCCAGAATTCGGCCACACTTACAAGGCACTCTTGGAGGGTACCCAAGTTCCAAATTTTCACCTCCAAGATGCACTTTTATGTCACCTGGGACACCTTTGTGTTCCTTCAAGCGAGCGTGCCAAGATGATATGGGAAGCACACTACAGTCGAGTCGCTGGGCATTTCGGGGTCGAGAAAACAATAGCAATACTATAGAAGTATTTCTATTGGCCGAACCTTCGAAAGGATGTTGAGAAGCACATCATATCCTGCACTGCTTGTGCCATTGCCAAACCGACCATCAAGAAGCAAGACCTATATACTCCACTACCTACCCCTATTCGACCTTGGGAATCCATCTGCATGGATTACATGTCGGGCCTGCCCTCTACTAAGAATGGCAATGACTGTGTTTTCGTGGTCGTTGACAGATTCTCGAAGATGGCCATTATGGCGGCCTGTAAGAAGAATATCACAGCAGAAGCTACTGCTAAACTCTTCTTTGAAAGAGTATGGGTGCACTTTGGGATCCCACAGTCTATCATATCAGATCGAGATAGCAGGTTCCTCAGCACATTTTCGTCCAGCCTCTGGTCAATGATGGACACAAAGCTCACCAAGTCCACAGCTTTCCATCCCCAAACAGATGGCCAGACAGAGGTCGTCAACAGAATGATTGTACACATTCCGCGCATGTACAACTCAAAGCATCCACGCACATGGGACGAGAGCCTCCCCTATGTACAACACAGTTATAACCGGGCTCTCCACAGTTCAATTGGCCATAGCCCCTTTCAGGTGGGCTTGGGATTCCAGCCACTATGTCCCACTGACATAGCCATGCCGTTTGCAGCTGCTCAGGCCGATTCAGCTCATGTCCAGTCTGAAGTTGACAAAGCAAGTAGCTTCATCGAGCGCATTCAACACATCCGCCAACAAGTTCATGATATATTGGACAGAGCCAATGCGAAGTACAAGCAGCGCCATGATCAACACCGGGTGCCACACAACTTCCAGGTGGGCGATAAAGTATGGCTGCATTTGCAGAAGGAGCGCCTCACTGGACCTCACCGCAAGCTTCGCCCGCTCCGATACGGGCCGTACACCATCACCAAGGCTGTTGGGAACAATTATTTCAAGCTTAGTATTCCACCATTCCTTGGTCTGCACCCAGTCTTCAATGTGGATCGCCTTCGTCCGTACTTCCCACCTCTACTGGACACTTCGGACATTGCAGAACAACTCACACCAACAGAGTTAAACCCAGACTGCATGGAACAGGCCACCACAGATTGTATCATGGTCATGCAAATTAATAACACTCGCCAACAGAGGATCCAACTGACGGGCACAAGCTGCCACCCCCGCACCAAGGAAAGTGGTTCACTGTGTGACCAAGTTCAAATAAATTTCCCTCATCTCATTAGGAACTGGACCACTGGGACCATTGCTTCCAAGGGGGAGGAATGATCCAGGATATTGGTGCAATACCCACGGACCTACTCTGGCCCCCCACCATTATCTCTTTCAGTTTTTCAGTTTCGGCATAACTTACTATTTTTAGCAGTTTTTCGGGTCCTGAACTTCCGGAGCCGTTTTGAGGCCCTAAACGACGTTTTTTGGGTATGAAAATGCCAGCGAATTTTCTGATAAAATTTTTCCCGACAGCTGTAGTCCTCAGATAGAGCTTTCTAATGATGTATCATGTGTGTCAAACGGAGATAGTATGCCAAAGTTACGTCCCTGGGAAGTTGGAACACCAATTTACCCAAACGGGGCCCATAGTCTTGGCGCTTCATCTCCTAGGGTTAGGTTTTTGGGATGTTTAGGGTTCTCCATTGTTTCTCAATAATAAATAGGCCTTCACACCTTATTTTAAAGCAGTTCAAGGGCCTGTAGCCGCCACATCTCTTCTCAGAGATAGCTACCAGTGCCCTAGCTAGTTTTATTTCCATTCTGTCTGTAAGAAAATTTAAGGTCTTTGATATTAATGAAATGAAGTGTTATTTCCGCTGCATCTCTATCTTTATGGTTATGTGTTTATTCTGTTGCGTTCCTACATAAATCTGGATCAATGGTATCAGAGCGGTCTGCTTTTTCTCGATCCTTCTTTGCATGTCCCCAACGAGGTCGGGGTATAAGGAGCTAGGGCTTGATCTGGTGGAACCTTTGCAAGATCAGCCTCGCAAACCTCGACGGACGCCCATGGGGGATGAAAAGAAATATGAGGGAGCAGGAGATCCTATCAAAATATTGCTCGAGGAGGCCCTCGAAAAAAAAAGGAACGCGATGATGGATAACTTTGCTCAGATCCTTCAACGGCTACCCACCGGCGGCGCATCTGCATCCAGCAGCCACTCTGGAGGCGCGACTCCTTTTAAGGTACAAGTAAATTTTGATATTCCCATATTTGAGGGTCAAATAGACGCAGATGCCGTAGATAGATGGTTGAATCTGTTAGAAGGATATTTCTCGGTTCATGACTTTTCAGACCGGGAGAAGATTATTTTTGCACTCCTCAAAGCTACCCCCCATGTTAAGGACCGGTGGGAAACCTACTGTGAGAACAAGGACCAGACAGAACCCTCTCTGTTCTCGGCCGTACCAACTTGGAATTCTTTCCGAGACGCCGTCAAGGAACAGTACTATCCCGTGGGGAGCTATGAGGACAAGTACATACAATGGACCACGCTGCGACAACAAAGGGATCAAGATGTGCACGAGCTGACGAATTTGTTCCATACCCTGCGCACAAAGTTGGGTATCAAAGATTTAGAGAAACATTTGGTGCTAAAGTATCGCAGCTGTCTGCACAGATACATTCAGGAGGAAATGGAGTTCCTCGACATCTCCTCGCTTGGTACGGCATACCGGTATGCTGCCAAGATTGAGCAGAAATTCAAACAGAAGAAGCGAGACTTTGGATCCGCGAATCAAAAGCAAGGAAAAGGTGCTTCCAAACCGCAAAACAAAGGACAGAGCATGGCGGCTAAAGACAACCCATCAAAGCCACAAGACAAGAACAACACCGTAAAGCCAAAGAAGGACACTTCCGGAAAGTGGTGGAAATCGAGGCAGAGCTCCACTCACAACACAGCAGCAGGAGTGTTGCCTGCCAAGAAGTCACTAAGGGGTCGAGATGAGGCTTCGAGTCGATGCATGCTCCGACTCCGAATCGAACCCGAAAAGGGGAATGAAAAAAGGGAAACGTATTTACTGCCATGGAGCCCAGCCACCGTTGCCAACGAAGATCCATGAGGAACCGAAAGATCCCAGAGGAGGAGGAACGTCTCTTCCCAATTCTTGGATGTGGGTAAAGGCTCCCCGTACAGCTCATCGTCGACAATGGGAGCCAAAAGAACCTCATTTCACAGACGTCGTGAAGTGGGGCCGGGGTTTGCCGACCACACCACACCCCACATCCATACACCATCGGGTGGCTCCACCAAGGACGAGATCTCCGCGTCAGCCGGCAGTGTCGCCTTCCCTATAGCATCAAGCCCTTCACGGATGAGGTATTATGTGACGTTGCTCCTATTGATGTTTCTGATGTATTATTAGGACAACCATACTTGTGGAAGCGTCATGCCGTGTATGAGTCTCGACCTCGTGCTGTTATTATTACTTTGGGAAATAAGTTGTACAGAATACCAGAGGTACCACCTCCTACGACTATCTCTTTGGTTACTGCAAAACAATGTAGTAAGCTCATTTCCCAAACCAGGAAATTCGTTTTCCTGATGATCCGCCCCCAGGGCAAGAAGAAGACTGTGGCCACGACCTCCAGACAGGGCCCCTCTGTACGACAACAACAAATGGATAAGGTCGTGGAGGAGTACGGGGACATCTTAACCTCACCCACAGGGGTTCCTCTGCACTGCCAGGTCAAGCACCCGATTGATCTGACCCCAGGTGCGCCACTACCCAATGGACCGATCTATCGACGCTCTGTTCTGGAAAATGATGAAATCAAGAGGCAGATTCAGGAGCCGTTGCAGAAAGGTCACATCAGACCAAGTTCATCGCCCTGTGGGAGCCCGATCGTGTTGGTACAGAAGAAGGATGGGACGTGGAGACTCTGTATTGACTATCGGGCGCCGAACAAGATCACTGTCCGTAATAGGTACCCAATCCCACGGATTGATGACCTTCTGGACCAACTCCAAGGTGCAAAATATTTCAGTAAGATCGACCTGAAGTCTGGGTATCACCAGGTACCAATTGAACCCTCTGATGTGTGGAAGACTGCCTTCAAGGCTAAGGAAGGCCTTTTTGAATGGCTGGTCATGCCTTTCGGGTTGACGAATGCTCCCGCAACCTTCATGAGGATGATGGACGACATCTTGCGGCCATTCACCAACTCATTCATAGTGGTGTACTTGGATGACATTCTGATCTTCAGCAAGACTTCGGAAGAGCACCTTCATCACATCCGACAAGTCCTCCAAACACTGCGGCAACACAAGTTGTGTGCCAATTTGGAGAAGTGCACGTTTGGCATGACCCAGGTTCAATATCTGGGATACATTATTGATGAAAAGGGGGTGCATGTGGATCCAGCCAAGATCCAAGTCATTCGGGATTGGCTAGCCCCGACTACTATAACAGAGCTTCGCAGTTTTCTGGGTCTTGCTAATTTCTACCGTAGATTCGTGTTGGGATTCTCTCATATCACTTGGCCCTTGAGTCAAGTCACCAAAGGAGGAGCGAGAGAAAAAAAATTTTGGTCGGAACCTCAACAGAAGGCGTTCAAAGAATTGAAAAATCGCCTATGTTCTTCCCCAGTGCTCACCTTACCAGACTTGCAGCAGCCGTTTGAGATCGAGACAGATGCCTCTGACTATGCTATTGGGGCAGTTCTTACTCAACAGGGACATCCAGTGGCATATCACAGTGAGACATTGTCTGAGACAGTTCGCAAGTATCCCACCTATGACAAAGAAATGTATTCCATTGTGCAAGCCCGTCGACAATGGAAGCATTACATTTTGGGGAAGGAAACAATCATCCACACAGACCACCGGCCCCTGCAGTTCATACAGACACAAGGGAAGTTGCAGAATGATCGCCATCAGAAGTGGTCCACATATCCGCAACAGTTTCATTTGAACATCAAGTACAAGAAGGGTAGCACCAATAATGTTGCAGACTGCCTCAGCCGACCACCGATCGTGGCGCTCACCACCGTGCTCAACTCTTGTGGGCACGAGACTTATGATTGGCCGCTTCTCTATGAGAGTGACCCAGAATTCGGCCACACTTACAAGGCACTCTTGGGGGGCACGCAAGTTCAAAATTTTCACCTCCAAGATGCACTTTTATGTCACCTGGGACACCTTTGTGTTCCTTCAAGCGAGCGTGCCAAGATGATATGGGAAGCACACTACAATCGAGTCGTTGGGCATTTCGGGGTCGAGAAAACAGTAGCAATACTACAGAAGTATTTCTATTGGCCGAACCTTCGAAAGGATGTCGAGAAGCACATCAGATCCTGCACTGCTTGTGCCATTGCTAAGCCGACCATCAAGAAGCAAGGTCTATATACTCCACTACCTACCCTAGTCGACTCATGGGAATCCATCTCCATGGATTACATGTCGGACCGCCTCACTTCAGAATGGGCAATGACCGTGTTTTCGTGGTCTTCGATAGATTCTCGAAGATGGCCATTATGGCGCCCGTAAGAAGAATATCACGTTGTATTACACCGCTAGCACCCCTTCTTTGAACGAGTATGGTTCACTTTGGACACTTTGGATCCCAAAGTCTATCAATAAGTATCGCATCGAGATAGCAAGGTGTTCCTCAAGACATTTGGTCCAAAATTTCTCTGGTCAATGATGGACACAAAGTTCACCAAGTCCACAGCTTTCCATCCCCAAACAGATGGCCAGACAGAGGTCGTCAACAGAATGATTGTACACATTCTGCGCATGTACAATTCAAAGCATCCACGCACATGGGACGAGAGCCTCCCTTATGTATAACATAGTTATAATCGGGCTCTCCACAGTTCAATCGGCCATAGCCCCTTTCAGGTGGGCTTGGGATTCCAGCCACTATGTCCCATTGACGTAGCCATTAATGGTAACACAGTCAGATTCCAACACGTCCAGTCCGAAGTTGACAAAGCAAGTAGCTTCATCGAGCGCATTCAACACATCCGCCAACAGGTTCATGATATATTGGACAGAGCCAATGCGAAGTACAAGCAGCGCCATGATCAACACCGGGTGCCACACAACTTCCAGGTGGGCGACAAAGTATGGATGCATTTGCAGAAGGAGCGCCTCACTGGACCTCACCGCAAGCTTCGCCCGCTCCGATACGGGCTGTACACCATCACCAAGGCTGTAGGGAACAATTCTTTCAAGCTTAGTATTCCACCATTCCTTGGTCTCGCACCTGCCTTCATGTGGACGCTTTCAGCCCCATTCTAATCTCTTCTACCGATAACACTTCGGACATTGCAGAACAACTCACACCAACCAAGTTAAACCCAGACTGCATGGAATAGGCCACCACAGATTGTATCATGGACATGCAAATTAAGAACACTCGCCAACAGAGGATCCAACTGTATCGGGTTGTCAAAGCTGGCCAACTCCTGCACCAAGGAAAGTGGTTCACCAGGGACCAAGTTCAGCAGAAATTTCCTCATCTTATGGAGGAACTTAACGCGATGGGGACCATTGCTTCCTAAGGGGGGATGAATGATCCAGGTGGATATTGGTGGCCACCCACCTATTCCACTTGGCCCCCCACCATTGTCTCTTTCAGTTTTTCAGTTTCGGCATAACTTACTATTTTTAGCAGTTTTCGGGTCCTGAACTTCCGGAGCCGTTTTGAGGCCCTAAACGACGTTTTTTGGGTACGAAAGCGCCAGTGAATTTTTTGATAAAATTCGTCCCGATAGCTGTAGTCCTCGTATAGAGCTTTCTAATGATGTATCATATGCGTCGAACGGAGATAGTATGCCAAAGTTACGTCCCTGGGAAGTTGAAACACCAATTTACCCAAACGGGGCCCATAGTTTTGGCGCTTCATCTCCTAGGGTTAGGTTTTTGGGATGTTTAGGGTTCTCCATTGTTTCTCAATAATAAATAGGCCCTCGCGCCTCATTGTAAAGAAGTTCAGAGGCCTGTAGCCGCTACATCTCTTCTCAGAGATAGCTACCAGTGCCCTAGCTAGTTTTATTTCCATTCTGTCTGTAAGCAAATTTCAGTTCTTTGATATTAATGAAATGAAGTGTTATTTCCGCTGCATCTCTATCTTTATGGTTATGTGTTTATTCTGTTGTGTTCCTGCATAAATCCGGATCAATGGTATCAGAGCGGTCTGCTTTTTCTCGATCCTTTTTTTCATGTCCCCAACGAGGTCGGGGTATAAGGAGCTAGGGCTTGATCTGGTGGAACCTTTGCAAGATCAGCCTCGCAAACCTCGACGGACGCCCATGGGCGACGAAAAGAAAGATGAGGGTGCAGGAGATCCTATAAAAATATTGCTCGAGGAGGCCCTCGAAAAACAAAGGAACGCGATGATGGATAGTTTTGCTCAGATCCTTCAACGGCTGCCCACCGGCGGCGCATCTGCATCCAATAGCCACTCTGGAGTTGCGACTCCCTTTAAGGTACAAGTAAATTTTGACATTCCCATATTTGAGGGTCAAATAGACGCAGATGCCGTAGATAGATGGTTGAATCTATTAGAAGGATATTTCTCTGTTCATGACTTTTCATACCGGGAGAAGATTATTTTTGCACTCCTCAAAGCTACCCCCCATGTTAAGGACTGGTGGGAAACCTACTGTGAGAACAAGGACCAGACAGAACCCTCTCTGTTCTCGGCCGTACCAACTTGGAATTCTTTCCGAGACGCCGTCAAGGAACAGTACTATCCTGTGGGGAGCTATGAAGACAAGTACATACAATGGACCACGCTGCGACAACAAAGGGATCAAGATGTGCACGAGCTGACGAATCTGTTCCATACCCTGCGCACAAAGTTGGGTATCAAAGATTCAGAGAAACATTTGGTGCTAAAGTATCGCAGCTGTCTGCACAGATACATTCTGGAGGAAATGGAGTTCCTCGACATCTCCTCGCTTGGTACGGCATACCGGTATGCTGCCAAGATTGAGCAGAAATTCAAGCAGAAGAAGCGAGACTTTGGATCTGCGAATCAAAAGCAAGGGAAAGGTGCTTCCAAACCGTAGAACAAAGGACCGAGCCAAGGCATGGCGGCTAAAGACAACTCATCGAAGCCACAAGAAAAGAACAGCACCGCAAAGCCAAAGAAGGACACGGAAAGTGGTGTGAGTTCCATAAGAGCTCCACTCACAACACAAGTGAGTGTCGGGCCAAGCAGTCGCTAGTGGCCGAGATGAGGGCTTCTGAGTCAGATGCATGCTCTGACTCCGAATCAGAACCTGAAACGGGGAATGAAAAAGGGAAACAGATTATTGATGCGGAGCCCAACGCCACCGTTGCCACTACAAAGGTCCAGAAGGAGGAACCGGAAGATCCAGAGGAGGAGGAACGTCTCTTCCACTCCCAGATGTGGGTAAAGGGCTCCCCTGTACAGTTCATTGTCGACAATGGGAGCCAAAAGAACCTCATTTCAGCAGACACCGTGAAGCGGTTGGGCTTGCCGACCACAGCGCACCCACATCCATACACCATCGGGTGGCTTCACCAAGGACGAGATCTCCGTGTCAGCCAGCAGTGCTGCCTTACCTATAGCATCAAGCCCTTCCCGGATGAGGTATTATGTGACGTTGCTCCTATTGATGTTTCTGATGTATTATTAGGACAACCATACTTGTGGAAGCGTCATGCTGTGTATGAGTCTCGACCTCGTGCTGTTATTATTACTTTGGGAAATAAGTTGTACAGGATACCAGAGGTACCACCTCCTATGACTATCTCTTTGGTTACTGCGAAACAATGCAGTAAGCTCATTTCCCAAACCAGGAAATTCGTTTTCTTGATGATCCGCCCCCAGGGCAAGAAGAAGACTGTGGCCACGACCTCCAGACAGGGCCCCTCTGCACGACAACAACAAATGGATAAGGTCGTGGAGGAGTACGGGGACATCTTCACCTCACCCACAGGGGTTCCTCTCCACTGCCAGGTCAAGCACCCGATTGATCTGACCCCAGGTGCGCCGCTACCCAATGGACCGATCTATCGACGCTCTGTTCTGGAAAATGATGAAATCAAGAGGCAGATTCAGGAGCTGTTGCAGAAAGGTCACATCATACCAAGTTCATCACCCTGTGGGAGCCCGATCGTGTTGGTACAGAAGAAGGATGGGACGTGGAGACTCTGTATTGACTATCGGGCGCTGAACAAGATCACTGTCCGGAATAGGTACCCAATCCCACGGATTGATGACCTTCTGGACCAACTCAAAGGTGCAAAATATTTCAACAAGATCGACCTGAAGTCTGGGTATCACCAGGTACCAATTGAACCCTCCGATGTGTGGAAGACTGCCTTCAAAGCCAAGGAAGGCCTTTTCGAATGGCTGGTCATGCCTTTCGGGTCGACGAATGCTCCCGCCACCTTCACGAGGATGATGGACGACATCTTGCAGCCATTCACCAACTCATTTGTAGTGGTGTACTTGGATGACATTCTGATCTTCAGCCAGACTTGGGAAGAGCACCTTCACCACATCCGACAAGTCCTCCAAACACTGCGGCAACAAAAGTTGTGTGCCAATTTGGAGAAGTGCACTTTTGGCATGACCCAGGTTCAATATCTGGGATACATTATTGATGAAAGGGGGGTGCATGTGGATCCAGCCAAGATCCAAGTCATTCGGGATTGGCCACCCCCGACTACTATAACAGAGCTTCGCAGCTTTCTGGGTCTTGCTAATTTCTACCGTAGATTTGTGTTGGGATTCTCTCATATCACTTGGCCCTTGAGTCAAGTCACCAAAGGAGGAGCGAGAGCAAAATTCTTTTGGTCGGAACCTCAACAGAAGGCGTTCAAAGAATTGAAAAATCGCCTCTGTTCTGCCCCAGTGCTCACCTTACCAGACTAGCAGCAGCCATTTGAGATCGAGACAGATGCCTCTGACTATGCTATTGGGGCAGTTCTTACTCAACAGGGACATCCAGTGGCATATCACAGTGAGACATTGTCTGAGACAGTTCGCAAGTATCCCACCTATGACAAATAAATGTATTCCATTGTGCAAGCCTGTCGACAATGGAAGCATTACATTTTTGGGAAGGAAACAATCATCCACACAGACCACCGACCCCTGCAGTTCATACAGACACAAGGGAAGTTGCAGAATGATCGCCATCAGAAGTGGTCCACATATCTGCAACAGTTTCATTTGAACATCAAGTACAAGAAGGGTAGCACCAATAATGTTGCAGACTGCCTTAGCCAACCACCGATCGTGGCGCTCACCACCGTGCTCAACTCTTGTGGGCACGAGACTTCTGATTGGCCGCTTCTCTATGAGAGTGACCCAGAATTTGGCCACAATTACAAGGCACTCTTGGGGGGTACGCAAGTTCCAAATTTTCACCTCCAAGATGCACTTTTATGTCACCTGGGACACCTTTGTGTTCCTTCAAGCGAGCGTGCCAAGATGATATGGGAAGCACACTACAGTCGAGTTGCTGGGCATTTTGGGGTCGAGAAAACAGTAGCAATACTACAGAAGTATTTCTATTGGTCGAACCTTCGAAAGGATGTCGAGAAGCACATCAGATCCTGCACTGCTTGTGCCATTGCCAAACCGACCATCAAGAAGCAAGGCCTATATACTCCACTACCTACCCCTAGTCGACCGTGGGAATCCATCTCCATGGATTACATGTCGGGACTGCCCTCTACTAAGAATGGCAATGACTGTGTTTTCGTGGTCGTTGACAGATTCTCGAAGATGGCCATTATGGCAGCCTGTAAGAAGAATATCACAGCAGAAGCTACTGCTAAACTCTTCTTTGAACGAGTATGGGTTCACTTTGGGATCCCACAGTCTATCATATCAGATCGAGATAGCAGGTTCCTCAGCACATTTTGGTCCACCCTCTGGTCAATGATGGACACAAAGCTCACGAAGTCCACAGCTTTCCATCCCCAAAGAGATGGCCAGACAGAGGTCGTCAACAGAATGATTGTACACATTCTGCGCATGTACAATTCAAAGCATCCACGCACATGGGACGAGAGCCTCCCTTATGTACAACATAGTTATAACCGGGCTCTCCACAGTTCAATTTGCCATAGCCCCTTTCAGGTGGGCTTGGTATTCCAGCCACTATGTCCCATTGACGTAGCCATGCCATTTGCAGCTGCTCAGGCCGATTCAGCGCACGTCCAGTCTGAAGTTGACAAAGCAAGTAGCTTCATCGAGCGCATTCAACACACCCGCCAATAGGTTCATGATATATTGGACAGAGCCAATGCGAAGTACAAGCAGCGCCATGATCAACACCGGGTGCCACACAACTTCCAGGTGGGCGACAAAGTATGGCTGCATTTGTAGAAGGAGCGCCTCACTGGACCTCACCGCAAGCTTCGCCCGCTCCGATACGGGCCGTACACCATCACCAAGGCTGTAGGGAACAATGCTTTCGAGCTTAGTATTCCACAATTCCTTGGTCTGCACCCAGTCTTCAATGTGGATCGCCTTCGTCCTTACTTCCCACTTCTACTAGACACTTCGAACGTTGCAGAACAAATCACACCAACAGAGTTAAACCCTCCAATGGTGTTAAACCCAGACTGCATGGAACAGGCCACCACAGATTGTATCATGGACATGCAAATTAAGAACACTCGCCAACAGAGGATCCAACCGTATCGGGTTGTCAAAGCTGGCCAACTCCTGCACCAAGGAAAGTGGTTCACCAGGGACCAAGTTCAGCAGAAATTTCCTCATCTCATGGAGGAACTTAACGCAATGGGGACCATTGCTTCCTAAGGGGGGAGGAATGATCCATGTGGATATTGGTGGCCACCCGCCTATTCCACTTGGGCCCCCACCATTGTCTCTTTCAGTTTTTCCGTTTTGGCATAACTTACTATTTTTAGCAGTTTTTCGGGTCCCGAACTTCCGGAGCCGTTTTGAGGCCCTAAACGACGTTTTTTGGGTACGAAAGCGCCAGCGAATTTTCTGATAAAATTCGTCCCGACAGCTGTAGTCCTCTGATAGAGCTTTCTAATGATGTATCATATGCGTCAAACGGAGATAGTATGCCAAAGTTACGTCCCTGGGAAGTTGAAACACCAATTTACCCAAACGGGGCCCATAGTTTTGGCGCTTCATCTCCTAGGGTTAGGTTTTTGGGATGTTTAGGGTTCTCCATTATTTCTCAATAATAAATAGGCCTTCGCGCCTCATTGTAAAGCAGTTCAGAGGTCTGTAGCCACCACATCTCTTCTCAGAGATAGCTACCAGTACCCTAGCTAGTTTTATTTCCATTGTCTGTAAGCAAATTTCAGTTCTTTGATATTAATGAAATGAAGTGTTATTTCCGCTGCATCTCTGTATTTATGGTTATGTGTTTATTCCGTTGCGTTCCTGCATAAATCCGGATCAGTGGTATCAGAGCGGTCTGCTTTTTCTCGATCCTTCTTTGCATGTCCCCAACGAGGTCGGGGTATAAGGAGCTAGGGCTTGATCTGGTGGAACCTTTGCAAGATCAGCCTCGCAAATCTCGACGGACGCCCATGGGGGACGAAAAGAAAGATGAGGGAGCAGGAGATCCTATCAAAATATTGCTCGAGGAGGCCCTCGAAAAACAAAGGAACGCTATGATGGATAGCTTTGCTCAGATCCTTCAACGGCTGCCCACCGGCGGCGCATCTGCATCCAGTAGCCACTCTGGAGTTGCGACTCCCTTTAAGGTACAAGTAAATTTGACATTCCCATATTTGAGGGTCAAATAGACGCAGATGCCGTAGATAGATGGTTGAATCTATTAGAAGGATATTTCTCTGTTCATGACTTTTCAGACCCGGAGAAGATTATTTTTGCACTCCTCAAAGCTACCCCCCATGTTAAGGACTGGTGGGAAACCTACTGTGAGAACAAGGACCAGACAGAACCCTCTCTGTTCTCGGCTGTACCAACTTGGAATTCTTTCCGAGACGCCGTCAAGGAACAGGACTATCCCGTGGGGAGCTATGAGGACAAGTACATACAATGGACCACGCTGCGACAACAAAGGGATCAAGATGTGCATGAGCTGACGAATCTGTTCCATACCCTGCGCACAAAGTTGGGTATCAAAGATTCATAGAAACATTTGGTGCTAAAGTATCGCAGCTGTCTGCACAGATACATTCAGGAGGAAATGGAGTTCCTCGACATCTCCTCGCTTGGTACGGCATACCGGTATGCTGCCAAGATTGAGCAGAAATTCAAACAGAAGAAGCGAGACTTTGGATCTGCGAATCAAAAGCAAGGAAAAGGTGCTTCCAAACCGTAGAACAAAAGACAGAGCCAAGGCATGGCGGCTAAAGACAACCCACCAAAGCCACAAGAAAAGAACAACATTGTAAAGCCAAAGAAGGACACGGGAAAGTGGTGTGAGTTCCATAAGAGCTCCACTCACAACACAAGTGAGTGTCGGGCCAAGCAGTCGCTAGTGGCCGAGATGAGGGCTTCTGAGTCCGATGCATGCTCCGACTCCGAATCAGAACCTGAAAAGGGGAATGAAAAAGGGAAACAGATTATTGATGCGGAGCCCAACGCCACTGTTGCCACTACAAAGGTCCAGAAGGAGGAACCGGAAGATCCAGAGGAGGAGGAACGTCTCTTCCACTCCCAGATGTGGGTAAAGGGCTCCCCTGTACAGTTCATCGTCGACAATGGGAGCCAAAAGAACCTCATTTCAGCAGACGCCGTGAAGCGGTTGGGCTTGCCGACCACAGCTCACCCACATCCATACACCATCGGGTGGCTTCACCAAGGACGAGATCTCCGCGTCAGCCAGCAGTGCCGCCTTCCCTATAGCATCAAGCCCTTCACGGATGAGGCATTATGTGACGTTGCTCCTATTGATGTTTCTGATGTATTATTAGGACAACCATACTTGTGGAAGCGTCATGCTGTGTATGAGTCTCGACCTCGTGCTGTTATTATTACTTTGGGAAATAAGTCGTACAGGATACCAGAGGTACCACCTCCTACGACTATCTCTTTGGTTACCGCAAAACAATGTAGTAAGCTCATTTCCCAAACCAGGAAATTCGTTTTTCTGATGATCCGCCCCCAGGGCAAGAAGAAGACTGTGGCCACGACCTCCAGACAGGGCCCCTCTGCACGACAACAACAAATGGATAAGGTCTTGGAGGAGTACGGGGACATCTTCACCTCACCCACAGGGGTTCCTCTGCACTGCCAGGTCAAGCACCTGATTGATCTGACCCCAGGTGCGCCACTACCCAATGGACCGATCTATCGACGCTCTGTTCTGGAAAATGATGAAATCAAGAGGCAGATTCAGGAGCTGTTGCAGAAAGGTCACATCAGACCAAGTTCATCACCATGTGGGAGCCCGATCGTGTTGGTACGGAAAAAGGATGGGACGTGGAGACTCTGTATTGACTATCGGGCACTGAACAAGATTACTGTCCGGAATAGGTACCCAATCCCACGGATTGATGACCTTCTGGACCAACTCCAAGGTGCAAAATATTTCAGTAAGATCGACCTGAAGTCTGGGTATCACCAGGTACCAATTGAACCCTCTGATGTGTGGAAGACCGCCTTCAAAGCTAAGGAAGGCCTTTTTGAATGGCTGGTCATGCCTTTCGGGTTGACGAATGCTCCCGCAACCTTCATGAGGATGATGGACGACATCTTGCGGCCATTCACCAACTCATTCGTAGTGGTGTACTTGGATGACATTCTGATCTTCAGCAAGACTTGGGAAGAGCACCTTCATCACATTCGACAAGTCCTCCAAACACTGCGGCAACACAAGTTGTGTGCCAATTTGGAGAAGTGCACGTTTGGCATGACCCAGGTTCAATATCTGGGATACATTATTGATGAAAAGGGGGTGCATGTGGATCCATCCAAGATCCAAGTCATTCGGGATTGGCCAGCCCCGACTACTATAACAGAGCTTCGCAGCTTTCTGGGTCTTGCTAATTTCTACCGTAGATTCGTGTTGGGATTATCTCATATCACTTGGCCCTTAAGTCAAGTCACCAAAGGAGGAGCGAGAGCAAAATTATTTTGGTCGGAACCTCAACAGAAGGCGTTCAAAGAATTGAAAAATCGCCTCTGTTCTGCCCCAGTGCTCACCTTACCAGACTTGCAGCAGCCGTTTGAGATCGAGACAGATGCCTCAGACTATGCTATTGGGGCAGTTCTTACTCAACAGGGACATCCAGTGGCATATCACAGTGAGACATTGTCTGAGACAGTTCGCAAGTATCCCACCTATGACAAAGAAATGTATTCCATTGTGAAAGCCTGTCGACAATGGAAGCATTACATTTTGGGGAAGGAAACAATCATCCACACAGACCACTGGCCCCTGCAGTTCATACAGACACAAGGGAAGTTGCAGAATGATCGCCATCAGAAGTGGTCCACATATCTGCAACAGTTTCATTTGAACATCAAGTATAAGAAGGGTAGCACCAATAATGTTGCAGACTGCCTCAGTCGACCACCGATCATGGCGCTCACCACCGTGCTCAACTCTTGTGGGCACGAGACTTCTGATTGGCCGCTTCTCTATGAGAGTGACCCAGAATTCGGCCACACTTACAAGGCACTCTTGGGGGGCACGCAAGTTCCAAATTTTCACCTACAAGATGCACTTTTATGTCACCTGGGACACCTTTGTGTTCCTTCAAGCGAGCGTGCCAAGATGATATGGGAAGCACACTACAGTCGAGTCGTTGGGCATTTCGAGGTCGAGAAAACAGTAGCAATACTACAGAAGTATTTCTATTGGCCGAACCTTCGAAAGGATGTCGAGAAGCACATCAGATCCTGCACTGCTTGTGCCATTGCTAAGCCGACCATCAAGAAGCAAGGCCTATATACTCCACTACCTACCCCTAGTCGACCATGGGAATCCATATCCATGGATTACATGTCGGGACTGCCCTCTACTAAGAATGGCAATGACTGTGTTTTCGTGGTCGTTGATAGATTCTCGAAGATGGCCATTATGGCGGCCTGTAAGAAGAATATCACAGCAGAAGCTATTGCTAAACTCTTCTTTGAACGAGTATGGGTTCACTTTGGGATCCCACAGTCTATCATATCAGATCGAGATAGCAGGTTCCTCAGCACATTTTGGTCCAGACTCTGGTCAATGATGGACACAAAGCTCACCAAGGCCACACCTTTCCATCCCCAAACAGATGGCCAGACAGAGGTCGTCAACAGAATGATTGTACACATTCTGCGCATGTACAATTCAAAGCATCCACGCACATGGGACGAGAGCCTCCCTTATGTACAACATAGTTAACTGGTTTGCGGCCTCAATTGCCATATCCCCTTTCGTGTGGGCTTGGGATTCCACCACTATGTCCCATTGACGTAGCCATTTGCAATGTCAAAGCCGATTCAGCGTATCTGGCCGGGTTGACAAAGCAAGTAGCTTCATCGAGCGCATTCAACACATCCGCCAATAGGTTCATGATATATTGGAGCCGCAGCTAATGCGAAGTACAAGCAGCGCCATGATCAACACCGGGTGCCACACAACTTCCAGGTGGGCGATAAAGTATGGCTACATTTGCAGAAGGAGCGCCTCACTGGACCTCACCGCAAGCTTCGCCCGCTCCGATACGGGCCGTACACCATCACCAAGGCTATAGGGAACAATGCTTTCGAGCTTAGTATTCCACCATTCCTTGGTCTGCACCCAGTCTTCAATGTGGATCGCCTTCGTCCTTACTTCCCACCTCTACTAGACACTTCGGACATTGCAGAACAACTCACACCAACAGAGTTAAACCCAGACTGCATGGAACAGGCCACCACAGATTTTATCATGGACATGCAAATTAAGAACACTCGCCAACAGAGGATCCAACTGTATCGGGTTGTCAAAGCTAGCCAACTCCTGCACCAAGGAAAGTGGTTCACCAGGGACCAAGTTCAGCATAAATTTCCTCATCTCATGGAGGAACTTAACGCAATGGGGACCATTGCTTCCTAAGGGGGGAGGAATGATCCAGGTGGATATTGGTGGCCACCCGCCTATTCCACTTGGGCCCCCACCATTGTCTCTTTCAGTTTTTCCGTTTTGGCATAACTTACTATATTTAGCAGTTTTTCGGGTCCTGAACTTCCGGAGCCGTTTTGAGGCCCTAAACGACGTTTTTTGGGTATGAAAGCGCCAACGAATTTTCTGATAAAATTCGTCCCGACAGCTGTAGTCCTTGGATAGAGCTTTCTAATGATGTATCATATGCATCAAACGGAGATAGTATGCCAAAGTTACGTCCCTGGGAAGTTGAAACACCAATTTACCCAAACGGGGCCCATAGTTTTGGCGCTTCATCTCCTAGGGTTAGGTTTTTGGGATGTTTAGGGTTCTCCAATTGTTTCTCAATAATAAATAGGCCCCTCGAGCCTCATCGTAATGCAGCTTCGCAGGCCCAGTAGCCGCGACATCTCTTCTAAGAGATAGCTACCAGAGGCCCTAGCTAGTTTTATTTCCATTCTATCCGTAAGCAAATTTCAGCTTCTTTGATATTAATGAAACGAAGCGTTATTTCCATCCGCATCTCTCGTATTTATGGTTATGTGTTTATTCTATTGCGTTCCTCGCATAAATCCCGATCGGTGGTATCGCAGTGGTCCGTTTTTTCTCGATCCTTCTTTTGCATGTCCCCAACGAGGTCGGGTATAAGGAGCTAGGGCTTGATCTCGGTGGAACCTTTGCAAGATCGGCCCTCGCAAACCTCGACGACGCCCATGGGGGACGAAAAAGAAAGATGAGTGTGGAGGAGATCCTATCGAATATTGCTCGAGGAGGTCCTCAAAAAACAAAGGAACGCGATGTTGGATAACTTTGCTCGCATCCTTCGGGCGTCGCTCACCGACAGCGCATCCGTACATGCAGTAGCCACTCCGGGAGTTGCGACTCCCTTTAAGGCACAAGTAAATTTTGACATTCCCATATTTAAGGGTCAAATAGACGCGATGCGGTGAGATAGATGGTTGAATCTATTAGAAGGATATTTCTCTGTTCATGACTTTTCGCACCGGGAGAAGATTATTTTTTCACTCCTCAAAGCTACCCCCCCCATGTTAAGGACTCGGGTGAGAAACCTACCGTGAGAACAAGGACCGGACGAACCCTCTCTCGTTCTCGCCGTACCAACTCTGGAATTCTTTCGAGACGCCGCTCAAGGAACAATGACTATCCCGTGGGGAGCTATGAGGACAAGTACATACAATGGACCACGTTGTGGCAACAAAGGGATCAAGATGTGCATGAGTCGACGAACTCGCTTCCATACCCCGCGCACAAAGTTGGGTATCAAAGATTCGCAGAAACATTTGGTGCTAAAGTATCGCAACCTGTCCGCATAGATACATTCGGAGAGGAAATGGAGTTCCTCGACATCTCCTCGCTTGGTACGGCATACCGGTATGCTACCAAGATTGAGCAAAAATTCAAACGAAAAGAAGCGAGACTTTCGGATCTCACGAATCAAAAGCAAGGAAAAGGTGCTTCCAAAACCGTAGAACAAAGGACGAAACGAGCCAAGGCATGGCGCTAAAGACAACCCGTCAAACCCACAAGAAAAGAACAACACCGTAAAGCCAAAGAAGGACACGGGAAAGTGGTGTGAGTTCCATAAGAGCTCCACTCACAATACAAGTGAGTTTCGGCCGCGCACTCACTAGTGGCCGAGATGAGGGCTTCGAGTCGATGCATGCTCCGACTCCGAATCAAAACCTCGAAAAGGGGAATGAAAAAAGGGAAACAAATTATTGATGCGGAGCCCAACGCCACCGTTGCCACTACAAAGGTCCGGAAGGAGGAACCGCAAGATCCGCAGGAGGAGGAACATCTCTTCCACTCCCGCATGTGGGTAAAGGGCTCCCCTCTCGACAGGCTCATTGTCGACAATGGAAGCCAAAAGAACCCTCACTTTCCCAGCGGACGCCGTGAAGCGGTTGGGCTTGCCGACCACAACTCACCCACATCCATACACCATCGGGTGGCTTCACCAGGGACGCAGATCTCCGCGCGTCAGCCGGCGTTGTCGCCTTTCCCTATAGCATCAAGCCCTTCTACGATGAGGTATTATGTGACGTTGCTCCTATTGATGTTTCTAATGTATTATTAGGACAACCATACTTTTGGAAGCATCATGCTTTCAGTGTATGAGTCTCGACCTCGTCGTTATTATTACTTTGGGAAATAAGTTGTACAGGATACCATAGGTACCACCTCCTATGGCTATCTCTTTGGTTATTGCAAAACAATGCAGTAAGCTCATTTCCAAAACCGGGAAATTCGTTTTCCCGATGATCCGCCCCTAGGGCAAGAAGAAGATTGTGGCCACGACCTCCGCATGTGGCCCCTCCCGCACGACAACAACAAATGGATAAGGTAGTGGAGGAGTACTGGGGACATCTTCACCCTCACCCACAGGGGTTCCTCTACACCGTCGAGTCAAGCACCCGATTGATCCGACCCCAAGTGCGCCGCCGCCCAATGGACCGATCTATCGACGCTCACGTTATGGAAAATGATCAAATCAAGAGGCAGATTTAGAGTCGCTGCGAAAAGGTCACATCGACCAAGTTCATCACCCCGTGGGAGCCCAATCGTGTTGGTACGCAAGAAGGACGGGACGTGGAGACTCAGTATTGACTATCGCGCGCCGAACAAGATCACTCGTCTGAATAGGTACCCAATCCCTACAGATTGATGACCTTCTAGACCAACTCCAAGGTAAAAATATTTCGAGCAAGATCGACCCGAAGTCTAGGTATCACCAGGTACCAATTGAACCATCTCGATGTGTGGAAGACCGCCTCAAAGCTAAGGAAGGCCTTTTTTGAATGGTTGGTCATGCCTTTCGGGTTGACGAATGCTCCCGCAACCTTCATGAGTATGATGGACGACATCTTGCGGCCATTCACCAACTCATTCGTAGTGGTGTACTTGGATGACATTCCGATCTTCGGAAGACTTGGGAGGAGCACCTTCATCACATCCAACAAGTCCTCCAAACATCGCGGCAACACAAGTTGTGTGCCTATTTGGAGAATTGCACGTTTGGCATGACCCGTGTTCAATATCCGGGATACATTATTGATGAAAGGGGGGTGCATGTGGATCCGGCCCAAGATCCAAGTCATTCAGATTGGCCAGCCCCCGACTACTATAATAGAGCTTTGCGCATCTCCGGGTCTTGCTAATTTCTACCGTAGATTCGTATCGGGATTCTCTCATATCACTTGGCCCTTGAGTCAAGTCACCAAAGGAGGAGCGAGAGAAAAATTCTTTTGGTCGGAACCTCAACAGAAGGCATTCAAAGAATTGAAAAATCGCCTCTCGTTTCGCCCCCATGCTCACCTTACCATACTTGCGAGAACCATTTGAGATCGAGACAGATGCCTCCGACTATGCTATTGGGGCATTTCTTACTTAACATGGACATCCAAAGCGGCATATCATAGTGAGACATTGTATGAGACGAGTCGCAAGTATCCCACCTATGACAAAGAAATGTATTCCATTGTGCAAGCATGTCGACAATGGAAGCATTACATTTTTTGGGAAGGAAGCAATCATCGACACGTGTACCACCGGCTGCAGCTCATACATACACAAGGGAAGTTGCTGAATGATCGCCATCGAAGTGGTCCACATATCTCGCAACAGCTTTCATTTGAACATCAAGTACAAGAAGGGTAGCACCAATAATGTTGCAGATCGCCTTTAGCCGACCACCGATCGTGGCGGCCACCACCGTGCTCAACTCTTGTGAGCACGAGACTCTCGATTGGCCGATTCTCTATGAGAGTGACCCAGCATTCGGTCACACTTACAAGGCACTCTTGGGGGGGCACGCAAGTTCCAAATTTTGACCTCCAAGATGCACTTTTATGTCACCTCGGGACACCTTTGTGTTCCTTCAAGCGAGCGTGCCAAGATGATATAGGAAGCACACTACGAGCCGAGTCGCCGGGCATTTCGGGGTCGAGAAAACAATAGCAATACTACGTAAGTATTTCTATCGTCGAACCTTCGAAAGGATGTCGAGAAGCACATCGATCCCTCGCACTCGCTTGTGCCATTGCCAAACCGACCATCAAGAAGCAAGGCTTATATACTCCACTACCTACCCCTAGTCGACCTTGGGAATCCATCTCCATGGACTACATGTCGGGCCTGCCCTCTACTAAGAATGGCAATGACTGTGTTTTCATGGTTGTTGACAGATTCTCGAAGATGGCCATTATGGCGGTCCGTAAGAAGAATATCACAGCAGAATCTACTGCTAAACTCTTCTTTGAACGAGTATGGGTGCACTTTGGGATCCCACAAGCTCTATCATATCGGATCGAGATAGCGTGTTCCTCGAGCACATTTTTGGTCCAAATCCTCCGGTCAATGATGGACACAAAGCTCACCAAGTCCACAACTTTCCATCCCCAAACAGATGGCCGTACGCAGGTCGTCACCGTAATGATTGTACACATTCTCGCGCATGTACAATTCAAAGCATCCACGCACATGGGACGAGAGCCCTCCCCTATGTACAACATAGTTATAACCGGGCTCTCCACAGCTCAATTGGCCATAGCCCCTTTTAGATGGGCTTGGGATTCTAGCCACTATGTCCCATTGACGTAGCCATGCCATTTGCAAACTGCTCAGTGCCGATTCGACCGCACGTCCAGCCTAGTTGACAAAGCAAGTAGCTTCATCGAGCGCATTCAACACATCCGCCAATAGGTTCATGATATATTGGACAGAGCCAATGCGCGAGACAAGCAGCGCGCCATGATCAACACCGGTGCCACACAACTTCCGAGTGGGCGACAAAGTATAGCTCGCATTTGCGCAGGAGCGCCTCACCGGACCTCACCACAAGCTTCGCCCGCTCCGATACGGGCCGTACACCATCACCAAGGCCGTAGGGAACAATGAATTCGAGCTTAGTATTCCACCATTCCTTGGTCTCGCACCCGCCTTCAATGTGGATCGCCTTCGTCCTTACTTCCCACTTCTACCGGACACTTCGGACATTGCAGAACAACTCACACTCAACAGAGTTAAACCCAGATCGCATGGAACAAAGCCACCACGATTGTATCATGGACATGCAAATTAAGAACACTCACCAACAAGAGGATCCAACCGTATCGGGTTGTCAAAGCCGGCCAACTCCCCGCACCAAGGAAAGTGGTTCACCGAGGGACCAAGTTCGACAGTAAATTTCCTCATCTCATGGAGGAACTTAATGCAATGGGGACCATTGCTTCCTAAGGGGGAGGAATGATCCGTGTGGATATTGGTGGCCACCCACCTATTCCACTTGGCCCCCCCCACCATTGTCTCTTTCTAGTTTTTTCAGTTTCGGAATAACTTACTATTTTTTAGCGCTTTTGGGGTCCCCGAACTTTCGGAGCCGTTTTGAGGCCCCAACGACGTTTTTTGGGCATCGTTTTACCTAGCAAAATTTGATCATCAAATTCGTCCCGAAAGTTGTAGTCCTCGTATAGAGCTTTCTAATGATGTATCATTTGCGTCGAACGGAGATAGTATGCCAAAGTTACGTCCCTGGGAAGTTGGAACACCAATTTACCCAAACGGGGCCAAAAGTTTTGGCGCTTCATCTCCTAGGGTTAGGTTTTTGGGATGTTTAGGGTTCTCCATTGTTTCTCAATAATAAATAGGCCCTCGAGCCCTCATTGTAATGCATTTCAGAGGCCTCGTAGCCGCCACATCTCTTCTCAAAGATAGCTACCGGTGCCCTAGCTAGTTTTATTTCCATTCTCGTTTGTAAGAAAATTTTCGCTCTTTGATATTAATGAAATGAAGCGTTATTTCCGCCGCATCTCTCGTATTTATGGTTATGTGTTTATTCTCGTTGCGTTCCCGCATAAAAGTCCGCATCAGTGGTATCGTAGCGGTCTCGCTTTTTTCTCGATACTTCTTTGCATGTCCCCAATGAGGTCGGGGTATAAGGAGCTAGGGCTTGATCCGGTGGAACCTTTGCAAGATCAGCCTCGCAAACCTCGACTGGACGCCCATGGGGGACGAAAAGAAAGATGAGGGAGCAGGAGATCCTATCAAAATATTGCACGAGGAGGTCCCTCAAAAACAAAGGAACGCGATGATGGATAACTTTGCTCGCATCCTTCAACGGCCGCCCACCCGGTGGCGCATCCGCATCCGCGAGCCACTCCGGGAGTTGCGATTCCCTTTAAGGTACAAGTAAATTTTGACATTCCCATATTTGAGGGTCAAATAGACGCGTATGCGGTAGATAGATGGTTCGAATCTATTAGAAGGATATTTCTCCGTTCATGACTTTTCGTACCGAGAGAAGATTATTTTTGCACTCCTCAAAGCTACCCCCCATGTTAAGGATCGGTGGGAAACCTCATCGTGAGAACAAGGACCGTACAGTAACCCGCTCCTCGTTCTCGCCGTACCAACTTGGAATTCTTTCCGAGACGCTCGTCAAGGAACGTACTATCCCATGGGGGAGCTATGAGGACAAGTACATACAATGGACCACGCTGCGGCAACAAAGGGATCAAGATGTGCATGAGCCGACGAATCTGCTCCATACCCTCGCGCACAAAGTTGGGCATCAAATATTCGCAGAAACATTTGGTGCTAAAGTATCGCACTCGTCCGCATAGATACATTTAGGAGGAAATGGAGTTCCTCGACATCTCCTCGCTTGGTACGGCATACCCGTATGCTCGCCAAGATTGAGCAAGAAATTCAAACGAAAGAAGAGAGACTTTGGATCTACGAATCAAAAGCAAGGAAAAGGTGCTTCCAAACCGCAGAACAAAGGACAGTAGCCAAGGCATGGCGGCTAAAGACAACCCGTCAAAGCCACAAGAAAAGAACAACACCGTAAAGCCAAAGAAGGACACAGGAAAGTGGTGTGATTTCCATAAGAGCTCCACTCACAATCACGAGTGAGTGTCGGGGCCGAGCAGTCACTAGTGGCCGAGATGAGGGCTTCGAGTCGATGCATGCTCCGACTCCGAATCGAACTCGAAAAGGGGAATGAAAAAGGGAAAAAAATTATTGATGCAGAGCCCAAGGCCACCGTTGCCACTACAAAGGTCCGTGAAGGAGGCATCGGAAGATCCGCAGGAGGAGGAACGTCTCTTCCACTCCTAGATGTGGGTAAAGGACTCCCCCGTATAGTTCATTATCGACAATGGGAGCCAAAAAGAACATCATTTCAGCAGACGCTCGTGAAGCGGTTGGTCTTGCCGACCACAGCTCACCCACATCCATGCACCATCTGGGTGGCTTCACCAAGGACGAGATCTCGCGTCGACCAAATAGTAGTCACCTTCCCTATAGCATCAAGCCCTTCACCGATAAGGTATTATGTGACGTTGCTCCTATTGATGTTTCGATGTATTATTAGGACAACCATACTTGTGGAAGCGTCATGCCGTGTATGAGTCTCGACCTCATGCTCGTTATTATTACTTTGGGAAATAAGTTGTACGAGATACCGCAGGTACCACCTCCTACGACTATCTCTTTCGTTACTACAAAACAATGCAGTAAGCTCATTTCCCAAACCAGAAATTCGTTTTCCCGATGATCCGCCCCCGTGGCAAGAAGAAGATCGTGGCCACGACCTCAGTGTGGGCCCCTCTCGCACGACAACAACAAATGGATAAGGTTGTGGAGGAGTACGAGGACATATTCACCTCACCCGAGGGGTTCCTCTACACCGTCGCGGGTCAAGCACCCGATTGACCCGACCCCCGTGTGCGCCGCTACCCAATGGACCGATTTATCGACGCTCTCCGTTCTAGAAAATGATGAAATCAAGAGGCGATTTAGGAGTTGTTGCAGTAAAGGTCACATCGGACCAAGTTCATCGCCCGTGGGAGCCCGATCGTGTTGGCACGTAAGAAGGATGGGACGTGGAGACTCTATATTGACTATTGGGCGCCGAACAAGATCACTCGTCCGAATAGGTACCCAATCCCACGTATTGACGACCTTCTGACCAAATCCAAGGTGAAAAATATTTCAAAGAAGATCGACCCGAAGTCCGGGTATCACCAAGTACCAATTGAACCATCTCGATGTGTGGAAGATTGCCTTCAAAGCTAAGGAAGGCCTTTTTGAATGGTCGGTCATGCCTTTCGGGTTTCGACGAATGCTTTCGCAACCTTCGTGGAGGATGATGGACGACATCTTGCGGCCATTCACCAACTCATTCGTAGTGGTGTACTTGGATGACATTCTGATCTTCAAGAAGACTTGGGAAGAGCACCTTCATCACATCCGACAAGTCCTCCAAACACTTCAAAGAACACAAGTTGTGTGCCAATTTGGAGAAGTGCACATTTGGCATGACCCAGTGTTCAATATCCGGGATACATTATTGATGAAAGGGGGGTGCATGTGGATCCGGCCCAAGATCCAACTCATTCGGGATTGGCCATCCCCCGACTACTATAACAGAGCTTCGGCAGCTTTCCGGGTCTTGCTAATTTCTACCATAGATTCATATTGCGATTCTCTCATATCACTTGGCCCTTGAGTCAAGTCACCAAAGGAGGAGCGAGAGAAAAACTTCTTTTGCTCGGAACCTCAACGTAAGGCGTTCAAAGAATTGGAAAAATCGCCTCCGTTCGCCCCTGCGCTCACCTTACCAGCACTTGCAAGTAGCCCATTTGAGATCGAGACAGATGCCTCCGACTATGCTATTGGGGCAGCTTCTTACTCAACAGTGACATCCGAAAGGCATATCATAGTGAGACATTGTCCGAGACAGTTCGCAAGTATCCCACCTATGACAAAGAAATGTATTCCATTATGCAAGCTCCGTCGACAATGGAAGCATTACATTTTGGGGAAGGAAGCAATCATCCACATAGACCACCGGCTCAGCTCATACAGACACAAGGGAATTTGCAGAATGATCACCATTAGAAGTGGTCTACATATCCGCAATGTTTCATTTGAACATCAAGTACAAGAAGGGTAGCACCAATAATGTTGCAGATCGCCTCAGCCCGACCACCGATCATGGCGCTCACCACCGTGCTCAACTCTTGTGGGCACGAGACTTCGATCGCCGATTCTCTATGAGAGTGACCCGTAATTCGGCCACACTTACAAGGCACTCTTGGGGGGGCACGCAAGTTCCAAATTTTGACCTCCAAGATGCACTTTTATGTCACCTCGGGACACCTTTGTGTTCCTTCAAGCGAGCGTGCCAAGATGATATGTGAAGCACACTAAGGCCGAGTCGCCGGGCATTTCGGGGGTCGAGAAAATAGTAGCAATACTACATAAGTATTTTCTATTGGCCGAACCTTCGAAAGGATGTCGAGAAGCACATCAGATCCCGCACTACTTGTGCCATTGCCAAACCGACCATCAAGAAGCAATGCTTATATACTCCACTACCTACCCCCTAGTCGACCTTGGGAATCCATCTCCATGGACTACATGTTGGGCCCGCTCTCTACTAAGAATGGACAATGACCGTGTTTTCGTGGTCATTGACAGATTCTCGAAGATGGCCATTATGGCGGCCCGTAAGAAGAATATCACGACAGAAGCTACCGCTAAACTCTTCTTTGAACGAGTATGGGTGCACTTTGGGATCCCACAGCCTCATCATATCAGATCGAGATAGTAGTTTCCTCGGCACATTTTTGGTCCAGCTCTCCGGTCAATGATGGACACAAAGCTCACCAAGTCCACAACATTTTCCATCCCCAAACATATGGCCGTACAAAGGTCTTCAACAGATCGATTGTACACATTCTTGCGCATGTACAATTCAAAGCATCCATGCACATGGGACGAGAGCCTCCGCTATGTACAACATAGTTATAACCGGGCTTTCTCCATAGCTCAATTGGCCATAGCCCCTTTCGGTGGGCTTGGGATTCCACCACTATGTCCCATTGACGTAGCCATGCCATTTGCGCACGCTGCTCGTGCCGATTCGCCGCACGTCCGATCCGAAGTTGACAAAGCAAGTAGCTTCATCGAGCGCATTCAACACATCCGCCCAATAGGTTCATGATATATTGACACGAGCCAATGCGAATTACAAGCAGCGCCATGATCAACACCGGGTGCCACACAACTTCCAGGTGGGCGACAAAGTATGGCTGCATTTGCAGAAGGAGCGCCTCACTGGACCTCACCACAAGCTTCGCCCTCTCCGATACGGGCCGTACACCATCACCAGGGCTGTAGGGAACAATGCTTTCGAGCTTATTATTCCACCATTCCTTGGTCCGCACCCGCCTTCAATGTGGATCGCCTTCGTCCTTACTTCCCACCTCTATCGAACACTTCGGACATTGCAGTAACAACTCACACCAACAGAGTTAAACCCTGCATCGCATGGAACAAAGCCACCATAGATTGTATCATGGACATGCAAATTAAGAACACTCGCCAACGGAGGATCCAACTATATCGGGTTGTCAAAGCCGGCCAACTCCTCGCACCAAGGAAAGTGGTTCACCAGTGGACCAAGTTCGACAGTAAATTTCCTCATCTCATGGAGGAACTTAATGCAATGTGGACCATTTCTTCCTAAGGGGGAGGAATGATCCAGTGGATATTGGTGGCCACCCACCTATTCCACTTGACCCCCCCCACCATTGTCTCTTTCAGCTTTTTCGCTCGGCATAACTTACTATTTTTAGCAGCTTTTTCGGGTCCCGAACTTCCGAGTCGTTTTGAGGCCCTAAAAACGTTTTTTGGGCATCTTTTTACCAAAGTCGAATTTGATAATCAAATTTGTCCCAAAAGTTGTAGTCCTCGGATAGAGCTTTCTAATGATGTATCATGAAAGCGCCAAACGGAGATAGTATGCCAAAGTTACGTCCCTAGGAAGTTGAAACACCAATTTACCCATACGGGGCCCATAGTTTTGGCGCTTCATCTCCTATGGTTAGGTTTTTGGGATGTTTAGGGTTCTCAATTGTTTCTCAATAATAAATAGGCCCTCGAGCCTCATTGTAATGCATTTCGCAGGCCTCGTAGCCGCCACATCTCTTCTCGTAGATCGCTACCAGTTGCCCCTAGCTAGTTTTATTTCCATTCTGTCTTTAAGCAAATTTCAGCTCTTTGATATTAATGGAATGAAGCGTTATTTCCGCTACATCTCTCGTATTTATGGTTATGTGTTTATTCTCTTTGCGTTCCTCGCATAAATCCGGATCAGCAACCCTCTCACCCTTCCAGGGGCCTCAATCCACCGGAATTTTCCCTAAATTTAACAATTTGAGCTTTTCATGAAAACTAATAGTTTCTCTTGGATTCCGGAGACCCTCGTCTTGCTATTGTAGATACCATCTTGCTGCAATTTCCCATCATTTACAGTAACAAAAAAATTTCCTTGAAGAAACACACATGTTCCCTCCTCGGCCGTCAATTAAAGAGAACTTGAAAAACTTGAAATTCTTCTCGACCTAGAACACCGACCGACATGACGATGTTTAACATGTCTCACCTTGTGCTTAGCTCGACTCTTGACCAAATGTGATCAGCATCGCCATGCGACATTCCATTTCAAAGACAATACATTGTGAAACCTAACAAGAGGAAATTTTGAACCCAATGCCCTCTGTCAAATTTCTTTGGCGCTTGCTCTTTGATCTTTACACTCTCTTGCACCATCATCTTGTTGACATCACTTCTCAACAATGATACCTGTTGTTGCTATTTTACCACACCTTATTTATCTCTTTGAAAGGCAACATGTTAGACTCCTAAAACATATTATCACAACCATTAGCAACCTCAATTAAATCAAAATTTATATTTGATGCATCACCTTGAAAGGCCTCGTTCACAACATCTTGAAACTTGAACATTAACAAAGAAAAATTTTTGACTAGCATTCACAATTCTCTTCATTTGTCTAGCATGTATAAGAGACAAACTCATCTTCTTACTATGCACTCTAACAATGTATTGAATCCCATTATTTAACAAGTGATATTTATTCTCATGGCGATGAAATATTTCTCTCCTATCATAAATATATGGGCTGCCCAAAAAAATACTAGAAATATCAAGCGGAACAACAACGTGTTCAACTTCATCAAGAAAGTTTGCAGTGATTTCAAATATAAGTATGATCTTCCTCCTCACCTACATGTTTGAATTCTTACATATCCAACCTAAAGGATAAGGTCTTGGATGAGGAATGGTTTCGAATTCAATTTCTTTACTAAATCTTCTAAAATAATATTTTCTTGTGAACCACTATCAAATACGATGTCATTCTTGGTATGCCTTGAAATAACTCTAACATGGAAAAGTTCAATTCTTCTTTCATCATATTGAGTACTATTGAGACAACTTGAAGAATTATTACTTGCAATACAACCTTTCAAACCCATTTCGGTGATAATTTTTTTCATCTCCGGAATCATAACCTAAATCATGAGTTATTGTTGCGCTTGTCTTCTCCTTGTCCTTGTTTTTAAGCTTGTTGGGTCTTATCTCTGGATGAAGTTTCCAACAATGATCTTCATCATGCCCATATTTGGAGCAATGTTTGCATGTGAGTTTTTATTTCTCCATCTTGATGGAAGCACTCTTATTACCTTTACCCTTGAACTTACCCTTTCCTTTCTCTTCAGTACTCAAACGTATCCTCACTTGTCTCCTCTAAAATATGTTTCCCTCTCGCCTCTAGATGTGTGGCTCGTACACATACCTCATCTAAATTTGAAGGCTCAAACATGAGAATAGTATGTCTTAGTTAATTATTAAAACCTCCAATGTACTTTAGAAAAGTTTCTTGAGATGTCAAATCTACACCACTACTCCTAAACTCTTGAGTATAGCTTTTCACACTTTGTCCTTTACCTTGCCTAAATTTTTTCTAGTCCATTATAGCTTTTTGCATGTATGTTAATGGATAAAATTGTCTTCTCAAGGTAGGAAAAAAATCATTCCAAGAGGTTAAGACCTTACCATGTTTCTTCATGTCCTCTTGAGTTTTGGATTCCCACCAAATAAGTAATGCACTTTCTTATCTCAATGAAGCAAGCTAAATTTTTGTGATCATCCTTGATACTTTGTATCCTACAATACACTTCAAGCCGGCATACCCAATTGTCTAATATTTTAGAATATACCTCTCCATCATACATAGGAAAATAAATCTTCATGTCAAGCTTCGAAAATGGAGTTTTTACCATGACCTTTTGGAGAATTTGGAGGTGTTTGTGAAGGGCTTGTTGTGGAAGAAGATGATGGTGAAGATGGTGATGAGGATGGTGGTGAGAAGAATGGTGGTGTCAAAGGTGGTTTGTCACCATTCCCATTACCTTTTTGAGGCTTGTCTCCATCTCCTTCTCCTCATTTTTAATTCTTATCTCCCTTTGGAATATTGGAGCTCTCACCTTGCATCTTTGTGATTCCTTCCTCATAGATAACTTTCACCATTATTGTCATATCAAAGAATGATTTCCTAAAGGATTTTTTCATCTCTCGAAATATTTTCATGCTCTCCCTCATGTTACATACTTGCTTAAGCTTCAACTGCAATTTGAGGAATAATTTGTGGTGGAGATTGTGGCTAACTTTCTCTCCTTGTCCTTGACCTAACTTGAGGACTTGCAACCACAAGCTTTCCTTCACCTCTCTTGAGCTTCAACCTTGTAAGCATCACATACACTTGAAAAAAAATCAAATCCTCAAAACAACAAGAAAAACCAAAGCTCGATACCAAACTTGATCTCGTATGATATCTTAATGTAAAAGTGCTTGAGGGTGTATAAACTCGTAAGTGTAAAAATTGAGTTTTATGAGCCTTTATGTTAAGTTATTAAACACATAAAGCATGAATTTAAACTCCGAAAATGCATAAAACAAATGCACAAATACACCATAAAAATAACCACAACACAACAAGTGATGAAGGAGTTCATCCCTCCTAAGCTACGTCTCATTGGTCCAACTTACAATGACTTGGATCTATATCATTATGCTAAAAATTGTGATTAAATACATTTACGGTGCTCAAATGTCTTCCAAACCTATTCCATTAGCTTCGGAGCTCTAAAAAATGTCTGTCTAGCCTCTTTGTGAGCCTCCTAAATTGGTCAAAAACTGAAGAAGTTATGAGCGTCCCTAGATTTGTTGCTAGTTGCTCTACAAATTCGCGAAATTCTAGAACCGTCCTACAAATTCACCTCAATTTCAGCTAACTGAGTGCCATTTTTGCGGAATTCTAGGCAAAATTTTTGGACATTTAAAATTCCCAATAATGCCATAAATCTGAATTTAAAACCATATAAAATGTGATTAATTAATTTTTTTTAATTAATAAATTTTGGCAGGATCCGCCTCTCGTCATGCCTATGGTTTCGGCCATGGGTCATATGCGATGTTGATCATTGGGTTGGGGCTAAGCCCTAGCCCCCTTACCCCCATACTCCACCGACATAGAGTTTATATATGGTTTTGGTCTCGTTGTATAAACAAGGACCATGGTAGCCCAACCGGTGAGGGTGTTGTGTTGTTCGGAGTGAGGTTTGGTGTTCGAATCCCATGCGATGTAGTTTGGCATACCAAACAAATTTTGGTGGCTCTCGTTCCCGCCATGTGGCACCTTCGGTTGGGCCATGTGACATTATTTGTTGGCCACCAACCACCCAATCAAATTTTCCCACAACATAAACATTTAGGGCCCGCCACGTGTCAAGTTGTGGTAGGCCCAAAAAAAATTGACTTTTGAACAACTACAAGAGGCCATGTGGTAGCCTCGCCACTAGCCCAAAATTTTTTCCCGACCACTGTCATTTTTTAAAATTTTGCTCGTTTGGGAAAACAAACATAACTCATTTCCGGAGCATACGATGTCGGTTTTTCCGCAAAACGAATTGCGTGAGATTCGTAATGACACGATCTACTCAATCATTCGGGTTCCACACAATTCATTTAACTTTAATTTCGAGCATATTTTTTGAGCACTCGATCACTTGCCCTCCATGGATACTCGTCTACCATTAAAAAAATGGATGCTCTCAACTTGTAATCATGAGTTATTGCTTTAATTTAACATATAAGAATTTATGGATTAAAAATCGAAGTAGACCATTTAGAACACATTATCGATTAATTATTTTTATTTTTATTTTTTGTAAAATTTGTATCTTTACTCCCCCGAATCTGGGTGGCAATCAAGACGACACCGACATCCGGAAATGGAATTTGGCAATGCACACAACTTGTCATTCATTGTACCTCAAGAAGGAGAGATGGGGTGGTATCTACTATCAAGTCCATCCAACTCAAACATGCGAAGCACATTAAGAATTGTAATTCTCCACTTTCCCTCCGCAGCCTACATTCTACCATTAAAATGATGGCTTCTCTCACCTTGCAATTCAATTTTGGCTTTCGAGAAAGGGTGGTATGTCGATTGTCTCAAACCCATTGCTTTTGAGAGAGGGTGGCCTTACATCCATGATTCAAGAGCAAGGAAGGCCCAACACAGGAGGGCATGGGTGAGGCCAAGATCCTCACCCTTCCTTGCATGGGCATGGAAATGAACACTTTGATAATGGAATTCCCCACCACTTTCGAAGAATGGCGGCTAATGTTGAAGCACGTGAGTTTCGAACCTTAGGAGACCACCTTTGGGCCTCGCACAATGTGTTCGACCATCATTACAGTATATCAACATGAAATTAATAAGCAAATCGAGGGTCATGTGTTGGATTTGGAATATCACCTCCATAATTCTAAGTCAACATACAATCAAATTGTTGGTCCCGCTAGGTGTGGAAATTTATGGGTCCGATTCCCCATCGATGGATACGGTCAACGATTTCTCATACTCTATAGAACTCATAGGTACTCTTCATGTAAGGTCATGCAATCCTCTCCTTGTCACCTCCTACCTCACAACAACTCGATGTCGAACCCGTGGGCGTGGGTGCTTCCCATGACTTGGGAAGAGGAACTAATTTCTAAGCCAATGGACTTGTCACCCACATCGTTGACTCCAACCAATGATCGAATAAGTTGCATTCTTCCTTCATTTTCCTAGTGTCTTTCGAGCTTCCTCTACTCGATGACACAGATTTCTACAAGACATGCCTAGTAGTTGAGGAGAATCCACTTGAGCATCATGCGAGATAGCTCGACCTCTAAAGGTACTATGTATGTTCATTACTCATTTCTTGTCACTTGTCATTGCTGCCAACTTCTCTCAATGGCGGGGCCACCTTTCCTCTACCCACGGCTTCTCTCGTTTAACAACCAACCTCTCATGGTGGCATTAGTGAATTTATCATGTTTTGGTGCATTTTGGAGAATTGTAAATGTTCATAAGTTTTCCGGTTTCTCCGCCGATGTCTCCTACCGCAAAATGGATTAATCTACCTCGAAGAACGGATCGCAGGAGAATGTCTCTTCTATGGCCTTTATCAGCATTCTAAACCTTTGGTCAGTTATGATAAATATCTTTTTTTTCTCTTTCGTATCTTCAACCAGCCTACAATTATTTTTTAGTGAACCATCAATTTTTTATGTGGTTCAAAGCGTAAAAAAATGGCGGTATCCTTATTTTTTTGAACTCGGGAAAATATCATATTATGATGGAATCATCTATGGCCTATATGTATTAATGACCAGTTAGTCTTTATTGAGAGTTTTCTTTGTGGCTTTCATTTCGCTTTTGAGTCATGAAACTCGATCTATGTCAGCTTGGACCCTCCGTAGTCTCCTTCTTATGCCTATGCGATGCTTATTGTATGTATATTTCATTCCTTATGAACATCATATTAATGTTGCAACTTACATGAAAAAAAATGAATTCAATAAATAGTTTCACATCTCATTGGCTTCTATGAGATTATACCAATTACAAATAATGTTTCTAAAATCTAAAACATAAAATGTTAACATGGATGGGAAAATCAAATTTCATCTTATGGTGCAAAAATTATAAAAAAACATCTATTTATGGTTCATATCTTGAATGAGCTTAAATAGTCCAAGCATAACGACAATTATCAATTAATTATTCCATCTTTTATTAGGAAATTAATTTTATTTTACATGGACTTTTTTTCGAGAAAAACAATGTCACATTCATTAGGGGAATTTTGAGGTTTAAAATGGGCCTACTAAGGAAATCATAAAATAATTTTGGAAATAATAAAATAAGATTAGATTACATCATCAAATTTTAGATGGAAAAAAAAACTACTTTTTTCAACTCATATTTTCAACTTATCTCCCTATGGGTTTACTCAAATTTCGAGTGGGAACACTTGTTGGATGAAAATTTTGATTCCTCATCCAAGGAGTATCTCGTGTCGCATACTTTTGAGGGACCCCGCTTACACGAAAAGTGAGAAATACATGAAAAATGTGATTGCAATCACGTTTTTTTCATGTATTTATCATTTTTTTGTGTAGCAGGACCATCGAAAGTATGCAACATAGGTACTCCTTAGATGATGAATTAAATTTTGCATCCAATGAGTAATCTCGCTCTAAAATTGAGTAAAACCTTAGGGAGATAAGTTAAAAATACAAGTTGAAAAAAATATTTTTATTATTTATTATTTTTTTAATCTTTTTTACTTTTTTTTATCCCAAAAATGGTGAATCATCCCCCATGGTTTATATCATCATCTTGAATCCTATTGGTTCTTATAAAGTCTATTTTGGTTGTACATTTTATTAGGAGACCCATTTTAGACCTCAAAAGTTCTCTAATGTGTGCACTCGATATCAAACCACATGTTAGGTCAATATATAGGTCAATAAATGAGCCAATAAATGGATTCTCGATTTACTCACTTATCCGAGATGATTTCATATATAATTAATTGATTAAAGAATGTGTAGTTATAAAAAAATTATGGATTGAAAAATAAAATAAACCACATAGAACTCATTATCAATTAGTTAAAATTTGTTTTGTAAAAAAATATACTTTTACTTACATTGAGATCTTAACGAATTTCAAATTTCAAATGCATTTTAAAACGTGTATCAATGCATATAACTAAATAAATTCAATAATTAGGTTAATGTATTGTTGGCTTCGATGACATTATTTAAATTATAATTATTTATAGATTGTGTAGTCATAATAACTTTAGAATATCTAAGAATGATGACACTTTTTATGCTTTTTTGATAGAATGTTCAAAAAAAATATCAAAGAATAAAATGCGATCAATATCCGGCCTATAATCCAAATTTTATTAATACAAAAAATCTAGTTGTCTCTTAAAAAAGAGTTATACCTTTATTTACATTGAGAGTTATTTCAAAATCTACATTTCACACTATATGAGTATTAGTACAAATAACTAAATATTCATCAATAAAAATGACTTTTTGCCTCTACACATCATATAAGATGATTTTAATGACAACACTACTACACATAAGGGGGGTTTTAAGACAATATTTGAGACAATTTTTTGGATCAATTGTCTTAACTTGAGACAAAAACACTTGTGTATTGTCTTTAAGCGGGTGTCTTAAATAATTATCTAAAATTTTTGTCTCTATAAAGGCAATATATAACACAAGAATTATTGTCTCTTAGGAGACAATTTCATTTTTCTCTCGAGAGAGACAATAATTGGGATTAATCATATTGTCTTTATAGAGACAATAAAAAACCTATATTTAAATTCAATATAATATTACTTTTGTCTCTTTTTATTTTTTCAAATGAAAAAAAACTACTCGTCTATATAATGTACCAAAGCAACATATACACTTCATAAAATCTGAAAAATTACATATCATATCCCACCATCATAACTTAACTCAACCTATTTAGCATACTATCAAAATCATCAAACGCAGTTTCTTTGTGGAGTATACAAAAAAATACCCAACAATCCTTATAGTATTGTTATGTTTATCGCAACTTAAGGCAGTTTCTAAATATAATTAGTATAATAACAAAATATAATCAATTATGAGAAAAAAAAACCTTCTAGATAATTATTTTATGGAAATATGTAATATCCTTCATCCCCGATAATTCCATCTTCCATGTGTAGAGCATCCGCAACTTCGTTTGCTTCCATTTATATATGTTGAAATGTGATCACATTGAATGTCAATATGAGGGAGTGAATGCGTGCAATCCAACCATCAAGTAGTGGAGGGGAAAATGTCGTGTTTTTGTTGAGCCCATCTATAATGGTTTTAGAGTCTCCATAGATGTGTATATTGTCAATATATCTCTTTCCCCGACAAACCAAAATAGCCCCCATAGTGGCAAAACCTCCCTCTCCGGTGTTTGTGCCTACACCAACAAACCAAGAAATCTTGAAATGTGTACTTTTGTCAATCCACAACCGTGCCCCACATCCACATCGCCCAACCTAAGCAACCTCGTCAAAATATTTAGCTTGGTAAGAAACCCGTGGGAGAATATGTCTAATGGAAAGATCCTTTGTACCTCTTATGGTCATACTTTGTGTTTCAAGCCATGTAAAAAAAATCAAATAAATCCAGTTTTGATTCGGATCATAATTATCAAAAAATAATCTTGTTCTTGGCCTTCCATACTTCCCGAAAATGTATATCGAAACTGTTTGCAAACTTGATCCTCTATGTGTCCACCATTTAAGACAATATTAAATAGAATGGAAATGCATGTAAGATATATTGCATTGAACCATAATATTTGTACATAATTGTACAACGACTTGGGAATTTAAGGAATAAATGAACATTTGTTTCCAAATCATTCATACACAATACACATTGTCCCGTGCCACATTGCCCCCTTCTCAGCGAGGTTCTCCCAAATCCGATTTCTATCTTGCTAAACAAGCTCTGGTGAATAGAATTAGTTTGATGAGTACTTTATACTTCCATACTTCCATACTTTATATTGTATTTAGAGACAATATAAAACAATGTATCCAGTAAAAATATTTCAACATTGAAATAAATCAATATAAAAGTATTTAATTAAAAATAAACTACAATATCATTGATTAATTAATTTTAGGGCACGAGTGGAATCAAACCAACAACCTCCCTGCTTATAAGGCGTGTGCTCTTCCATTGAGCTAGCACCCTTTAAAGAATTATGTGACGATATAGGCATTGATTTTAAAAAAAATGCTTGACACATAATGCCAAAATATTTATAAAATTTATAATAATGTAGCCCCTATTTTTAACTTAATAAAAAAATAACTCAATGGAATAGCTCAATGTAACACCCCCTGTAGCATGACCCACACAACAAGCTAATAATACACAATAATGTACTAGCAAATTAATCTAGTCATACAAAAACAAGAGTAACTAGAATTAGCACAAGATGTTAATATCTTTCCACATCTATTGAATGGTTTCTATTCAGTGTTTTTCCACTCTGTCGATCTCTATCTAATTCCTCTTTTTTCCACACCATTTGTTAAAAAAATTATATGGACAAGAAGTTGTTAATTTACTAACAAATTAATCTAGTCATACAAAAAAAGTAACTAGAATTAGAACAAGTTGTTAATTTCTTTCCACAACTATTGAATGGTTTATATTTAGTGTGTTTCCACTGTCGATCTATATCTAGTTCCTCTTTTGCCACATCATTGGTTAACCATTTATATGGAAAATAGATAAGCAAGGATATTTTCTAGAACATGGTAAAGCAAGAAAAATTCTTAAAATAGTTATCTTTAAAATCTAGTTGACAAAATACATCAACAACAACAAGTCTACACAAGTTATATTTCATATTTCATATAAAAAAAATTCACCCAAAACTTGAAATTCCATTTTTAAGGGACATCCCTAGATGAAGCATTAATCTGTTAGTCCGTAGGAATTTTGGAGAAGGTTTTAGCCATTTTAATTCATGTTATGTTGTCCATCTAGTTATACATAAATAAGACAAATTTTCGGAGAGGAGAGAAGCAAATCATAGTATTTTATCGAAATATTAAAGCGAGTCTAAGATTATCCCCTCGGAAAACCAAGAGAGAATGAAGTTAAATGGGGATAAGACAAGTGGATGGATACAACTACATGATAATAATGAAGATGAGATTAAAGGAAGGTCCGGGAAGAGAAAACAACAACCATTCAGTATCTCATGATGGTACCAACTACACTTATTTCGAGCTTGCAAGAATAAATGAGGTGGAAAAGATTTTTTTTGGAGTATATTAGTATATTAGTTATTGGATGGTTGTAAAATAGACTACAGGTCAATAATATTCACCATCAAGTGAGACTAAGAGGGATACGGGAGATGGCTACCAACTTTGGACACATTTCATTCATCATAGTATTAGCATGGAATTTTGAAGAATCATAGATACTAGACTACCTTAATTTTGCATTACGTATTCTTGCAGAAACAACATTCGGAATAGAAAATAACGAGATTAGCCAAATTACCAGGGTGGAATATTATGAAAATTTTCGTGTAGATCATGTCAAACTCTGGTTAAACACATATTTTGAAAGAACAATCCTCGTGTGCCACTCCCATACATTTATAAATTATATGCAAGAAAAAAAAATTCCATTTACGTATTCTCTCATATGTTGAGGCACAATACCCGTAAGAAGATAGATAAGCCACCCTATCAAAATCTGAATCATCCTTATTGTATTTTAGAACTTCTTGAAAATTTGTCCAAAAGTAGAGATTATGCATGTTCACATCCAAATTTGACAATAATAAAATAATAGTAATAAAAAAATCTCATCATAGATTCTATCTAGTTATGGGACTTACTCAAAGAGCCTCGAAGTATATCTATATAACTTCATAGACTAAGGTATTTGTCCATGATTTTCATTCTCAAGATTGGAAGACTCCAACAATGAAGCAACTTGAATACATTATAAAGTTGTTTCAAAGTAAAGGCTTGTGATATCACGTTCACCATCTCCTATAGCATGCAACATCTATTTCCAGCACAATTACACTCCTCAAACGAGTTAATATTTTAAACAAATTTCATGAAATTACAAAGAAGTCCTTGGGATAAGTGTACATGGAGTGATAAGGGTAATTAACATCAATCAAACCTTCAATTTTTTTTGCAATGTGTTTCAAATTAATTAGCCTCTTTTAATGCAATATTTCATGCAACTTACCCAAGTTCTATCCTAACGGGACTTGCGGCTAGTTTCATCCCTTCCCACAACTATAATAGTATACTTTGCATTGTGGATCACTACTCCATGCAAGTTATTGACTTTGCTTGATTCTTTAGTTTTTGGAAAATCACTATTAGATCCATCAATTGCTAATCCGACCTTAGTCGGTTTAAGACAATGTTCTATGTCAATAGTCATATTTTCATTACGAGACTAGTTTAGTGGGGATAGTATTGTATATCTACATGGAATATGCCCAAATTATTAATGTATTCACTAATTTCCAAAATACAAATTTCTGAAGCATGAAACATTGTCTTCCATGTTGATCCATCAAAGTTTATGTTTCACAAAATATAAAAAAATGGTCTAACAAAAGCGAGGGCTCACTAGAAATGTCAACAGAGCAAAAGAAATTGAAATTCATATTTTACAGGACATGGGATTTTCCATGAATTAGATTAAAGTTGCATTGCAGAATTATGAACCTCCAACACGTTTCTTCTATTACCTTTATAGAAATAAAACACCCTCCCAATTATTTGCAATCTCAACCAAGGATATTTGATTTGCCTTGCAATATTTAGACACTACACATTGATATGTAAAGTATATAGTTCAATAATGAATCCACGCTTCAAGACTTTATTGTTCCAATTAATTTTAAATCCATAAATTCAACTTCTAAACCCATAAATTAACACTAAAGTCATATAAAAAAGTAATACTAATTCTCTGAATATCAATGAAAGAAACAAAAGACTCGATTATAAAACATTAGAGCTGAAAAAAAACATAAAACAAAAAGTAAAAGATAGCATGTCTTGGGAATTTTAATGCACCCAACTAGTCCTTGTGTTCCTTGTTCAATTGGCTTGGTCACTTTCAGAAAATAATGTAGCATGAAACACCAAAAACTAAAACCCAGGAGACTGTCCAATTTGGTTAACAATGTTAAGTCCACTTAGTGAAGCCATATCATATGGTGCATGGTGATTTTATTCCAGTTCAGAGGTCATATTAATTGAAAGGAAGACACACAAAATATCACCTTACAATCACTAATAAGGTTAACTACACCTTAGCCAATGGTGAAAAGGGAAATCCTACAAACCTTCCACTTTCATTTAGGTTGAAAATTTTGTTGAGGAAGACATTTCCTTTATTCCAAGGCATTCCAGATAAGGATAAGGTAATAAGATAATTTTTTTAATGTCCAGAAATAAGAAAATAATAGGCCAATTGGACAAGAGAGTGGCTACTAAATAGTGCAAGTGTCTACAACATTCCAAGAGCTAAAGTGTTATAAAAATACAACAAATATGAATTACTATAAAATAAGGAAATGGGTTAAAGCTTGGAGAAACCTAAGAGCCACAATAAACCCATAAGTGAAAATAAAGTAGAGGAAGAGGAGGGAAAAGAGGCATCACCATCATCGTCAATGAAAAATAAAGTATTCAAATTTTATCATTAAAAAAAAATAAAAATCTCATTATACTATGTCATCTAATTAGTATATCAATTGTTAAATAACTTGTATTTCAAAAGCTAAACCATTCTATATTAACTAAACCTATCTTAGGTTTTCAATGTTTTCCTCTAACCTGTTCCAGTATAAAACCCTTTCCAAAACAAATCATAGAGATTGCGGATTTATTTCTAAACTAAACTCATATAAAGATAAAATCCTTCCACCAAATTCCATGTACTTGAGTGTCAGTCTCTATCAACATATTCTCATTATGTACTCGGAAAAATGTTCTAACTCTTGACATCTTTGAAACATATAGTCATCTAGGTATCTATATATAAAACTATTACATTGTTGAAGGTTCTACCAAGATCGTAACTATGAAATGAGGTTTATAATGACATAGCACATTATATGATAACATGCTAATATATTTCTACCTCGTGATTATCTCTATTTATTTATTTTAATAAGGAATTGCACTTGAAAATAACAACCTGCTAACACTGCACAGGTGTAGTTCCCTAAACACAAATAAGAACTAGAGAACATGTTATATGAAAAAATGAAAATAGACTACAGATCTAGGAGGCCCTTCAGTAGTTCACTAGGGATCTTCAGATGGAGTTATAAATCATTGTGATGTCAAGTAAAATATGCATCAAAAGAAAAAAGGATGATAATTGAAATTCTGGAACATAAAGCCGAAGAAATATTGAGCCACATAACATACATGCTCAATTTGTCTAGATCGGGGATGTTGTTGATCCCATCTATATCAAATGCATGATGAACAATATTTGTAGAAGAAATGATGGTATAACTTTCAATGTTGGTCGTCACAATTTTATGTTGTATTATGGGGTTAGGAGGAAGATCCCGATGCAGACATTTTAGGGTCCCCTTCAGAAGCTTTAGTTTTCTATATATCACGATACTTCGACCACTATACGACTTTGAAATCACATCATATGGTGTTGTGTACATGTCGTGCATGTGGTGTTGTGTACATGTTGTGCATGTGGTGTTGTGTACATGTGGTGTTTTGTACATGTCGTGCATGTGGTGCTGTGTACATGTGGTGTTGGGTATACGTTGTGCAGGTGATGTTCTGTACATGTGGTGTTATGCACATGTTGTGTAGGTGGTGTTGTGTACAAGTGGTACTATGTACACGTTGTACATGTAGTATTGTTTCACATGTGGCATTGTGTGCATGTTATACATGTTGTTTTGTGTATGTGTCGTACTATGTATGTACATTGTGTACTCGTGGTATCGTGGCATGTGTATTCATTGTGTTGTAATTTGTGTGTGTATTGTGTTGTGTTGTACACTAGATGTAGGTGTATGTATTGTGTTGTGCTGTATAAGGGATATAGGTGTGTGTGATGTGTCGTACATCGAGTGTAGGTGTATGTGTTTTTTTGTACGTCTCGTGTAGATGTATGTGTTGTATGTCAGGTGTAGGTGCATTTATTGTGTGGTGGTGTATGCCATGTGTGGTTGTATGCATGTGATGCACACTATGTGTATGTGTACATGGTTGAAGAGAAGGAAGTGGGTGTTTTTCGGGTGTGGAAATCGATGCAGTGTGTGTATGAAAAGGACAAAGTATAAAGGTAGACGTTAAGGATAGATTAAAGGATAAGTATCAGTACCTTATTTGAGCTTTAATTATGCATGTGATCTATGATTCTGGTTTATGATGGTTTCGTTTTGAGCTAATTGGATGTGATATGTTTATACATGATGATTTCATCAAATAGATATTTTGACTTGTTGTGACAGGAAGTGAACAAAAATGTAAATGTACCTTATTAATGGGCCACCAATGAGTTATGATGTGAATTTATTTCAATTTATTTGGAATCTAATGGAAGTTATATTCTTGGTACAGGATATCATGAAAATGCTTGGTTAGGTGGTTGAAACTGACTACAAAAATTACCAGCAACAAAAAAAAGTAATTAGAACATGCAACCAAATGTTGGCGAAGCACTTCAAAAGCAGGGTCATTGTGGGACACTTGTACCCAATAGTGTCCATTTATTTCCATGAGCATACTATGACCGGTATGATGGTTTTGAGGTAGGGATGTACCTTGGTTTTTTTACCTTCCGAAGTGAGGAAACCTTGCCAAAGGATGGATCACCCAAGAAATGGGATGTCGAGGAACTTGGAAGGTGAGTAATTGCATAGAAGGGGGTGGACGAATTTCCCGAGAGAGTGTGTAACAGAGAAGGGAAGGTATGGGATGGGTTTTTTTTGGTCATTAGCATTTCCAAATGGAATCAAATGCACAGTGGGAGTGTGCTCTGAAATAATAAGTCAGTAATTGTTCATTCAAAGGAAAAGTGGCACAGGATCGTAACGCTAGACATTAGACACGTGTTTGAATTTGGCAGTGGATTCTGGACTTCCTAGGAAGGAGTTGAATCCTGGTATTACATTTGAGGTTGGAGGTGTGAGCCTCTGCACTCCCTTGTTGCAGACGCAGGCATCGTATGCTTTTATTTTCTAGTTTAGCAAATATGCATATGTGTATATTATTGTAAATACTATATCGAGTTTTATTATGAAGCTCCATAGAAAGTATGGTTATATGCTGGTTAAAGAAAATGTGCATAATTATATGTGGTTGTTATTGTAAATACAGTAATGAGCTATTTTATAAAGCTACAGTAAACGATATGATTTTCATGTTTTCAGCAGGATGTCATTATAAATGTTGTAACAAGTTGTTTATAAATCTCCATGAGCAATATGTTTTGGTTTTTAGAACTTTTCTAGTTATAGGTGTCATTGAAAATTGAGGATGGTGTTCCCTAAGGGGAAGGGTTTTTTAAACACCTAAGGTTAAACATTTATGTAATAAATTTAATGAAGGAAAAATAAGATGAAGGTCATGGGACACATATTCCAAGTTGAATGTTGGGAAAACCATTCTAGTTGGTGTTCATTTGGTTTATTATGGCTAAGGGAAATTGACAAAGGCATTAAAAGGGAAGAGTCGTTATTTGGTGTTTATTTGTGAAAATTAAGGAAAATAGGAGAAAATGAAGGTGAAAGATCACAAGTTGCATGTGGGAAAGAAATAGAAGGAAAATGATGGAAAATTGAAGAAATTAGAGGCATCACTGATAAAAGGCTTCTAAGGATCAAATCATGGGATTTTGACATTTTTTGGTGGAGCTCTTTCTCCATTCTGTCTCTCATATTCTTGGAATCTTATTGTTTTATTGGAGCATTCTAGAATTAGATCAAGGAAAACAAAGGAAGGACAAAGAAAGCAAAGGGAAGCAAAGCTCAACAAGAAAGATTTGGATTGAGTGACTACAGCGAGATTACTTGCAGGTATTGAGTTTCATGTGTGTGTTTTGTTCTCTTGCTATCATTCGCATGGGTTTTTCCAAGTGTGACAATGGTTTTCAACCTTTCCTTGCCATTCCGAATAGCGAAGGTGTGACAGAGTTTTTCTTACTTGGTTGAGCTAGATTTTTGGATGGTTTTGAAACTGAGTGGGGTGGTCTCAAGAGGAGACATAAGGCCTAGGAATCCTTGGACCGGTGAAGGTTGGATTATGGTAAATCTTGCTTGTTTTTTCCCTCTTTAGGCCTAGGAATCCTCGACCAGTGAATGGAGGGATATACAGTAAATCCTAGATGGTGGAGCCTCCTTGGGCCTAAGAATCCTCAACCGATGGATGGTGGGATATACGGTAAATCCTAGAGGTGGAGACAAATAAATTCCTCACGGTTTAGGTGGAGATATCTAGAGGCATCCATGCTTGTATAGGCCTAGTGATCCATGAACTGGTATATGGTGGGATTGTGGTAAAGCATGGTAGTGTATGTTTCTTGTTTGGCCCTAGGAAACCCTTGGAGGGATTGTGGTAAAGCCTGGTTGTATAGATGAGGGTTGGGGCTGTTGGTCACTTTAATTGTTTAACAATTCAAGTGCCACATAAATTGTCAACCCAGGAAGGTCTGGTTGTTTCAAAGGAAATCACACACTATATATGCTCAATTCCAAAAGCAAAGAAAGGTTGTAGTATTTATTACACTAATTATATTAACCACACTGTTCACACCTCACTTTAACAAAGCTGAAGCCTACTCGTGTTACAGCAAAGACAATCCTTCTATTGCAGAGTCTCGTTCAAAGAATCCTAGAAAAAATAATGAAAAGAAATGGTTCTGCAAAAAGGAAAATCAATCAACTATAACGGAGAACAGGACCCTATTCCTCCAAGTAGGAATCTTCAGCACCTGTTTCCTGATATCAAACCATCACACATTCATTTCATAAATATATTGTTGAAATAAAATAACTTACAACTTTTCCAGAATGAATTGCACAAACCAATGCAGTGAATGATTTGAAAACAGAGTTCTAACAGGAAACACAAGATTTCAGAACTGCATAGATAATCTTCAGCAAACAGGGTTTAATCAAGGTGCGAATAACATAAACAGTTAACAGACTACGGGGACAAATGGGTGAATCTTGTGATGAAGGCGGGCCCTTTCCTTCTCACAAGATTCCCCAGATAAAGAAATTAAATTGGAGTGCTCAAAATAGACTTTTATTCATCTGTCAAAAAGTGACATATTACAATGGTGTCTCACTCCTTCTCTGTTTAGGAAAATGCACTTCCCGCAGTCTCTAACTATCTTTTAATGATGGTGTCTCCTCTTTTTAAAGAGAGGACATCTATTACAGTTACATCAGAGAAATTATATATTTATCCAAATCTGATCTTCTATTCTTAAAACAGGGTCTTATGTTCTTCCAAAGCAGAATGCTATTACGATGGGTACAAGAATACTAGCTTTAGAATGGTCCGTGTAACAGCTTCCCTTGCTTTTCTTTGTCTTGTTGCCATCATACTTAAAATACGCCTTCAAAATCTCAAATCACGAGTTGTTTCAGCAACGGGATTTGCATGCCTGTTGACTGTTTCAGCAAAGTGATCTTCAAAATAGATTATCTGCGATATTTAAACTGTATCAACAACTATATACCTTCGATTAATGATTAAATATAAAAGTAATGTAGAATTATATGCAAGACAAATTAAATATATAGTCAAGAGAAGAACTTTATATACTTTTGGGAAAAATGGATAATGTAAGCTTTAAGTTTGGACTAGAAAGAGTAAAGTGGTGACAAAATATGTAGTCAAAATGGTACATTATGAGGTCCTAACATCCCCCCCAGCTGAAAGGGTTGCATGTCCTCAGGCAACTTTTAGTCTGAGTCTGAGTCTGGATACTGACTTTTTACATGCAAGTTACTCAAGCAATAACTATGGAAGGTGGTATCTGTCAAAGGTCTGAATCCCTGGTTACTTTGCAATTTCTGCCATGTTTCTTCCTCATCTCTGTTAGCCAATTTGTAATGAGCCTGATATCGTTCTGTTGGCATCCATAAGATAGGGAAGTGAAAATGATAGCCAATCCAATTCTCGGCACATTGCTAAACACATCTGATGTAGTTTGGTATTCTGGACAGTGCAATTTCAAGGTTAATAGGGCTAAAGGGATTATACTCTTGTCTCTCCTTAGAGGATTGTTGCCACAACATGTTGTTTTCCTTTAGAGCAGCGGTCTCTTTGCCCCTGATTAACTGATGACACTCTTGGAGTACCAAGGCTTACAATTGCTGTATATATCTACTCATTCCTGGCTTCTGCAAAAACTGATGATACTCTGCTACAAAAATGGTCGGATTTTGAGGTTCTGGCCTTATCCAGAGGAGGTGATTATCCTCGTTATGCCTAGTCGCGAGGAAAGCGGTCTTCCATGTGATTTGATTGGCAAGAAAGGAAACAAACACCCTAATCTGTATATCACCAACAATAGGATTAATATTGACCTCTCTGTTTTCAGGCATAGCCTCATTATGAAGATACAACTCACATAATAGATGTTGATCACTAGTGGAAGCCTCAACAAATGTTTTGACAAACTGTTCAGCTGTGAGCAACTCATAAGGTCTCCCATCCTTAATTGCCTTCAACTGGAAATAAACAAGGCATTCAGAAATAAACAGAGAATAGTTCAAGGATGGTTTCCTAGTGGCTAACAATTTTTGTACTAATTGAAACATCAGGATTAGTTTATCTTTTAATTTCTTAGTTTCTTTCTTGGAATCTTTAAGTTGTTGAAGTGTCTGCTCCCAGTTATCCCAATTGGAATACATATGATTTTTCCAGGCCAATTTATGTTGTTGTAAAACATTGTCTTGATCAATAGCATACTATTTCTTCCACTTATTCATGATTTCGAACTCTTTCCATGGTGGAGTTTGTGTTTCGGCATTATAAGTAATGGGCTGAGGCATAGTCTGAGTAGTTGAATCAATTAATGTAGGGCAGGATACCTGTGGCTTGGTTTCTTTCTCCAAAGTTTTTGAAGGCCCTACTGGTTCTTGTGTGACAGTAGGGAATTCTTCCTTAACTGCAACCGATGTGGATGCCTCAGGGACTGGGACTTTAACTATCTTGTATCCAGCCTGTTGATAGATGTTTCCACATTCATGGCACATATATTCTTTACATGGGTCATTCTTTTGCATCGATGTTGTATGGGCCAAGATGTAGATATTTATATCTTTATCAAAGGCTTCCCTTGTCGTTACCAACTCTCTTTTGTAGGCTTCTAATTCTAACTTTCAAAATTCATTTTCCTCTAAAAGAGAGGCCATGGTGACTGAACCTTCTGTATCGGTTGCTTTTGCTAAAGTTGATTGTTGTTCTTCAGCTGTAGCTGGTTCTTGTGTTTCAACTACAGCTGGTTTCCTTATAATATCATGCTGGATGTTTGACCTTTGCACTTCAACAGCTGGTTCTTTTGTTTCAGTTGCTGAGTGAGTAACTGGTTCTTATGGAGCAGTTACTGTCTGAGTAGAAAATGATGTCATATTACCCTGGGCATCTGGTTCTTATGGAGCAGTGCCACAGGACGAGACGGGTAATGATTCCAGGGTTTGGAATGGTGATGATGAATGAAGTTTTAGCAATATGGATACAGGGTCTGGGGTAATGGGAATGGTTTCAGATTCAATGGTTGTTTTCATTTTTCTCCTAGGTAGGAAAGAAGAAAAAGCAGTAGCTTGCTTTTTCTTTTTTATTAGGATATTTTTCCCTAGGAGAAGGGCTATCGGGGGAGGTGGCTGCTTTGGATGTAGCCCTTGTTTGCCTTTTTGATACAGAGATTGTTGCAATTCGCCTTTTTCTTTTATGAATAGGGGAAGATGGTGGTGTTTTAGCCTGAGAGTCGTCGCTAGGGATGTGGAGGGTGGGATGGGATGACTCTACTAAATGAGATGGGCTTGGGGACAGGTCAATTGGATTAAATGGTTCTAAAGATGGAATCGATGGAGGATCAGTAATATCTTCCAGTTGTTGTTCGTAAGAGCTTTCGGGGATTTCTTCAGGATTTTTAGCTTCTTGGGGAATTTCGGGGGCTTGTTCGGGAGGTAAAGGTAGGTTGTTTACAAAGGCGATGATGAGCAAGATAAAGTAGTGGAAATTTTACCCGTCTACAGTAATATGACATATTTTTAATACATCCAAGCAGATAATAAGGAATGTTTACTAGTATACCATGTCGTAAGTGGCTCATTAAAACAAAGTCATGTTGATAAAATACCTGATATCGACCCTTGCAAGTTAAATAATTCTTGACAAATTCAGCTACCTTTGGCCACGGAGGAGGTAATGAGTGTAGTCCTACGCCACGCCCTCTAATCTCAACATGTTCTCCTGGAAGAAGGAAGTCTTGTTGCGCGTTTAGGATGATGTGCTTCTTGCTAAACCACCGAGCACCTGTGACTGGAAAACCCGAAACTTGTGCTATATCATCCTCTGTAACCGGAATTCGAACCCCCTGAACTATAGAATGGTCCTCCTGAAGGTTTTGTGCAAACTCCAGGACCTGCTGAGGGTGAAATTCTTGAAGTCTTTCAAAATATGTTACCCATCCTTCCTGTTGGAAGATTTGGTAAGCATCTGAAAATAGTTCAAGAAGAGCCATTGAGCCGGGCTCATGTTTGATGGCCAGTCCTCCCATAGTTACTGGCTCAGGTAAAATGCAGAGGCAGAAAGCAGAATTACCAGGCTTTGAACAGAGTAATCGTTGTGCCTGAGAACATGGAGTATCGGTAAAGAGCCGAAGTAATGGATGTAAAGAGTGACGGTGGTTTGCATGCTGTGAAATGATGGTTTGTAATTTAGAAATCCACCCCATGTATGGTGAAATGATGTTTTCAAGTGTGCGGAGATTATAATCATAATGAGGGATATCTTCTCTTTAAACTATCATTTAATTGTATTACATAAAATTCACATACCTTATATTTACCTTTTCTTTATGATTCAAAATATATAGTGCTTGTTTATGGCAGCTTAATATTGATGGAAGAACTTTAGAGTTCTCTGAAATGTAAGAGGATCATATTAGAGTCTGCTCAATCATAAGAGAAAGGTAGTAAATGGATAGTATTCACTCAAGGAGTATGAAGAATAAAAGGGAAGGACTGAAGAAATTTGCATAGTCATGTTTTTAGGGGAAATAAATGATGTTTTAGCAAGGGAAAGATAAATGAGATGCTGCTGAACGTGGTGTTTCAGCAATGGAAAAATAAGGGAAATGTTGTTGAAAAGTGATGATTTAGCCATGGAAAAATAAGGGAAGTATTTGCTGAGGAGTGGTATTTCAGCAATAAGGAATAGGGAAAATACTTGCTGGAAAATGGTGTTTCAGCAGTTGGGTAAAATGAGAAAAATAGGAAAATGATATGAGAAGGGAAAGAAAGAGTGAGGGGGTAAGTGATGAAAAATTTCTAGGTGATGAGGAAATGAATTAAAATAAGGGAAACAAAGCTTCTCAGATTGAAGCTTATATCTTCTTGTAATGAAGTTGTCCTCCTTGGTAAGTTCTTCCTTAATCTGTAAAATACAATTGTAACATGCCAACCCTTGACAGGGATTATTAGTTTTAAATCTAATCTAATACTAAAAATATAGTGCAGAAAACAATTAAATGCTGTGAGGAGCATAAGACTCCCCTAGAAAAATATAATGTGCATTTGTCATGCAAGCAGCCTTAAAATCTTCTTTAGAAACAGGGCGCTGGTACAAACGAAGCCTATGACCTTTTACTAGTAGAAGTGTTTTAAAATCATCAATTGTTAAAAGTCTTACTGTTTCGTTGGGAAAAACAACATCTACTTCATAAGGTCCCAGCCATCTTGTACGTAGCTTGCCTTAAAAGTTCTCAAACCGAGAATCATACAATAAGGCCCAATTACCTTTTTGGAACTGCTTTTGCTTGATAGTTTTATCATGCCACTTTGTTCTTTGTTGTTGAATCATGGTTGTCTGATGAATGGCGTCTAATATTTTTTCATCCAGTTCAAGAAGCTGCTGCAACCTGGCTATTTGCACATCAGTCAAATCAAGGTTAACAGCTAAAGCAGTTCTTAAAGTTTTAATTTCAAATTCCATAGGAAAAAGAACACTTTTACCATAAACCAATTCATAGGGAGAAAATCCTGTAGTATTTCTCCAGGTAGTTCTATAAGCCCATAGTGCATCAGGGAGATTTTGAGACCAATCCTTCTGGTTATCCTTCACTGTTTTGGTTAGAATGGCTTCTATTACTTTATTTGTGCTTTCCACCTGCCCATTGGCTTGGGGGTGGTATGGTGTAGTCATTCTATGATGAATATAATATTTCTGAAGGGTAGATTTGAAACCATGAGAATTGAAGGAAGGTCCTCCATCTGTAACTAGCTCTCTAGGAATTCCAAATCTAACAAAGATCTCTTCAAATAAGAAAGCTAGGAAAGCCTCTTCATTAGCTCTAAGAAGTGCTTTGGCCTCCACCCATTTAGTCATATAATCTGTATAGACTAATATATAGACCCTTTGGTTGGATGGAGGATTAATGGGTCCTATAAAATCTAAGGCCCATCTTTCAAATGGTTCAAGTATTACCTGGGGGTTTAATGGCATTTCATCTCTATGATTAGGTTGACCCATTCTCTGACAGCTATCACAAGCCCGCACATATTTCTTTGCATCCTTAAACAGTGAGGACCAATAATAACCCATCCTCAGATTTTTATGTGCCATTCTTTTATCAGCAAAATGCCCTCCACAAGGGTCATCGTGACAAGCTTTTAGTATGTCATACACCTCATCCTCTCTAATGCATCTTCGGATTTCATGATCAAATCCTGTGTAGAACAGGCACCCGCTTATCTAGCTATACCTGGCACTTTGTTGGATAATTTTTCTCTTTTCTCTATATGACAGGTGTGATGGTAACTTTCCTACAACCAGATAATTAGCAATGTCTGCGTACCAAGGTGAGTGAGCAGATACTGCAAATAAATACTCATCAGGAAAGGAATCATCTACTGGAATATTATTATCATTTTTTAACCGTGAAAGGAAATCAACCACAACATTTTATTTACCTGGTCGATCTACAATTGTAATATCAAACTCTTGCAGTAACAATAACCATCTGGTAACTCGAGCATTTGTGACAGATTTATTCATTAAATACTTAATAACTGAGTGATCAGTATGGAAAAAAGTAGAATAACCAATAATGTAATGTCGAAATTTTTTAATGGCATAAATTACTGCTAAAAATTACTTTTCGGTAACTGTATAATTAAGCTCAGCAGGGGTCATGTTCTTACTGATAAAGTAGATGGCATAAGGAAGATGGTTTTCCTCTTGTCCCAAGACATTTCCAATTGCAGTGTCTGAAGCATCAGAAGATATATGAAAGGGAAGTGCCCAATCAGGTCCTCTCAAAATAGGAGCTATGGAAAACTGATGCTTGAGTTCTACAAAGGCTTCCTGACAAAGATTAGTCCACTTAAATTCAGCATTTTTCATGAGCAACACAAATAAAGGAGAAGCTATCTTGGAAAAGTTTTTAATAAATCTCCTGTAATATCCAGCATGTCCTAGAAAACTTCTCACATCAGTTTGTGTTTTAGGAACAGGAAGATTTTGAATGACCTGTATTTTGGATGGGTCTACCTGAATACCTTGAGATGAGATAAAATGTCCAAGCACTACTCCTTCACTCATCATCATATGACATTTTTCAGTACTTAGGGAGAGGTGATCTTGTATACAACGTTTAAGTACCTTCTCAAGATTATGTAATGCATCTTCGAAAGACACACCATAAGGAGTAAAATCATCCATAAATATTTCCATAGAGTCATTTAGCATATCAGAAAATATTCCTATAACAGCCCTCTGAAAATTTGCTGGTGCATTACATAGTCTGAATGGAAGAACTCTATAGGCAAAAGTTCCCCAAGGGCTAGTAAAAGTGGTCTTATCTTGGTCTTGGGGTGCAATTCTAATTTGGTTATACCCGCTGAATCCATCTAAAAAGGAAAAGAATTTCTTCCCTGACAAACTATCCAATACCTGGTCAATGAATGGTAAAGGAAAGTGATCCTTTTGAGTGGCTTTATTTAAGGCTCTATAATCTACACACACTCTTCATTTCCCGTTTTTCTTGGGGACTATTACCAATGGGGAAACCCATTCACTGTCAGATATAGGGTATATAAATCCTGCATTAAGCAATTTTTGAAGTTCGTCTTTAACAATTTCTCTTAAATTAGGGTTCATTCGTCTTTGGGGTTGGCAGACTGGTCGACAACCTTCCTTAATATAAATTCGGTGAGTACATAATTCAGGAGAGATTCCCTTCATATCCGTGTAATCCCATGCAAATGCTTCCTTATTTTCAAGTAGTAACTTCATTAACTTTTGTGTTTCAACAACTGTCAGATCAGGATTTATGTTAAGTGTTTTGCCAGGTTCGATTTCCACTATTATACTTTTAGAAGAGATTGTATTCGATGTTTGAGGTAAGTCTTTAGATTTAATCTTTTCCTGGGTATCTGTTTCCAAAAGTGTAGTCAATTGATTATGTGTTTCTGCAGTTACAAAGGAGGGTTCACAAATAAAATTATTAATTACTTCATCCTCTGTGTTGTCCTTAAGACTTAAAGCTTGCCTGATAGTCAAAATAGGTTGAATAGTGTTATCATCATAATCCATCCACACAGAATTTTCATTGTTAATCATGGGTGTAGCATGAGGGTAAAGAGTAAGCTGTTTAGTTTCATATCCATTGGAAATCGTCATTGAACCAAATTTGTAGCTGATAAAGGCATCAGTTGTGGCTAGCCAAGGCCTTCCTAGAATTAGAGGATGTCCGCCCAACTTTGTTTTACTTTGTAACACCACAAAGTCAGCTGGGTAATTCCAGGATTCAACCGAGATAACTAAGTCTTCAACAACTCCCTCTGGTTTGATTGTAGAATGGTCAGCTAACTCTAGGATGGTTGGTGTTTCTTTAATTGTGTTCTTTAGCTGTAACAATTGTAAAGCTTCAAGAGTCATGATATTTATAACAGCACCTAAATCTACCAGAACTTGAGGGATTATTGTTTTACCAATTTGGACTGTCGTAGTAGGATGGCCGGGATCACCATATTTAACTAGAGGAGTCTTACCGGACATTAATGTAGATAGATCACCCATAACATGAAATGTAAGGGGATCTTTAGCTTTCCTACCAGGTTTCTTAACACAAATGTCTCTCATGGTTCTGGAATAAATCGGTACATCTCTTAGTGCCTGTAAAAGTGGAATTTTAACATACAGATTCTGAAATTCCCCTAAAATATTAAAAGCAGGTAGCTCAAGTGTTTTAGTTAAAGCTAAACGTTTGGGGAATGGTGGTTCTGTTGTTTCAAAACCCTTATTAGGGGGTGATTGTACTTCTTTGTGTGGGTCATGTTTCCCAGTTTCTTCTTTATCTGAATCCAAAGAAGTAACATCATCAATAATAGTTTCAACTATTTTCCCAAATCTTAAATGGATGTCATTACATTGTGCAGGGAAAACAGGAAGTGTAGGTTGGTTCCGAATGTCAATAACTTGCACAGCTTTATTATTGGTGTTAGGATTTGGTTGTATAGGTAGCTGGGGTCTCATTTGATTATTTGGTGGAGCACCTGATGGTAGAGGAAGTGGTTGTTGAAATTGAGGAAATTGATTTGGAAATGGAAATTGTTGGCCCCTCCAATTTGAATTCCATTGGTTAAAATAAGATGATTGTTGTGGAGGCCAAGAAGTCCACATTGCAGGATCTACAAAGGGAGGGTTTGTTTGTTGCATGGGTGGGTAATTCATCTGATTAAAGGGTGGGTATTGAATTTGGTTAAAGGGAGGGTAATTTGTCTGACTAAAAGAAGGATAATTGTTCCAACGATTAGTAAATGGCATACTAGAATTCATACCTTGTCCTCGTGGTTTCCACTGTCTTCTTTGTGTTAGCAGATAGACTGCTTCAACTTCTTCTTCCGTTGGTTGCAATGCTGCCTTGATTTTTGGTAGAGAAGGGCATTGTTGTGTTTCATGATCTTTCTCACAAAGGGTACAGATTGGTATCTTGTCCAATGGGAATTCCCTTAATGGGTGTTTGTCTCTGCATTTGGGGCAAAAGACAGCCAAAGCTGCTTCTGCTTCAGCCTGCTTCTTTTTAACCTGCAAGGTGTCAATTTGTGAAGCAAAAGAACTTAACATTTCAACCTTAAATTCTTCAAGTAAATTACCTATTTCAGCTCTTGTTGCTCCCCCACTGGCTGATTCTAAACTCTTGAATATGTGTCATCTCTGCTGTTTGATCTGTTCCTTGCAGCTCCTCTTGAACATCTTTTACAGAGGTCAACAATCTCATCATATGATTCTTTAGATATATCTCCTTTACCAAGCATGTTTAGCATGTCTAAACAATCATCCCTTACTCCTTTAAGTAATATTGTTTTAAGAATATCTTTACTTACACTTGGAGGATCGAATCTCAATGTGATTGTACCGC
>CM076575.1:1781724929-1781966460 GCA_034641835.2 Pinus albicaulis
ATCTTGCTCGGTGGATTTTGGTGGTCACCCGCCTATTCCACTTGGGGCCCCACCATTGTCTATTTCAGTTTTTCAGTTTCGGCACAGTTTACTATTTTTAGCAGTTTTTCGGGTCCTAAACTTCCGGAGCCGTTTTGAGGCCCTAAACGACGTTTTTTGGGAAAACGGAGAGCAACATGGGTCCATGGATCGATGTTGCTCATTCCAAATTTGCAGTCCTCGGATATATCTTTCTAACAAGGTATGGTACGCGTCAAATGGAGATCGTATGCCAAAGTTATGCCCCTGGGAAGTTGAAACACCAATTTACCCAAACGGGGCCCATAGTTTTGGCACTTCATCTCCTAGGGTTAGGGTTTTGGCTGTTTAGGATTTCCCATTGTTTCTAAATGATAAATAGGCCCTCGAGCCTCATTGTAACTCGGTTCAGAGGCCTGTAGCCGCCACATCTCTTCTCAGAGATAGCTACCAGCGCCCTAGCTAGTTTTATTTCCATTCTGTCTGTAAGCAAATTTCAGTTCTTTGATATTAATGAAATGAAGTGTTATTTCCGCTGCATCTCTGTATTTATGTTTATATGTTTATTTTGTTGCGTTCCTGCATAAATCCGGATCAGTGGTATCAGAGGGGTCTGCTTTTTCTCGATCCTTCTTTGCATGTCCCCAATGAGGTCGGGGTATAAGGAGCTAGGGCTCGATCTGGTGGAACCTTTGCAAGATCAGCCTCGCAAACCTCGATGGACGCCCATGGGGGACAAAAAGAAAGATGAGGGAGTAGGAGATCCTATCAAAATATTTCTCGAGGAGGCCCTCGAAAAACAACAGAACGCGATGATGGATAACTTTGCTCAAATCCTTCAACGGCTACCCACCGGCGGCGCATCTGCATCCAGCAGCCACTCTGGAGGCGCGACTCCTTTTAAGGTACAAGTAAATTTTGACATTCCCATATTTGAGAGTCAAATAGACGCAGATGCCGTAGATAGATGGTTGAATCTGTTAGAAGGATATTTCTCGGTTCATGACTTTTCAGACCGGGAGAAGATTATTTTTGCACTCCTCAAAGCTACCCCCCATGTTAAGGACTGGTGGGAAACCTACTGTGAGAACAAGGACCAGAGAGAACCATCTCTGTTCTCAGCCGTACCAACTTGGAATTCTTTCCGAGACGCCGTCAAGGAATAGTACTATCCCGTGGGGAGCTATGAGGACAAGTACATACAATGGACCACGCTGCGACAACAAAGGGATCAAGATGTGCACGAGCTGACGAATCTGTTCCATACCCTGCGCACAAAGTTGGGTATCAAAGATTCAGAGAAACATTTGGTGCTAAAGTATCGCAGCTGTCTGCACAGATACATTCAGGAGGAAATGGAGTTCCTCGACATCTCCTCGCTTGGTACGGCATATCGGTATGCTACCAAGATTGAGCAGAAATTCAAACAGAAGAAGCGAGACTTTGGATCTGTGAATCAAAAGCAAGGGAAAGGTGCTTCCAAACCGCAGAACAAAGGACAGAGCCAAGGCATGGCAGCTAAAGACAACTCATCGAAGCCACAAGAAAAGAACAGCACCGCAAAGCCAAAGAAGGACACGGGAAAGTGGTGTGAGTTCCATAAGAGCTCCACTCACAACACAAGTGAGTGTCGGGCCAAGCAGTCGCTAGTGGCCGAGATGAGGGCTTCTGAGTCAGATGCATGCTCTGACTCTGAATCAGAACCTGAAAAGGCAAATGAAAAAGGGAAACAGATTATTGATGCGGAGCCCAATGCCATTGTTGCCACTACAAAGATCCAAAAGGAGGAACCGGAAGATCCAGAGGAGGAGGAACGTCTCTTCCACTCCCAGATGTGGGTAAAGGGCTCCCCGGTACAGTTCATTGTCGACAATGGGAGCCAAAAGAACCTCATTTCAGCAGACGCCGTGAAGCGGTTGGGCTTGTCGACCACAACTCACCCACATCCATACACCATCGGGTGGCTTCACCAAGGACGAGATCTCCGTGTCAGCCGGCAGTGTCGCCTTCCCTATAGCATCAAGCCCTTCACGGATGGGGTATTATGTGACGTTGCTCCTATTGATGTTTCTGATGTATTATTAGGACAACCATACTTGTGGAAGCGTCATGCTGTGTATGAGTCTCGGCCTCGTGCTGTTATTGTTACTTTTGGAAATAAGTTGTACAGGATACCAGAGGTACCACCTCCTGCCGCTATCTCTTTGGTTACTGCAAAACAATGCAGTAAGCTCATTTCCCAAACCAGGAAATTCGTTTTCCTGATGATCCGCCCCCAGGGCAAGAAGAAGACTGTGGCCACGACCTCCAGACAGGGCTCCCCTGCACAACAACAACAAATGGATAAGGTTGTGGAGGAGTACGGGGACATATTCACCTCACCCACAGGGGTTCCTCTGCACTGTCAGGTCAAGCACCCGATTGATCTGACCCCCGGTGCGCCGCTACCTAATGGACCGATCTATCGGCACTCTATTCTGGAGAATGATGAAATCAAGAGGCAGATTCAGGAGCTGTTGCAGAAAGGTCACATCAGACCAAGTTCATCGCCCTGTGGGAGCCCGATTGTGTTGGTACAGAAGAAGGATGGGACGTGGAGACTCTGTATTGACTATCGGGTGTATTTCAGCAATATCGACCTGAAGTCTGGGTATCACCAGGTACCAATTGAACCCTCCGATGTGTGGAAGACTGCCTTCAAAGCCAAGGAAGGCCTTTTCTAATGGCTGGTCATGCCTTTCGGGTTGACGAATGCTCCCGCCACCTTCATGAGGATGATGGATGACATCTTGCGGCCATTCACCAACTCATTTGTAGTGGTGTACTTGAATGACATTCTGATCTTCAGCCAGACTTGGGAAGAGCACCTTCACCACATCCGACAAGTCCTCCAAACACTGCGGCAACACAAGTTGTGTGCCAATTTGGAGAAGTGCACTTTTGGCATGACCCAGGTTCAATATCTGGGATACATTATTGATGAAATGGGGGTGCATGTGGATCCAGCCAAGATCCAAGTCATTCGGGATTGGCCAGCCCCGACTACTATAACAGAGCTTCGCAGCTTTCTGGGTCTTGCTAATTTCTACCGTAGATTCGTGTTGGGATTCTCTCATATCACTTGTCCCTTAAGACCAAAACGACAAAAAGTTAAGAAAGAGGTTATCTTTTGCACATAGTGTGCGCCGCACTTCATCAGCTTACGATTCCCCTGATTTATATAACACATTAAATGCAGCAATTTAGGACACACTAAATTGACCAAACACCAGGTTCAATATCTGGGATACATTATTGATGAAAGGGGGGTGCATGTGGATCCAGCCAAGATCCAAGTCATTCGGGATTGGCCAGCCCCAACCACTATAACAGAGCTTCGCAGCTTTCTGGGTCTTGCTAATTTCTACTGCAGATTCGTGTTGGGATTATCTCATATCACTTGGTCCTTGAGTCACGTTACCAAGGGAGGAGCGAGAGAAAAATTATTTTGGTCGGAACCTCAATAGAAGGCATTCACAGAATTGAAAAATTGCCTCTGTTCTACCCCAGTGCTCACATTACCAGACTTGCAACAGCCATTTGAGATCGAGACAGATGCCTCTGACTATGCTATTGGGGCAGTTCTTACTCAACAGGGACATCCAGTGGCATATCACAATGAGACATTGTCTGAGACAGTTCGCAAGTATCCCACCTATGACAAAGAAATGTATTCCATTGTGCAAGCCTGTCGACAATGGAAGCATTACATTTTGGGGAAGGAAACAATCATCCACACATACCACCGGCCCCTGCAGTTCATACAGACACAAGGGAAGTTGCAGAATGATCGCCATCAGAACTGGTCCACATATCTGCAACAGTTTCATTTGAACATCAAGTACAAGAAGGGTAGCACCAATAATGTTGCAGACTGCCTCAGCCGACCACCGATCGTGGCGCTCACCACTGTGCTCAACTCTTGTGGGCACGAGACTTCCGATTGGCCGCTTCTCTATGAGAGTGACCCAGAATTCGGCCAAACTTACAAGGCACTCTTGGGGGGTACGCAAGTTCCAAATTTTCACCTCCAAGATGCACTTTTATGTCACATGGGACACCTTTGTGTTCCTTCAAGCGAGCGTGCCAAGATGATATGGGAAGCACACTACAATCGAGTCGCTGGGCATTTCGGGGTCGAGAAAATAGTAGCAATCCTGCAGAAGCATTTCTATTGGCCGAACCTTCGAAAGGATGTCGAGAAGCACATCAGATCCTGCACTGCTTGTGCCATTGCCAAACCGACCATCAAGAAGCAAGGCCTATATACTCCTCTACCTACCCCTAGTCGACCTTGGGAATCCATCTCCATGGATTACATATCGGGCCTGCCTTCTACTAAGCATGGAAATGAATGTGTTTTTGTGGTCGTCGACAGATTCTCGAAGATGGCCATTATGGCGGCCTGCAAGAAGAATATCACAGCAGAAGCCACTGCTAAACTCTTCTTTGAATGAGTGTGAGTGAACTTTGGGATCCCACGGTCTATCATATCAGATCAGTATAGTAGGTTCCTCAGCACATTTTGGTCCAGCCTCTGGTCAATTCTGGACACCAAGCTCACCAATTCCACAGCCTTCCATCCCCAAACAGATGGCCAGACAGAGGTCGTCAACAGAATGATTGTACACATTCTACGCATGTACAATTCAAAGCATCCATGCACATGGGACGAGAGCCTCCCCTATGTACAAAATATTTATAATAGGGCTCTCCATAGTTCAATCGGCCATAGCCTTTTTCAGGTGGGCTTGGGATTCCAGCCACTATGTCCCATTGACATAGCCATGCCATTTGCGGCTACTTAGGCCGATTCGGCTGATGTCTAATCTGAAGTTGAAAAAGTAAATAGCTTCATCAAGTGCATTCAACACATCCACCAACAAGTTCATGACATATTGGACAGAGCCAATGCTAAGTACAAGCAATGCCATGATCAACACCGGGTGCCACACAACTTCCAGTTGGGCGATAAAGTATGGCTAAATTTGCAGAAGGAGCGCCTCACTGGACCCCACCGCAAGCTTTTCCCACTCCAATACGGGTCGTACACCATCACCAAGGCTGTAGGGAACAATTCCTTCGAGCTCAGTATTCCACCATTCCTCAGTCTGCACCCAGTATTCAATGTGGACCGCCTTCGTCCTTACTTCCCGCCTCTACTGGACACCTCTGACATTGCAGAACAACTCACACCAACAGAGTTAAACCCAGACTGCATGGAACAGGCCATCACAGATTGTATCATGGACATACAAATCAAGAACACTCACCAACAAAAGATCCAACTGTATCGGGTTGTCAAAGCTGGCCAATTCTTGCACCAAGGAAAGTGGTTCACCAGGGACCAAGTTCAGCAGAAATTTCCTCATCTCATGGAGGAGCTTAACGCAATGGGGACCATTGCTTCATAAGGGGGGAGGAATGATCCAGGTGGATATTGGTGGTCACCCGCCTATTCCATTTGGGGCCCCACCATTGTCTCTTTCATTTTTTCAGTTTCGGCACAACTTACTATTTTTAGCAATTTTTTGAGTCCTAAACTTCCGGAGCCGTTTTGAGGCCCTAAATGAAGTTTTTGGGAAAAAAGAGAGCAACATGGGTCCATGGATGGATGTTTCTTCTTCAAAAATTTTAGCCCTCGGACATATCTTTCTAACGAGGTATGGTATGCGCAAACAGAGATCATATGTCAAAGTTACGCCCCTGGGAAGTTGAAACACCAATTTACCCAAACAAGGCCCATAGTTTTGGCGCTTCATCTCCTAGGGTTAGGGTTTTGGTTGTTTAGGATTTCCCATTGTTTCTAAATAATAAATAGGCCCTTAAGACTCATTGTAACTCAGTTCAGAGGCCTATAGCCACCACATCTCTTCTCAGAGATAGCTACCAGTGCCCTAGCTAGTTTTATTTCCATTCTGTCTGTAAGAAAATTTCAGTTCTTTGATATTAATGAAATGAAGTGTTATTTCCATTGCATCTTTGTATTTATGGTTATATGTTTATTCTGTTGCGTTCCTACATAAATCCGGATCATTAAATATTATTTGGTTGAGATTTTTAACCAATATGATGAGATGTTTCAGGAGCCAAAAGGATTGCTTCTCAAGAGGGGAATCCAACGTGAAATATAATTGTATTAATATTGTCCTCTTCCTAATGTTGGAATGTGGAGGATGTTGGTGATGGAAAATGTACTAATTAAAAATCAAATTCAAGAGTTGTTGGAAAAATGTATCATCAGACCAAGTACTTCGTCATGTGCGCCACCTATTGTTTTGGTGCCAAAGAAGGATGGATCTTGGCGCATGTGTGTGGACTTTCGTGCATTGAATAAAATTACAAAAAAGAATTGTTACCCACTTCCTAGAATAGATGATTTACTTTATCAATTGAAAGATGAAAAGTATTTTATTAAGTTGGACTTAAGGAGTGGTTATCATCAAATTAGAATTACTGAAGGTGACGTATGGAAGACAACATTCAAAGAAAAACAAGGTTTTTTTGAATGGCTAGTTATGCCTTTTGGTCTTTGAAATGCTCTGACTACCTTTATGTGTGTGATGAATAATGTATTGAGGCCATTTCTAGATGATTTTGTGATAGTATACTAACATGACATCCTGATGTTTAGTAAATATCGTAAATAACATGTCATGCATGTCAAAAATGTACTTGATGTCTTGAAGAAAGAACAGTTGTTTTTAAAGATGTCAAAGTGTGAGTTTGGAAAAACTTATTTAGTTTATTTGGGTCATATTGTTGGAGGAGGTGAATTGAAAATATATCCCTCCAAGAATTATTTCATTTTGAATTGGCCAAATTCCAAAACAGTTATGGAGGTAAGAAGCTTTTTCGGAGCAGCCCAATATTGGAGGAAGTTTATTGCTAACTTTTCTTCTATCGCAGCTCCATTCCATGCATTGAAAAGTGTAAATCAGGTCTTCCAGTGGGGAGGTAAACAGCAAAAGGAAATTGATGCATTGAAGGAAAATATTAATTCAGCTCCAGTACTTGCACTTCCAAACTTGAGACAGTCATTTGAGATTCAGACTTATGCTAGTGACTATGCCATGGGTGTGGTTCTCATGCAACATGGTAAGCCCGTCTGTTTTCATTCAGAAACTTTAATTGGTGTTTTTATCACCAAATTGAGTCTTTTTGGGCTGCTGCAATGGTCAATATGGAGTAACTATTTCAAACCAGCTTTTGACTGAAGCTTAGCCTCTTCAGTCTGAGAGGGCTCTCTCACAGATAATTTATGATATTGGTTAATGATAAAGATAGATGGATAACTATATGAATTGTGTCTTGGTTTTGTATGTTTACAGGTTGAAAAGATGAAGGCTTGCTACCATTGGGCTATGGAGTCAACAAATCAGTAGGTTCAGTGGCAAGGTTTCTTGACATGGAGGCTGAGGCGATGGGGTTCTTTAACAAAGGAAATTCACTCATAGAACATAGGTCAACAAAGTCATTTAATTACTAAAGAAATTCAGAGCATAGAGTTATGAATTTTGAGTAATATCAATGAAATCTACTACAAGTATTTAAACATAATATGTAGATCAATAAAAAATTAAAAACCCCATGAGCACCTCAGGTCTATCAAGAAGAAAACCACTATGTATTACTGATATAAAAACTTGTTTACAATAGTAGCAGTCATACATAACATATCCCAACCCTTTATAACTGTAAAACTAAGTCCTTTATAGAATGAGACTCATACAAATGATATGCCACCTTTCTAGCCTCGAATTCCCACCTCAAAGACCTATTTCAAACATGATTCTATCACTTGGAGACTTCCTAGGGATATTTATGTTTTGCAGAGTTTGAATACAAAACAGACTCTTCTTTCATTAATAGTTCAAAAAACCAATTCAATAACCCTTATAAACTTCAACCAACTAATTTTCTGAGTGTACTAGAGTGTTGATGTGTCATTATGCCACCATTTGGATGCTGAGCTGGACCTCCTCCAAGTCAATTTTTTACAATTTTTTCACAAATATGGTTAGTGAAAATTTTGAAACAATAGTCTTCAAAGATGAGTGTATAATCTCCAAACCCTGATAGCTTTGTAGAAACTAAGAAATTTTTTTGTATATGGATCTCTTCTAGAGAAAAACCACTTTCCGATTTCCAAAATACTTTTTCATTTGCTCAAAAATCTTAAAAAACAATTCGCTACGAAAACAATTTTTCAGCAGTTTCGTAGCGTGCAAATATGAGTGTATAATTTCCAAAATCTTATGTATTTTAAGAAAATAAGAGATTTTTTTTATAGGGGCCTGTGCTAAAGAAACACCTCTTTCATATTTCCAAAATAATTTTTCATTTTCTCATAAACCTTAAAAAACAATTCGCTAGGAAAACAGTTTTTCAACAGCTTCGTAGCATGCAACGATGAGTGTATAATTTCCAAAACCTGATGGATTTGCATAAAATGAGAGATTTTTTTGTATAGGGGACTATACTAAATAAAAACCTCTTTCATATTTCCAAAATAATTTTTCATTTGCTCAGAAACCTTAAAAAAACATTCGTTACGAAAATAGTTTTCAGCAGTTTTGTAGCGTACTTTAGTAGCGTACAAAAATGACCTTTGCCATAAAAAAAAATTATTCTTTCCTTATTAATTGTGTTCATTATGCCTTGACACATTCTCCATATCATTTCCACCCAATGTGGTTTTAAATACAAAAATAAATCTACAAACATTTTCGTAGCGTTTTCCTGGCTTCAAGCCTAGGAAACGCTACGAATCTGTGGAAAACTGTGCAATTTCTAGATTTTGACCCTGCCTCAAAAAAGTAACCTCCAGATATAGAAAATTGGTCTTCAAAATTCCATTATACTCTTAAAATATAATCAAACTCAATTTAATAGCCTTGAGGTGTTTCCTCTTCATTAATGATGAGTTGAGCTATGGGTTCCTCAACTACTGTCATCTTTAGGCCCTCTTTTAGGAAAACCCTCTTTTCAGAGTTGTAAGCTTGGGAAATGAAATATGTCAGAAAATGATGACTGATGGAACATGATGTGACCTATATGGAGGTTGTATGGAGGTGGTTTTGAGATTATATGAGGGTGGTCTTAAAACTTAGGATAGGTTAAATATGAAAAAAATGAAATTTCCTATGCCAACTTGAAAAAGTTTTAAGGAGTCCTTACCCTTTTGAGGAGTGAATTGTATGACCATGTCAAGTAATGACTCAAAAAATTATGAGTGATAACAGGTGTAGTGGTTATTTATCCTACTATTGACAAGGATTTATATTCATTGGTGCAAAGTGTGAAAAAGTGGAAACACTACTTGATGGGTAAGGAAACAATCATTCACGATGATCATCAACCATTTCAATACTTGCAATCACAAAAAAAGTTGCAGCAATCAAGGCACTTCGATGGATTGGTTTTCTTCAACAATTCCACTTGGTGATAAGGTATAATAAAGGTATCTACAATAAAGTTGTTGACATGCTTTCTAGGCCTATTTTTAGTGTTGTTGTTATTCTTAAATGTAATTCTATTAAACATGATAGTTATGTTGAACAATATGCTTTAGATAGTGATTTTCAAGTTGTATATGCAACTTTGAGTCAAGGGAACCAAGTAAAGGAATTGGATTATCACATGCATGATAAATTTTTATGCCATCTTGGTAAACTTTGTATTCCATAGGGAGAAAGAGTCAACATTATAAGAGAGGCGCATACTTCTCTTATTTCTGGTCATTTTGGTGTAAGTAAGACGGTGGCACATCTATAGAGGTATTTTTATTGGCCTCGTATGGTTGAAAGTGTGTCACATTTTATTATATATTGTTCATTATGTGTTGTCAGTAAGCCTAGCAATATAAATTTAGGATTGTACACACCACTTCTAGCACCTTCTCGTCCATGGGAGAGTGTTTCTATGGACTTTGTTGGAGATCTTCTTATGTCAAAAAGAAATCATGATTATCTTTTTGTAGTTGTGGATAGGTTCAAAAAAATGTGTATTTTCATTCCATGTAAAAATCAAATTATAACTTAACAAACTACTCAATTATTCTTTCAGAATGTCTGTGTGCATTTTGGATTTCCCACATCCATTGTTAGTGATTGAGATTCTCACTTTTTTGGGAATTTCTGGTCAATATTGTGGGGATTCATGGACACCAAATTGAAAAAGAGTACAACATTTCATTCAAAAATAGATGGTCAAACAAAAGTGGTGAACAGGACAGTGATACATCCTCTTTGTGATTGTTGCAACAAGTATCCTAAGTTGTGGGATAAAAACTTGCACTATATTCAACATGCTTACAACCGGGCCATGCACTCTTCAACTCAAAATTCGCCATTTGAGGCATGTTTGGGATATTTTCCTAAACATCCTTTGGATTTCAATTTTGGAAAGGATGTTTCTATTGATGGTCATAATGACATAGACAAAGCTAAAAGGTTCATTGAACAAATCCAATTGGTGCATCAAGTTGTTTAGGAACAGCTAGAAAAGAACCAAGTCAAGTACAAAACAAGGCACGATAAGCATCATGTAGATCGCAAATTCCAAGTTGGTGATGAAGTTTGACTTCACATTGGCAAAGAAAGGCTTCAAGGAGAAGGTAAAAAAACTAAAACCAATTCGATATGGTCCATTCAAAATTTTATAAAAGATTGGTGATAATGCCTTCAAGTTGGATTTGCCTTCATATATGAAAATTTATGTTTTTGTTAATGTTGAGAACCTAAGGTTGTATGATATGCCTTTGATTGAAGATAAAGGAGAAAAAGTTCAGATTCAATCCATTGAAGACTTTTCTCATGAATACCTTGATGAACTACATCAAGACACCATTCTTGAGAGAAGAACAAGGTCTTCAAAATGAGGGAATGTGGAGTACCTTCGAGTGGGGCTCAAAGGAACAAATCCAAGAAAATCCAAATGGATCAAGATTGGAAAGGTGATGGAATTGTACCCTCATCTACTGAACAACTGAAAGTGATATTTTGGGGTCAAAAAGCTTCCAGTGGGGAGGAGTGATCAAGTGCTCAAAATTATGCTCAAAAATGAAAGTTGTTGGAATAGTGTGGAACCTAAATGACCATGTAGATCTCGTCATTCTAAATCCGTCACAACTCGTTTCACAGAAAATCGACACCGTATGCTCCCGGAAATGTGTTCTGTTTGTTTTCCCAAACAGGTAAAATTTTGGCAAAATTGTGCAGACTGCCCAATTAGCAGTCTATACATCTGAATGGGCATGGTTGACTGGGCATGCTTAACCAATCAGGTCGCGCCATTTTTCTTATTTATGTTGGTTTTGGGTGGCATATTCTTATTGGTGGGGATGATGGCCAGCCACATGCTGCCACGTGGCCCAACCGAAGGTCGCCATGTGGCAGCATGGGAGGGCACAAAAATTATTGTTAAGGGTTGAGAAGAACGGCCAGGGGTCTAATACCAGACCTTCATCCAAAAAACAATGTCGAACTCCACTTCACCAAGGTATTTCTCATTACCATAAGGGTTAAATGGTGTATTTAAGGTTTCAATGGCGGAGGTATGGGGGTTAAGGGGCAACCTGCCCGGCGGTCCACAAACTATTTCAATGTGAACACTCGCCTGGAGACTTAACCATTGTCACATGATTATGAGGGAGGGCTAGCCCTAGGCATGCATACCCCCACATGACCACGGTTTTCAACCTTAAGGCCATATTGGGCTAATAAACGCGCCAAAAATTTCTCTTGGAATCCCACGAATTTGGTGCCCAATCAGCGGATTTCAGGGTGAATTTGTAGGATGGTGCTGGATTTTGGGGAAATTGTGGTGTGATTAGTAGCAAAACTTGGGGAAATCATAACTAATACAGTTTTCAACCAATTTTGGAGTAGAAAGAGGCTAGACAAGAATTTTTGGGTCTTATGAAGCTGATGGAATAGGTTTTGAAGCCATTTGAGCATTGTAATTATATGTAATCACCATTTTGAGCATATTCAAAGAGGGTCAAGCCATTGGAAGCTGGACCAAGGATATGTAGCTCAAGAGGGGTGAACTCCTTCATCATTTGTTTTGTTGTAGTTATTTTTATGGAGAAATTGTCTATTGTTTCTGTATATTTCAGAGTTTATTTTCATCCTTTATGTGTTTAAAAATTAACATAAAAGCTCTCAAAAACTCAATTTTAACACTTGCAATTTACAAACCCTCAAGCACATTTACATCAAGATCTCATATATATCACAACCGGTCATTGTACCTCACTAATGGACTTTGTATTGGGTCAACCACCAACAATCAAGTTGAATATGATGTCACCATAGGAATTTTAACCGATGCCTCCCTCCAAGGCATCTACCATCTACATGTCTTCCTTGATTCCCAGCTGGTTGTATCACAGTTAAACCAAACCTTTCAAGTGTGTGATCCACGATTCTTTAGGAAATACCTGCATGCACAAATATTAGCCCGAAGTTTTTATCACATCACATTTACACATATACCAAGATATCAAAAACATGTAGTTGATTGCATAGCTAACCATATCCGAGACTGGAATGCATCACATATATACCATCGACCATAAAAGAGTAAAATCCATCGTATACATACAAAAAAAAAAAAACATAAAAACACCATAAAAATATCCATGTACACATCATGAGAGTCATCAAAATACATCTTGCACATATATATCAAAAAATATGTGTGTGTCCCAATATAGAAAAAACGAGTCCACTGGCCCATCTCTAGGAAAAAAAAAGTCATCAAAAACACAAGGGAGTGTCCTCAGAATGGGTGCTTTCCCTAGTACATACACAAACAAAGTCTAGGGTTGAGCCCCTCCATCTCGGTCTCATGGACCAATATCAGTACCCAAAGCCACATTAGGGCCTATCGTAACCATCACAAAAGCTATGTGGTGCAATTCTAGATGATATGCCCACTCACGAGCCATCACTATCTCCATGACCAGCTCTCCTAAGTCATCATAGCCCCCCTTGTGGGCATCCCCCTAATCAAGTCCTCCACCCTATCCCAAGTGTCATGATAGTCGCGTATTTGGGCCTCCACTACCGCTAAGTGAGCCTTTTTTGTCTCAACATGCTCATGTCATCCCTTGGCATCCCCAACTTCTATGGCACTACCACCCTCCCCGAAAAGTCCTCCAATATCTAGCTGGAACTTCGGCACCAGTCGCACAGGCCTAGGTTGAGGTCTCACATATCTCTGTCTATGAGACATGGGTGCCACTCCTGGGACACCCATGCCTCGATGGTCATTTCCTACCATGTATTCCAATGGTCACCCCCTAGACCCCTCATCTGCAAGTAAACAAGCATGATATCAGTGTCATCATAAGAAACACATACATATATACAAAAAAATACTGAAATGTAGAAAACACAAATATCATATCTTATGGTCCCCATGCATAACTAGGAGGGAGACCCATGTCTGTATCCCCCCATAAGTCCACACCATGGTACGGATACTCCAAAATCAACTGAGGGTTGGATTTAAACCAACCCTCCATAGTGTTGTTCCAATACCTCCCTGCAGCTCCACCATCAGCTCGAGGCATAAAAAACTCCCACAGTTGTATCCTAGGGTCCCTCGGAGGCCCAACTAGAAAATATAGAAAGGGTCAGAGCATGACCACCCTCTCATACACGATGCTACACAAGATACTTATGTAGAAAAAACCCTGAAGATCCCCCCACCTCATCTGTGTGAGCTAGGATTTCATTCCCCAGTATACGAAACGGGCCCAATCAAAGAAGTGGCCCACTTACAGCTGCTGAAGGACCGTTATATATGACCCTAATACTCTATGGGTCGAAGACGACCCCACCAACCATACAATGATGGATAGAACCACATGCTCTATCAAACTCATAATCAGGGCTACTTTGATATAGCTCTCATCAATAACATTGGGCCCATAGTGGCCCTCACGCTCAGCCCAATGGCGGATGTCCACATGCCTAGGTGGCAATGGATTTGGTATCACCTCCCCATGAGGTAGAAATCTGGTAAAAAAGTAGATATCTAACTAAGCTGATATGGGTAAATCATCTCACCTCACAACCATCACTTGTTGGTCATCGTCCCAGCAGCGGATCAAAAATCACAGGAACCGATCCTACAACCTCGGGATGGGATTCTGAAGGAACTTTAGCAGCCCCCATCGAGTCAGGGTCTAGTGCATTACTGGATCCGTATCCACCTCAGACCATAGGGTCATCCAATCCCTCTCCCTCCAAATCATCCTGCCATCAAAAAACATCAAAAAAAAAAATCAATTTTTGGCCCCTTAAGCTAAAACAAAAATGAAAAAAATAATTTTTTTTTTAAACAGCGCGACTTTAGCCTACATAGGTGTGTGTATCACGTATCTATGTTATGAATAGATGTGCCTTACGTGCATCTGTTTGACCATAAGGAGTGTCGACTACCATGGTCAGTCGACCTACATGTTCTTAATATAGACATGTATGTGCTTCACACAAATGCATCGTCGACGCGTTTGAGGGACGCTTATGTGTGGCGTGGACAAGTAAATCTCATAACTTCACGTGTCTATCACGCGACTCGTTTCAAGTCGCCCATGTTGTCCCTCAAAAATAAACCTAAAAGGCCATGTAGGGTACCCCTTTACGGCCTACCTACCCTACAGCTAGCAAAAATGAAAAGTGTAGGGTACCAACTCCTATGTGTATCTCACCACGCGCGTCCCGAGTACTCTAGTTGACCGCAAAGGAAAGAAACACTCCAAAAATAGCCTCTAACATCTCAACCTCAACAATGAAATGAATTGAAATTTTCCCCTTTTGGAATATACATCGCCCTTTTTGCCATTTTCTGGAGCCCATAACCAGAGCTCAAGACATATGTTCTCAAAATCGTGAGAGAAACAAGGATCAGTACCACATCATCTTCACCATGGAACTCTTTGTTTCATTTATTACCAAAAATCATTTTTAGACCCGTCACACACCCCAAACATCGTTTTAGGTACGCCTTCTCTTTTTTTTAATTCGTGACAACACATATTATTCATATGTTTTAAAAATATATTTTCACTTGGGGTATTGGTCGCAGATATTGCAAGTACACCAAAAACACCATGCTTCGACCAACACACCGACAGAAAAACACAAGAGAAGGTATCATTCACCACTCAACATGATAGGCTTCCTTTTAAGCTTTGCGTATCCTGACATCATTTCTCCAAAGTGCACCCTAGGGTCCATCATCTTTACCATGTTTATCATCACCTCATATTTCATATGATAAACACCCACGTCAGTCGATAGAGCCTTCCCACTCATGGCTCCCTTCATATTCATAGACCCCCATCCATTATCGAGATCGATGACCACCCACTCTGTTCTGGGGACCATCTCATTTATACGCCTTGATGATCAACCTCATTCCACTTCACTCATCGCCTATATAAAACCCACTCTTGGGCCACCACTAATATGTTATGACATATCAAGTAGGATGCATCACCACGTTCCACATTTGGCCTATCACACCCCCATTAATATATCCCATGTGTGTCACTTTATCTGCCTCATCATCCCCACACCGAGACCAACCTATGGGGCCCCCACCCTCAACAAAAAAATACCATCCTCGCATCATAATGTAGGACCCACACATGTTATTGGGGCACCTGTATCTGTGTTTGTACATCCAAACCACTTTTCCATTCTTTTGGAAAGTGTACAAAGATTTTTTAGGAAAGAGACTCCCACCCATATTTTTATGTTTCATACCTAGAGGCAGTTTCTATTCACCCATGTTTGGGGCTTGCACATTTTTCACCAATCCCTATAACGACAGTCAGAGCATACTTACACACACCCTGGATTTCCTACTGACTCCAGGGCTACCCCTATCAGAAATTGTTTTGAATGTCACCAATTGCATTACAATCTTGAACTCGAGCCAGTTTTCCATAACCATTACTTATAGCCAGCTCTTGTTATCATGCCTTGTTATGCCACCATGTTACAATCTACTTCACCAGAAACCTTGATTCCATGTATCAACACTTTTTGGACGATTGAAGCTTCTTTATTATCGACTTCACCAATCATATTCCAGGACTGAGATAGTACCTTGGAGAGGTTCCCACTTTAAGTAACATCCTTGAGTGGCACAACAGGAATCACCATTTCCTATTGATGTCATCGATCCCCCTAACGTTCAACATCGACACCAATTTTCATGTCAAGGTGGTATCATACTTCATAAATGTTGCATCTTTGTCATTTAGTCAAAGACACATGCATTACTAAGCATCTCTTTCATCAATGCTTAGGCCATAGAACATGGGAGGTTCCCAAAGTTGAAGACCCATGCATTCATTAGCACCTCACTCAAAAACTGCTTCACCTAGATGATGCATGAGAGCACCAAATTCAATCTATTTGTTCAAAGTAAAAACGTCCTTGAGGGCGTCAGCAGTGATCATCACCAACCAACAACATGTCACTTACCACATTGTGACTTGACAGAACCAATATATGTCAAATTGTATTAACTATTCATCATAATGAGCATGGGACATGCCCGCCTCATAGAAACATTTTGTATTCTATCACTTAGGTTTCGTACAAAGCATGGTTACCCTTTCTCTTCAGTCAAGGGGTCCCTCTACTCATCTCCGCAGCACGTTACTCTCTCTCTCTCTCTCTCTCTCTCTCTCTCTCTCTCTCTCTCTCTCAAATATGTTATGCAGACTCTGAATAAAAATAAAAAAACATGATGTATTTAGGTTATACACTTTCTCCTAGACCTCATACATCAGGGGGTAAATTTTAACACCAGAAAATCATACACTACAAAATACATTACAGATTGTCCAGCAAAATGTACAAATCAAGATTTTCTAGCTGAAGCGATCATGGAAATAATAAAATTTAACTTTTACTAAGGTCATAAGAGGAAAATTTTTACCACACACCAGAATAAAGTTGGAAATGCACGACCATGCGGCTTTTCCTTCGAAAGCCGCATGATCGAAGGAAGGGAAAACTCACCATTCTGGGACCACTTCCCACACTTGGGGAGGGGATTCCCTGACATTTCCGATCAAGGAAAACTGACTTGAGATCACCCTGAAGATATGCAGCCCTCAATGGAATTATCTTGTCCCACTCTTGGGTCACTATCACTCTTGAACCAAGGGAGGGAAGATCGGTTCAAAATTTTCTATATAAACAAGCCATGGGAAGAGAAAAACATGAGACATTGTTATGTTTGAAAAATTGATATCATAGCAACACCACATTTCATTGTTGAAACAAAGGAAGTGAGAGCACTAGAATGTTGGTCATATTGCTTCTAAGCAATCCAACATCTTAGTGAGAGCAGAAGAGTCCATCATTGGAGAGTCTTCACACTTCATTTGAGAGAGAGGAGGATATTGCAAAGAGACTGTGGAAAGGGACCTCCTTGCTGAGGATATTTGAGTACCACGGCTTAAAGGATTCTCTGAAAGTGTTTTTAGTATTCTATTTTATTCTTCTACCACCACCAGTCAATAAATGGGAATCTTTCTCCATTATTTTGTTGACTTGTTGCTCTATTCAGCATTGTTTTTATTTGTCTCTTTTGTTTAAGTTCATGTTTGTAGATGAATTTTTTTCACTATTTTCAATGCTTTGTTTTGTTTAAGTCTACCCACTAACAACACAAATTATCTCTGTGATCCTTTGCAAGTAACAACCAACTATTAAGGAGGTGTTATTTGGTACTTCATTTCCACAAAAACACTATCACATTGATCTCTTGGCATATTAGCCAAAATCTCTAAATTATCTAATGCTTCATGTAAAAAATCACCATTCACAGAGAAATCATCCATATAAACTTCCACGTAACCATGGATCAAATCAAATTAAAAAAACTAAAAAAAAAAAAAAAAATGGTTGATACTACTCTTTGAAATGTAGTGGGAGCATTACATAGCTCAAAGGGAAACACTTTGTACAAAAATGTTCGCCATGGAAATGTAAAATTTTTCGTGTATTGATATTCCAATGCAATTTGTACCTAGTTGAAGCCACTAAAACCATCAAAAATAGAGTACTTTTTACCAACTAACATGTGCAAAACATTATCAATAAATGTAAGAGGGGAGTAATCCTTTCAAGTAGCTTTATTAATTTCTCTATAATTGACACAAATTCACCACTTGCCATTCTTCTTAGATGCCATCATAATGGTTGAGGCCCATTGATTGTTTGAAATCGGAAGCAAGTAACTTTTGCAGCTCTTCTTTAACAATCTCTTTCAAAGTTGGGTTCACGTGCCTCTAAGTTTGTTTAATGGGATGGGCGCCCCCTTGAATGTATATATGATGTGTGCAAGTTGTTTATTTGTATATCTTGGAAGGTAGTCCAAGCCCTAGGGTTTAGGTTTGGAGGGAAAAGCACCACAAGGGTGGCTTGTGGGCTTGTAACCCAAGTGAGGGGTTTTTCACCCATCATAATTTGGGAAAAAACCGAGATGAATACATGACATGTGATGGATGAGGATGATATTTCTCGGTGATATGATTCCAACGCATCGAGAATCGTCCGAATCAGAGTTTTCGTTAGAGAGAAATTATTTTTTGAAGTTGAATATGTAATTATTGGTTACCAAGTTAGGTCAGCTTGGTGTAAAATAGTGCCAATAAAAGGGTCACTTCAAATGAATTCGTTGGAGCCTTAAAGGATATAAAAGAGAGACATGTTGGAGTCATTTTAGCATCCAAAATTTCCAATACATATATAATATTTGGAATATCCTAAGCCGTAGTAAGGAGAGCATAAGGACAGTGTGGAGGAGAGCTAGAAGGACAGCATACTTCTGTGATTGGGCCGCAAGAGCTGTACAGATAGTGTGGCACGTTTGAAGGGTTTTTTTGGCTTGCGTTGAGGGTTGTAACAAGGTCGAGGTTTCTAGGTAGGTGGAAAAGTCTGTCTGCGGCACTAAAGGCACATAACACCGTGGGTTCGGTGATTGTTTTAGGGCACAAACCAGCTGTAGTGGAGGCCGAGGTGCGGGAAATTTAGGCCAAGGGTTGACGTTGTTACATAGAGGGATTGTGGATGGTTTATAGTGATCTATGGGTAGTTTGAAGGTCGAGAAAGGTGTTGTGTGGTAGGCCGCAAGCCATACAACAACAGCAGATTGTGTGGACCTTTTAAGGGAGGATCTTAAGCCCTTACTCACAGCATGAAGGATAAGAGTCTCTTCATCATAGACTGTAATCATTTTGAGGTTGCTTGATCATTTAAATGGAGTTTTGAGGGCTAGAAGGTGTGAACTAACTAGAATTGTATCATTTAGCAGTGCAACGGGGTGTAACAACATCATTTGTGAGGTGTATCGTGTCAAGGGTTGACCGTGATTGGATCATATTTGTGAGAACCATGCTGAAGCCAAGCATATGACATTCTGAGGTGAGTAAGTGTCATATTAGGAGTAGATTCGATATTGGTGATATTGGAAGCCATAGGAATATTTGAGTGCAGCATGTTGGCTACCCAAAGTATCCCTAAATGAGCTATCTTGAAGGACGAAGAGCGATTGAAGGGTGGGTGAAGGAAGGTATCAAAGAACCAACACTTTGATGGAAAAAATTTGTTGCTAGCCTAGCATATTGGAGCTCAGGTGTTGGCCAGCCTAGAGAGCATATTCGATGAGCCAAAGTACACTCTAAAGAAGTACGTGCAACAGTGTTAGGGGGTATCCCTCCTGGAGTCTTAATGTGTACATGCCTTGATTGACTAATGCACTACTAGTGAGTGGTATGGAAGCGAAGGACCAGCAGGACAAGATATGACATTGTGCTTGTCATTTTATCTTATATACCATAGAATGTTGTATTATTCATATTTGGTTTAATATAACGAAGATTGGGGATTGTACATTATTGTACAATTTTGTTTAAAACTGTGTATATTGTGCATGTGTGATTTACTCTTTATAGTTTCTATTGTGCAAATTATTTTATGGTTGATATTATTGGTTTGGTAGCATCAGTGATCTAAGACTCTAACCTAGATCCAAGGTCACGGAAATTCAACATGGTATCAGAGCTTATCGGAACTACTTTGGAAGCTAGTAAATCAAAGTTTGTGCGGCGAAGTACAACGTGAGATGGAGTTGGTCACATTGTGAGTGAAGGCGTCACTACAATGTTGAAGTTGAAGGTAGGTCTCCGATATGAGGACGGGTTGGAAGGGTTGTCCAACTACACTCCTTGGAAGGAAAGGATCAAGTTGGTCTTGCAAGTCAACAGGATCTGGGATTTTACCGAAAAAGTGGTCAATCAGCCAACCGAACCTAAGGAGCTAGAAATATGGGAAGATTTGGATACGAAAGTGAGGATGATCATCCCTGATGGTGTGAAGGATTCCTTGATACCTCATGTGTCCAGGAAGAACAATGCACATGAGATGTGGATGGCTCTTCAGAGTTTGTTCCAGAATAAGCACGAGAACTGGGTACTGGTATTGGAGGATAAATTGAAATCCACCAAGATTATAAACGACAAAGGAACGACTTTGTATCTAACGAGGTTGTCTCAGGTTCGAGATGAGCTCAATTTCATTAGCGTTAAAGTTTCAGATGCAGAGATGGTAAGGATTGCCTTGAAAGGGTGCACCGAGGAATGGAAGCCCTGTGAAAATTCTACTGCAGTGTATTGGTTTATTTTCTCCTACTTGATTTAATTAAAGCAAGTTATTTCCATAAATTAGATTCAAAAATATCAAAAATAAACACAACTACGGCCTACACATGCATATTATTTACTGAATAATACGCTCATGCAAAAAAATGACACATGGATTTTTAGACATAAGTCCCCAGAAAAACCCAAAGCGAGAAAATTGGTGCAGCAGATATGAGGGTTTATTATTAAGTAGTTCTAAGTACAGCAATTCTAGGTTCCAGATTTGGAAAACCTGACAGAAAATAAAAGAAATAAAATCTGCAGCTAACCTGAAGTTCTAGTGCCAAATATCAAATTGATCCACACCCTCAAACGGGATTTACAAGACTCAACCCAGATCTAACCCTAGAAACCCTCAGCGCTGCTTCTAAAGCCCCAGCCTTGCCTCTGAAGGCTTGCGTCAGCCTCTGCATGGCCCTAGGAGGGCTTGTGTCACCCTTGGAGGGTCTATGTTTCCCCTGTGTTGCCTTTGCTAGGCTTGCGTCAACCCTGCGTGGCCCTAGTTGCTTCTGAGTTGTCCCTGCTTGACTGTGTGGCTCTGAAGCCCCTCTGCGCTACCCTTGTTACTGCTCCTCTGCCTCTTGTTGTCTCTTGGCTCTTGGGATTAGATCATCCCCTCAGCCAATACTACCCCTCACTGCAGGAAACTCCTCTGAAAATTCTTAGCAAACCTGCCCTAGAATTCCAGATCTATTCCTCAATTCTGCAACTGTGTGTATCCTCCAACTGACCCTCAAGCCTTTCTCTTATAATTTTTCATTTAACCCTTCAACAGTCAAGATTAAATCATCCATCAACATCTGAGATTAAAATACTGCTTGATCCATGTGACTTAAGACAATTTCATCACATGTGTTAATTAATGCACTTTAATTTTTTTCTTTTCCTAAGTTAGACTTAGGAAATCCATTAAAAGTAATTAATTATTTGAATAACTTGAACTCCAACTGAAATTTCTCAAATCCCTTTCTGGGTTTTGGAGATCAAGTGTGTCCTATCCCCTCCAAAAAATTTCAGGGCTAGAGAACACACAATGCCACACCAACTTATACAAAATCTCAACACTCCCTCTTAGCACGGAGTGTGCTCTAGGAAAGTGTACTTTACAAATGCATCCACACCATGCACTACAAGATCTTGAAGTTGGATTCTGTGTTGTTGATGCTTGGCCTGCTGCCCTCCATCCACTGCACTGTTTTACTGCTACCCATGCCATTGCCACATCTGTACTGCAGCTCCCTCTCAAATTGTTGCATCATGCTACCCATAGCACTGCCACTGCTAACTGTTGCACTGCAACTTAGTTGCTGAGGAGTAAGCAACTGAAAGACTCTACCCAATTTTTTTACAGACAAGTCAAGTTTCCCTCCACCACTAAAGCTCCCTAGATGTTGAATCTCGATGTCCTCTTGGAGACACTATCATGTTGCAACACTGCACTACATGAGCCCAGCTTCTTTGTGTTGCTAAAGTCCCATCAGCCCCTCTATGTTGTTGCCTCCATGCTACTGTTGCCTCTGCATTACATTGCTCCCTATTCAGCTCTTCAGCTCCCACTTCCGCTTCAATTTGGCCTTCTACAACCATCTCTCGACTCATCTTGGTACCGTCTTAAGGCTCCCGTAGCTCATATGTGATCCAAGAGTAGAGCTGACTCAAGGATCCCTCCAATTCCTGCATATTCTCTACAGATCCATGTCACCCCACCTCTTATCTTGAGGTACATGAGCACTCATAGATGCATCGTCGTCAAACCCATCATCCTTTACTACAGTAGCCTTGGAATCAAAAGAGCCTTTGTCTTTCTTCTTAGGACAATTGTTGGCGAAATGTCTAATATCACCACAATTAAAGCATCTAACCTTAGAAAGATCCTTCTTCTTCTTCCCTTGTTGTTTCTTTTCCCTTGATGCAAGGGCTACATCCTCCTCCTCTTCCTTGACTTTGGCCTTTCTGCTTCCTCCACTAATATTCTGACGCTTAGTGACCCTCCTGATCTCCTCTTGGCAGAGGATAGCCCAAGATGGCAACGTTTCCCTTCCCAGAATGCTCTGGACAAACGTTTCCCAATCTTCTGAGACTGCATTTAGAGAATTCCTCACTAAGAGACCCTCATCCAAAGTAGCACCAATGCAAACCAGCGAATCTCAAATGGCTTGAAGTCTAAAGAGGAATGGATCTATCTCTTCACCCTTCATCATTTGGAACAACCGCATATGGGTCTCAAGAAGCATTCTTCTCTGCACGGAGCCTCCTTGGTACATCGTGTCCAAGGCCACCCACATGTCATTTGTTTTAGTCTTACCAGCAATATGAGGAATCACATGGTCCTTGACTCCTTCTATGATGAAACACTTCATCCGCGCTTGATTTTCTTCATACTTCTTGAGAGGATCTGCATTGGTTGGTATGCAAGGACCTTCTCTGCATGCTCTTTGAGACCATACTCATCCAGAACTGAGAGGATTATGGCCCTCCAGATAACATAGTTGGACATTCTATCCAATCTATATTGATCCCTCAGTCCATATTGAGCCATCTTTTCTCAGATCTGACAGAAAAAAGTACTTCTCCCTCTGGATCTAGGTTTCTTGGTTACTAGAAACCCTCTAGTAACTGCTTCTGCTGAAAACCGATTTCCCTCCTGTATATCTTCCACAAAAACTTAAATGGACAATACTCTCTAATCCTCATGATCGAATTTCAGACATGTTTGGCTCAGATCTACTAAGTAATTGTCTTCCTCCCACCTTTGTTGCCTTAATTAGGCACAATTATGCTCCTGCAGAATCTCTACCCCACCAGCGTTGTTGAAGATCTTAAGCATTGCTTCCAGATCTTGGAAAAATTTTGCTGCAACATGAGAAGTGACTGGACTGCGTCTTCTTGGCTATCCCAACACAGTCCCAACGCTGCTCAGAAGTGGACTACGTAACCCCAGACTGGGTGACGCAGTCCTTACGCTGCCTTGGGAAGGGTCTGTGTAAGCCTGAAGGCCTTTTCTAGCTTTAGTGTTGTCCTCCTCTAGATGTGTGTTCCCCTACTATCAAGATGCCCTTTTCAGATCTACTACTTCTTCTGCCACCCTATAGAAAATATTTCTTCAGTTGATTGTTGTAGATTCAACTTGATATGCTATCGCTCTGATACCATGTGAAAATTCTATTACAGTGTATTGGTTTGTTTTCTCCTACTTGATTTAATTAAAGCAAGTTATTTCCATAAATTAGATTCAAAAAATATCAAAAATAAGCACAACTACAGTGTACACATGTAGATCATTTACTGAATAATATTCTCATGCAACAAAGTGACACATGGATTTTTGGACATAAGTCCTCGGAAAAACCCAAAGTGGGAAAACTGGTGCAGCAGATATGAGGGTTTATTATTAAGTAGTTCTGAGTACATCAAATTTGGGTTCCAGATCTGAAAAACCCAACAAAGAATAAAATAAATCAAATCTGCAGCTAACCTGAAGTTCTAGTGCCAAATATCAAACCGATCCACACCCTCAAATGGAATTTACAAGACTCGGCCCGGATCTGACCCTATAAACCCTCAATGCTGATTTTGAAGCCCTAGTGTTGCCTCTGAAGGCCTGCGTCAGCCTCTGCGTGGCCCTAGGAGGGCCTTCGTCACCCTTGGAGGGTCTACGCTACCCCTGTGCTGCCTTTACTAGGCTTTCATCAGCCCTGCGTGGCCCTAGCTGCCGCTGTGTTGTCCCTGTTAGACTGCGTGGCTCTGAAGACCTTCTGTGCTGCCCTTGTTGCTGCTCCTCTGCCTCTTTCTGTCTCTTGGATCTTCATCCCCTCAGCCAATACTACCCCTCACTACAGGAAACTCCTCTGGAAATTCTTAGCAAACCCTCCCTAGAATTCCAGATCTATTCCTCAGTTCTACAACTGTGTGTATCCTCCAACTAACCCTCAAGCCTTTCTCTTATAATTTTTCGTTGAACCCTTCAACGGCCAAGATTAAATCATCCATCAACGGCTGAGATTAAAACACTTCTTGATCCATGTGACTTAAGACAATTTTAGCACATGTGTTAATTAATTCACTTTAATATTTTTATTTTCCTAAGTTAGACTTAGGAAATCCATTAAAAATAATCAATTACTTGAATAACTTGAACACCAACTAAAATTTCTCAAATCCCTTACTGAGTTTTGGAGATCAAGTGTGTCATAGCCCCTCCACAAAACTTTAGGGCTAGACCACACCTAATGCTACACCAACTTATAAAAAATCTCAACAAGCCCTTCATCAAAGGAATCTTTGCCAGGGAGAAGTTGCAAGACCGGAATAGACTATGGGACGACTTCATTCAGAAAGAGTTGTGAGACGAGGATCTTCATCCATCCAAGAACGCAGATGAGGACATGGCTCTTGCATCAAGAATGAAGGGTAAGCCAAAGAAGGAATTTAGTAAAATCAAGTGTTTCAATTGTGGAGAGATGGTTCATTTTTCTTAAAGATATCCGTTGAAAACAAAAGATGACAAGAAAGGGAAGAATAAAGGAAAGAATATCGTCACTTCATCAAAAATGGATGATCTCACCAGGAGATTGGAAGAGGAGGATTTTTCTATGGATGGTACGTGGACAATGGTGCGACGAAGCACATGACAGGGTCATAGGAGGTTTTTGAGATTCTAGTTGGATGGGACTCGAAGTTGCACATGGTGTTGGGTGACAAGAGTCAGTTGGAAATATCAGGATCAGGGGTGGTCCCATTTAGGATGGAGACAGGACGTATGATTCGGGTCTGGGATTTACTGTTTGTACCAGGACTCAGATATAGTGTGATTTTCATCTCAAAGATGGAGAGGAATGGGCTTGAGGTCTTGTTCCATGATGGGAAGGCAAGACTCAAGCCTAGAGGCTCTAAGTCTGATGGTATTTTGCTTGGAGTTAGGGAGAATGGTCTCTACAGGTTGACGGGCAAGCCTGAGGTTCATGGGAAGAAGCAGGGGCAGGTATAGGTTCCAGATAAATAGGAGCAAGTGCAAGTGCAGGTGTAGGCTTCAAAGAAGAAGGTACAGGTTCTTGAGAAGAAGGTACACTTTTCATAGAAGGTCCAGGTTCTGGAGACTCAGAGGGAGTCAAGTTCTAGATGGAGTTTTTAGATTCATAGGGAGACTCTGCAACCCAAGAAGATCGCATGGTCAGTGGGGAGTATAAGTGCTTCCACATCTAGCAAGATGGAACCATGGTGATATTGGAAAGTGTTACAGGAGAATAAAAAGAAGAAGGAGGCTTCCAGTGACAGTGACACTTCATAGCAGGGTGTAGTTCATTGTACAAGGATTGTTGTGATTGTGAGAACCAAGAGTTGGGCTAGTGTTGTGAGCAGTGATGACGAAGATGAAGTACTTCCTAGGTGTGGAGGTACCTCCCTCCCTAAGAGGGATTGTTGGTTTGTATAGTTGGGGAGGTACTCCAAGGCCTATGGTTTAGGGTTTGGAGGGGAAAGCACCACAAGGGCAGCTTGTGGGCATGGAACCCAAGTGAGGGGTTTTGCACCCAACGTGATTTGGGCCAAAACCGTGATGAAGATATGACATGTGATGGATGAGGATGATATTTCTCAGTGATACAATTCCAATGCATCGGGAATCGTCCAAATATGAATTGTCATTAGAGAGAAATGAATTTTTGAAGTTGACTATGTAATTATTGGTTACCAAGTTAGATTGTCTTGGTGTAAAATAGTGCCAATACAAGGGTCACTTCAAATGAACTTAAAAGCTATAAATAAGAGACATGTTGGAGTCATTTTAGCATCCAAAATTTGCAATACATCTCAGATATTTGGAATAGCCTAAGCCGCAGCAAAGAGAGCCTGAGGACAGTGTGGAGGAGAGGTAGTGTAGAAATTTTTGAATCTTAATTCTTATGCAGAAATTATTTATGTTAATCTGGTTAAACTTACCCTACTTATACAAGTTATCAACTGAATAAATTCAAGTTAACATCAAAGAAAAACACATAACAAATCTCTACCAATTCAGATATAGAATAAGCACATGCACACATAGACAAAGTGACACAATTATTTCTGGACAAACTATCTCCGGAAAAACCAAATGTGGGAAAATTGGTCTCTGGCTATTGGAGGGCTCTATTATTAAGAATATTTCTGAATACATAACTCTTGGTTCCATATCTAGAAAACCCTACAGAGAAAACTCTAGATCTGCAGCACCTGGCTGATCTAAGACCAACAATACTAACTGATCCACACCCTCAAATGGGATTTAGAGAACTCAGCCAGATCTAGGCCTAGAAACACTACGTTAGCCTTTGAAGGCCTCCAAATGCTCACCGCTATCACTGGAAGGGACTGTGTTACCCGAGACTGGGTGATGCAGTCACTACGCTACCCCTAAGGGTCTCTGCGTAACCCCTGAAGGGTTTCCTGAAAATCACGTTGTCCTTGTTACTGCTGTTGCTGCTGCTGTCGTCTATTGCTATCGTCTATTGCTGCTACTACTGTTGCTACTACTGTTGCTACCGTCTGTTGCTGCTGTCGTTTGCAGCTGCTACTGTTGCCTTCCTCTGCACTACCTTTCCTAATCTCTTATCTGCTTCTTGTGTATTCTAGACCCCGGGATCAGATCATCCCCTTGGTCTAAATTCCCCTCTCTGCAACTGAAACACTTGAGAATTCTTAGCAACCCCGCCCTAGAAACTCAGCTTAGCTTTAGTGCTCTTCCTCTGTGTGTCTTACAAATGACCCCAAGCCTTTCCTTTATACTTTTCTCGTTGACAAATCAACGGCCAAGATTAAATATTTAATCAATGGCTAATATTAAAAGAAAGCTTGATCCGTGTGAATTAAGACAATTTCATCACATGTTTACTTAAATTCACTTTAATTATTTTATTTTCCTAAGTTTTAACCTAGGAAATATATTTAAATAATTAATTAATTTAATATCTCCTAAACCAGATGAAATTTCCCAAGTCCATTTATGGGTCTTGTAGATCAGGTGAACTCTAGTCCTTCCTCAAAATTTGGGACCTAGAGCACAACTGATGCTACCCAAAATACACAAAATATCAACACTCCCTTTTAGCATCAAGGGTGTGCTCTAGCAATACATCACACGTATGCATTACATGATTTTGGGCACTGGTTTTGTACTGCTGAAGCTTGGCCTCCTGCCACTCAACTCTGCACTACTGCTGCCATTTTGTACTGTTTCCCATGACTCTACCACTGCCATTGCAACCACTGTACTGCAGCTCCCTCTCAATATGTTGCATCTGTGTTGCTCATAGCACTGCCATTGTTGATCTGTTGCACTGCAACTTCAGTTGTTGAGAGAAACAACTGAATCTCCCACCCAATCTTTGACAAACAAGTTTGATGGGCTGCATCCTCATCACTGAAGCTCCATAGGCTATAGATATGTGTTGGCATCTAAATAACGATGCACAACTACAGCTCTGCCTGCGTAATCAGACTCCCTCTGCACTACTGAAGTCACATCAGCTCCTTGTGCTGAAATATATCACGTTGTTGCTGCACTGCGTTGTCCCTATGAAGCTCTTTGCACTACTCTGCGTTGTTGAAGTCACATCAACCTTTGCGCTGCTACTACTTCTACGTTGTTGCTACTATGCTCTGCGCTGCTCCTCCCAGCCTATAGATTAGCCTCTACTTATGCCTCATCTGTGATCTATGCACCCACTACTCCACTTGTCCTGCTACTGTCTTAAGGCTCTCGTAGCTCACTTGTGATCCAAGAGATGAGCTTCTCAAGGATCTCGCCTTACTTCCATGTATCTCCTCTGCATGTCCATGTTACCCCACCTTCGTCGTTCATGAGCACTCATGGCTACATCATCTCCGGACCCATCATCTACCACCGCTGCTTTGGAAGAAGATGCTTCCTTGTCCTTCTTCTTTTCTGGACAATGGCTGGAAAAATGTCTCATTTCGCCACACTCGAAGCAGTTTATCTTTGAAAGATACTTCTTCTTCTTCGACTGCAGTCCATGAGGATTCATCTGCTCAGAATGTGTCGGAGCTCCTCTTCTCTATGCTAGAGATCTTAGATCTAGGGTCCTTTACGAACTGGGCACCCTCTGCTCCCTCTGACACTTGATTTCCCTCCTTAGAAATCTACCAAATAAACTATGATTCAGCTTCTTCTTTGATTCTCTGACCAAACTGCAAGTTTCCTTTGGCAAGAAACTCTCTGAGAAGTTGATCTCTTCCCAAACTTTGTCACTTGTGCTAAGGTTAAAAATTTGAAAACTTCAGAAATTTAACCCCACCAACTCTTTTGAATTTCTGCAACTTTTCCACAGACTTTTTCTGGATCTGACTGATTCAAATCTAAATCACACTAGCTGGCTTCAAACCTAACCAGCATTGTTTCTAAGCTGCCTCTACGCAGTAATTGTGTGGGCTTGCTAGGACACAGCACTGGACAGCGTCACCCTTCCCTCTGTGTGAATCTCCTCCTGAAAATTGCGTTGTCCCTTCATATCTGCTTTTCTGCTACCTTTCCATCTGCTTTCTGCAATTAGATCCTTCAGATGCTTCAGTTGGCGACCCTTCTAGATCTGCAATTTCTTTAATACCATGTAGAAATTTTCAAATCTTAATTCTTATCCAAAAATTATTTATGTTAATCTGGTTAAGCTTCTCCTACTTATACAAGTTATCAACTGAATAAATTCAAGTTAACATCAAAGAAAAACACATAACAGATCTCTACCAATTTAGATCTAGAATAAGCACATGCACACATAGACAAAGTGACACAGTTATTTCTGGACAAACTGTCCCTGGAAAAACCCAATGTGGGAAAACTAGTCTCTGGCTGCTGGAGGGCTCTATTATTAAGAATATTTCTAAATACACAACTCTTGGTTCCAGATTTGGAAAACCCTACAGAGAAAACTCTATATCTGCAACACCCGGCGGATCTAAGACCAACAATACTGACTTATCCACACCCTCAAACAAGATTTAGAGAACTCAGCCAGATCTAGGCCTAGAAACCCCAGATCTGCCCCTGAAAGACATTGCGTCAGACTTTGAAGGCCTCCAAATGCTGAGCGCTGTCACTGGAAGGGACTGCATTACCCCAGACTAGGTGACGCAGTCACTACGCTGCCCCTAAGGGTCTTTGCGTAACCCCTAAAGGGTTTCCTGAAAATTGCGTTGTCCTTGTTGTTGTTGCTGCTGCCATCTGCTGTTGTTGCTGCCGCTGTTGTTTGCTGTTGTTGTCGCTGCCTTCCTCTGCGTTGTCTTTCCTGGTCTCTTCTCAACTTCTTGTGTATTCTAGACCTCGAGATCAGATCATCCCCTTGGTCTAAATTCCCCTCTCTGCAACTGAAACACTTGAGAATTATTAGCGACCCCGCCCTAGAATCTCAGCTTGGCTTCAGTGCTCTGCCTTTGTGTCTTACAGATGACCCCAAGCCTTTCCTTTATACTTTTCTCGTTGAAAAATCAACGGCCAAGATTAAATCTTTAATCAATGCATAAGATTAAAAGAAAGCTTGATCTATGTGACTTAAGACAATTTCATCACATGTTTACTTAAATTCACTTTAATTATTTTATTTTCCTACGTTTTAACTTAGGAAATACATTAAAATAATTAATTAATTTAATATCTCCTAAACTAGATGAAATTTCCCAAATCCATTTATGGGTCTTGTAGATTAGGTGAACTCTAGTCCTTCCTGAAAATTTGGGACCTAGAGCACAACTTATGCAACCCCAAATACACAAAATATCAACAGGTAGAAGGACATAGTACTTCTGTGATTGGGCTGCATGAGCTGTAGGGATAGCGTGGCACATTTTAAGGGTTTTTTTGGCTTGTGTTGTGGGCTATAACAAGACTGAGGTTGCTGGGTAGGTGGAAAATTCTAGACGCAACACTAAAGGTGCGGAACAACGTGGTTTCGGTGAATTTTTAAGGCACAACCAGCTGTAGTGGAGGTCGAGGTACAGGAAATTTATGCCAAGGGTGGACGTTGTTACATAGAGGGATTGCAGATGGTTTATGGTTATCTATGGGCAGTTTGAAGGCAGAGAAAGGTGTTGTGTGGTAGGTTGTAGACCATACCATAACAGCAGATTGCGTGGAATTTTTAAGGGTTGGTTTTAAGCCCTTACTCATAGCGTGAAGGAGAAGAATCTCTCCAGCATAGATTGCATTCATTTGGAGGTTGCTTGCTGATTTGAATGGAGGGTTGAGGATTGGAAGGTGTTCCTTAACTAAAATTGCAGCGTTCAGCGGTGCAACGTGGTGTAATAGCAGCATTTGTGGGGTGTATTAGGTCAAGGGTTGACCATGATTGGATCATATTTGTGAGAAGCTTTTTGAACCCAGGTATATGACATTCCGAGGTACGGAAGTGTCATATTAGGAGAAGATCCGACATTGATGAGATTAGGAGCCATAGGATTATTGGAGGGAAACGTGTTGGCTACCCAAAGTAGCCATAAACAAGCTATCTTGAAGGACGAAGAGCAGTTGAAGATTGGGTGAAGGAAGGTGTTGAAGAAGCAACACTTCGATGGAAAAAATTTGTTGCTAGCCTAGCAGATTGGAGCTCGGGTGTTGGCCAACCTAGAGAGAAGACTGGATCATCCCAAGTGCACTCTACAGAAGGATGTGTAGCAGTGTTAGGCGGCAGCCCTCCTAGAGTCTCGATGTGTGGATGCCTTGATGGACTAAAGCACTACTAATGAGCAGTATGGAAGTGAAGGATCGGCAGGACAAGATACGACCTTGTGTTTGTCATTATATCTTGTATACCATAGATTGTTGTATTACTCATATTTAGTTTAATATAACGAAGATTGGGGATTGTAAATTATTGTACAATTTTGATTAAAATTGTGTATATTTTGCATGTGTGATTTATTTATTTATATTTTACGTTGTGCAAAGTAGTTTATGGTTGAGATTATTTGTTTGGTAGCATATGTGATCTAAGACTCTAACCTAGATCCAAGGTCACATAAATTAAACACAAGTTTCGGGATGAAGTCATCACATGTCATGATAACTCCAAGTGAATGCATTTGTATGCTTTTGCAACATCTTTACTATTTGTTCATGCTTAAGGTTTTCAAGTTGAGAACTTATTTGTAAAAAATTTCCTAGACTAATTTCAGCAAGGATAGTCTAAGATTTGTATATGTCTATGGTTGATGTAGAAATATGCAGTGATGATGAATCATTTAGATAACAATTCTCTTGAAAATCTGAAATAATGATGTGATCGAGTGGATTAAAATTTTGCAAAGAATCTATATTAACAAGAAAATTATGAATATTATTTTCTTGAGTGTGTCCTTTAAATTGCATATTTTGATCAACTACAAAAATGGGTTCTTCATCATTGTTAGTGTTATCAAGCCATAAAGTGATTTTGAGCTCATGAGAGGATTTAGTGTGGGGATACAAAGTTACCTTTTTCATGGAGTCACCATGTGAGATAAGCATATTTCCATATTGATAACCAATAAATGTGTCTGAGCAAGCTAGCCATTGTATTCTTAGGATCAAGGGATGCCCTCTTGAAGAAGTTTTGGGTTGCAAGACCATGAAGTCAATAGGGGATTCCTAAGAGTCCAAGGAGACAATTATATCATCCAATACACCTTAAGTTTAATCTTGGATCAATCTGCTAGTTCTAGGAATATAGGTATAAAACGAAGGTTGAGTAATTGTAATCATTACATGGTTTGTTTAGCCATTATATTTATTTTTACTCCTAAATAAATTAAAGCATTTAAAACAAGAATGCCATTGATATGAACAAAAATAATTTATTTATAGGACCCACATATTTTGATGATTTTTTATAGCATCGAAAGGTCTTCTCGGATGTCAAAATGGCCTCCTAAGTTGGCCAAATAAATTCATAAATAATTAAATTTGAAAAATAATAATTATGGGCTTCATGCAGGCCTCAAGTGACAAGCCGGCCCCAAAATATGAAGAGATGTGACTTTTGGTCAAGTCAATCCACTTTGACCAATATAAATACATAAGAGAGTCCTCCACCTTGACCAATTTGATCACAGCAAATCTAATATGATCCAAACATGCAAAGGAAGGAGAAGAATCACTAAATTTTGACCAAGTTATGAAGCTAACATTGACCATCGTTGACCTGATCTCTTGATTGCATCTGATCAGCTCTATTAGACTGAGAATTAGGCTACATTTTACCAAGATTTTGTATTGAATTTGACCATAGAAATGAGGATATTTTGACCATGGGTATCTCAAACTTTGACCGTAGATTTCGGTCATAGTCAACCACAGCTGAGCATAGTTGACCACATATCTTTGACCACGGGACCAATTTGACTTCAGGATGAATTTCATATTGTTGACTAGTGTTGTCCAACATTAAATTCTCCGATATTTGGAGGTTTGACCAACTTTTACTAGTTGGTGTTTGACCAGGTTTGACTGGTATCTTGGGCTTGAATTTGTGACATAGATTTCTAGAATTCTCTTAGATTTGTAAATATTGTTAAAGAATAATTTGTCCTTAGAAGAAGAGTTGTTGAGCTTTTCCCAAGGTTGGGTTTTCCCAGGGTAATTTTGTTGTCTCTATTGTGCTTAGATGACTCTTTATGATCCTACTATTTTCATTACAATATTGTTGGTATTTTCTATGTGTAATTTCTTAATGATATATGTGACATAAGATAACTGAAGTGGAAATCATTGGAAAGTAATTATCATATCAGAAGATTAATTTCTACCTTACATTATTGTAGAAAACTCAACATGGTATCAGAGCCTTGTTGAAATTGCAGCCATTGGACTAAGCCTTAGAGACAAATTTTCAAGCAACTTAATTGGGAAGTCAGACTTAGAGAAACTATCAACAACTTAATTTCTTTTTGGACCTCTTGTCTAAGATGGCACAAAATCTTAGAGTTGAAGACAGGTTGGATGGTGCCCTCAATTTTAGATCTTGGAATACCAAAATACTATTCATTTTGGAAAAGAATGAACTTCAAGAACATGTGGAAAATTTCATTTTGGAACTAGAGGGAGCTTAACAGAAAACTAAATATAAGAAGAATGAAGCTAAGGCCAAAATAATCTCAGTATATTCCATCGAAGATCACTTGATTCCTCATGTAGCTAGATTTAAGACTACCGAGGCTATATATAATGATCTGGTGAAATTATATGTAAGTGAAAATACCAACAGAGATTTAGCTTTGAAAAATCACCTTCGTAATATCAAAATGACTAAATTAGACTTTTTTGTCTCATATCTCATGAATATATCACAATTTAGAGATGAGTTTATAACAATTGGATACAACATTGAAGATCCATAACGTGTTTCAATTAATCTCAATGGATTTCCATCCTCATGGGGAACCATATATTCAAGGAATTTTTGCATGATCAAAACTACCCACATTTGTTGAGTTATAGGTTGATTGTGTTCAAGAAGAATCAAGATTATCATCCAAAAATAACTCATGAAATCCATAGAATGAAGAGACACAAGCCCTCACAGCTCATACTAGAAAAGGAAAGGAAAGAAGGAACTTTGAAATTTTTGACAAAAATGACTTTGGAAATTTTAGTAAGAAGACTTCAAGTAGAAGACCTGGTGACACTCAAGATAAGAAGAAGGACATGTTAAAATTGAAGTGTTTCACTTGTCAAAATTTTGGGCATTATATGCATCCAGTTTCCCTAAAAGAAAAGGAAAGGAAAGGGAGAATGCATCAACATCCAACATTGAAAATGATGATGATGAGCAGTTTTGAAGCTAACATTGACCATTGTTGACCTGCTCCCTTGACCGAATATGATCACCTCTATTTGACCAAGAATAAGGCTACATTAACCAATATTTTGGAATGAATTTTACCATGGAAAGGAGGTTGTTTTGACTGTGGGTATCACAGAATTTGATCGCAGATTTGGGTCGTAGTCAACCACAATTAACCATAGTTGACAGCAAACCTTTGATCGAAAGACCAAGCGGAACTAAAGCTGAATTTCAGACCGTTGACTAGTGTATACCATCATCAAATTATTTGATATTTGTAGGTTTGACCAGCTTTGACTAGGTTTGTTAGGTATCTTGGGCTTGAATTGTGGCACTAATTTCTAGAATTCTCTTGGATTTGTAAATATTGTTGATGAACAATTTATCCTTAGAAGAAAAGTTCATAATTTTTTCCCAAGGTTTGGTTTTCCCAGGGTAATTTTGTTGTCTCTATTTTGCTTGGTTGGCTCTTTATGATCCTACTATTTTCATTACATTAATATTGATATTTTCTGTGTAATTTCTTAATGATATATGTAACATAAGATAATTGAAGTGGAAATCAATGGAAAGTAATTATCAAATCAGAAGATCGGTTTCTACCTTACATTATTATAGAAAACTCAACATGGTATTATAGCCTTGTTGAAAGAGCAACCATTGAAGTCATCCTTAAAGACAAGTTTCCAAGAAACTTAATTGGGAAGTCATCCTTAGAGAAAATATCAGCAACTTATTTGGTTTTTGGGTACCTTGTCTAAAATGATACCAAATCTTAGAATTGAAGATAGGCTAGATGGTGCCCTCAATTTCAGAGCTTGGAATATGATAATACTACTCATTTTGGAAGAGAATGAACTTTAGGAACATGTTGCAAAAAGTAATTTTAGAACTAGAGGGAGATGAAGAGAAAGATAAATATAAGAATAATGAATCTTATGCCAAAAGAATCTTGGTAGATTCCATCAAAGATAACTTGATTCCTCATGTAGTTGGATTTAACATTGCCAAGGCTATATATGATGCTTTGGTGAAATTATATGCAAGTAACAATACCAATACAAATTTAGCTTTGAAAAATCGTTTGCATATTATCACAATGACTAAATCAGACTTTTATGTCTCATATCCCATGAATATATCACAAGTCATAGATGATCTTGTAGCCATTGGAGACAACATTGAAGATCCAGAACTTGTTTCAATTACTCTCAATGGATTTCCATCCTCATGGGAACCATTTATTCAAGGAATTTGTGCATGATCATAACCACCCACATTTGATGAGCTATTTGTTAGCACTCAAATCTACCTCAGGCTGAAATGAAGTAAAACTCAAGGCTACATCAAACCACGCTCAGCCTCGTAGCTAGCCCTACGAGGACAGGATAGGGCTCTCTCCGTCAATCTCGAGAAAATGAGCAATAGGATGCAAGATGACTTACAATAAGAACTGATCTTAGGCTAGTAAAGAGATAGGTATGTTTGATTTTTGGTTTTTTGGGTTTTCGCTGGAGTAATGGGAAAACAAGTTTTGGGTCCGGGGATAAGGTCATACCTTTGCAGAGTTCAAGCTGGGGCGAGGTAGGTGACGATCTTGATGCTTTAAATTGGATTTATGGATAGATTAGACCGACGAGGAGCTGAAGAGGGCAAAGAAGAAACTTGGATCCTCTCCAAACAACTGAAAACATATAGAACTAACTGAATTCAAAGGCTAAGCACTGTAAACAATGGATTCAACCTTATTTCACTCATTCAATTTAGTTCAGAAGCATAATGAAAGGATGGCAACATTAAACATGAAGAAACTTACAGTAAACAAAGGAAAAACATCATCAAGAAAATAACACCACAAGGATCCCAACAAGTGCCGCAAAACCCCTGATCTTTCCTTAGCCAAAATATGAAAAGTATGTACAATAGTATCAAAAGTATCCCAAGAGTCCAACCTGTAGAATGCTTCAGAAATTACAATATATAGATCACTATAACCCCTTTCCCCACCTCTAGGGGTCGAATTCCCTCTTCAGGGATCAGTTTCAACCAATTCCAATCATGGAACTACAATCTAGGCAGCTAACCACTTGCCTCTAAAAGAGTGGAAACTGATCCATTACATGATTTTTTACTCATTTGAGAGTGAATCTTCTAGAAGAGATAAAAACAAGCCAAAGTTACATATCAAACATGAATTTACATCATAAAAACCCAAGAATTCTACCCATAAGCAAAACTGGTCCATAATAGGCGAAATACTGAGCTGGCAGCTGAAAACTCAGAAAAATCTCTAGGTGGGTCGCTCCTGAACTGCGTGGGTCGCTCATGTTCCAGGCTGATTTTGAGGTAGCTCCTGACATCCAAATTGAGCTCATGATAGCTCGTTGGAAAGCCCTGGATGTCTACTTTCCAACCCAAGTGGAATTTCTGAATTTGGAGTTGATTTTACTCTTCAAAACCTCATTCTCCCAGAGGTACTTCCTGCTGGTGCAAAAGGTGGCAGCAAGGTGTTTTTTATGGTGTTTTTGAGCTGTTTGACCATCCAGATTTTGTTGAAATGCTAAGTTGACTTCAGAGGATGCATATTTAACCATGAAAAATCCAAAAATTTAAAAATCTCCTCCAGCAAGTGCCTCAAAAAAATGCGAGCGCAAGAGCGCGCGACCCACCTAGCCACAAAACCTGTTTTTTAAACCAAAAATTTGGAAATGACAAAATTTTCTCCGAATTTGCCCAAATTCGGAGCGGAGGTCCTCCATCATGTTTCTTGCCCAGTCAATGAAGCCTCGGCCAAAATCCGAAGTGGATTAGGCCTTTTCCGCCGCCGAAGTGCCTTGCGCAACCTCCTCTTCATGATCCTCATCCTCGCTTTGCAAACATGCATGCGAGCCCAGTAATGGCCTTTCATGTGGCGAAGCATGTCTTTGTCTCGATTGGCCTTTGCCAATAGCTTCTCCAGATGTATATTTACCCGAGTGAGTACAGTATCTCTGTCAGCTGGTGTCATGTCACCGGGCCTCTTTCGATTCCACTGCCTGTCCTCACGGATTTGGCGCACCTCATAAAATGTGAGCTCATCCTCGAGCCGTTTGTTGCGCTGCTCCAAATAGTTAATCACCCACTGAGCCTTCTGCAATTGGTCTTTCAGCTGGTCATTCTCGGCCCTTTGCTCCTGGATGACTTCCCTCAGCTTCGAGCTAGGAGAGCCCGTATCAACATCAATGATTGTCATATCAGTGTCCCGGCCTCCTGATGGGCCCTCATCATGCATGGGCCTTTTGCCCCTGTCTTGTACCTGTACCTGCACTGAAGAAGAAAGCGAGACCCTTTCCACATCACGTGGAGATAATACTCGCCGTGTCGATGAAGTCGGCAAGACCCCTTCCACCTCACGTGGAGATAGTACTCGCCGTGTCGCTGCAAACAAGGCCCTGTGGCCTCGCTGATATGTCTGAACCAGAGGAGTGCTGATATGCTCAACCTCACGCATGTCCGGCTGGTGTGAAGGCTCTCCTGCATCATGAACTGTCTCGGGAGGCTGCTGTGGCACTCTGAAAAAGTCTCTAGAAATGAAATCCTCCCCAGTGATGCCCTGCTCTGCCAACTGATGTGACACCAAGATTTTGATCAAAGTGAAATGATATATACTCCTGTACTGCTGCACTGGGCTCGTCTTCTTCTGCACAAATGTCACCATCCTCTCTATGTTGCGGTGTATGAAATACGGAATATTCATCATACGCACCCTTGTGAAGTGCATCGGCAAACGAACATGGTATGAGAAAAGACGAGCATACCTGCCCTCACAACTAAAATACTGAATAATGAGCCTCATGAGCGGTGCATACTCATCTCTCAAGAATCTGAATGGAAAAACTCTGCTCAAGTAAGCCCTATATCCAGTTTTAATGTATGGCTCATAGTGAAATTTCTCTAACTGCTTACCCTTGCTCCATTCCTCGCCTATGTTCGTATACCAGTGGCTTGAGCAATAGTCAAAGGTGATACAATGAAATCAACCCCAGCAAGGCTTACCCGATCACCCCGTAAATGAAGAACGAACAGACGTGCTAATTCACGATGAGGCCGGGTTTGTGCAACCATCTCACAAAATCTGAAACATGACAAGAATCGAAAACAATCCATAGCTAATGGACATGCCTGCAATCGAGCCAAAGAAGTAGGCTCCTCTCTGCGATGATCACCACTTCTATTTTCTCTGCGGGACCCCCGTGGCACATTACCTTCAGTCACCGAATCACTGCCTGACCCTGGCTCATATTCTGACTCTGTCTCTGACATATCTCTGATCAAGCTTTTGGCAATGTGTATACTGATATGAATGCAGTGAAAGCAAAATTAGGATGTATGTTTAACACCCAACCAATATTCCCACCGTCAAAGCACCATCAAGGAATCAAATCATGGATAAAATCTCAGCTTTAAATGGATTGGAAAAGGCACAATCTCTGTTTTGAATGCAAACTAAATTTTGACCAAATAGGAGCAGGCAACCTTCAAAAGTTTGAACACATCTAGTCAAAGGAGAGCATGGCATTAATAGTAATATGTTTGTCTATGAGTAATGATCATAAAGGTTTCAAGGGGCAATTTGAAACAAAGTTATGAGCATATTTTTACATTGGGCAGTGAGACTCATTACAAACACAGTCAACATGGCACAAAGGGTTTTATCATGGTATAGTAATAGCAATGGTTAATATGGCTAAATGGGCATGAGAGCAATATGATTTTAATGTTATATGGAAGGCTGGACATATCACTGCTTTTAAGATAGCAAACACATTCTTTCCACCATTCATTTTCATTTCAAAGCCTGAAACCAATAATACTATGACTGTGAGGTTTTGAATCCTCCATCTGAATATTCGAAACCACCAATGATGCCACAAATGTGTTCAAAAACATCAAACAATGGATAGAAACCTGTTTGAAGGCAGCTTGAGTCGATTCCAAGCCAAACTGGGCGCTCAAATTAAATTTCGAAACCCTGTGTCTGCGTGGGTCGCGCAGACTTTGCGTGGGTCGCTCGGCCCAGGTGGGTCGCGCAGCTTGCAAACCTACACTGCTGAACTGACTCTGCGTGGGTCGCGTTGCCCAGGGGGGTCGCTCTGCCTCCACGTGGGTCGCGCAGCCCCAAAACTCTGTCCACGCACTTCAAAACTCTGAAATCGGCCCTCCACTTTGCAAACACGATTTGGGAGCTATGAATTGGTTCAAATGAAACTTGTTTGGCTTTTATACATGTCACAAATATCTTCACAATCAGATTTTATTTCAAATCTAATTTCAAACCCATATTACAAATGTTTTTGTAATTTCACGTTTGGCTTTTCAAATACAAACTTCCTTTGGCTTTTTTGAGGTCGATACTAATGATTTTACTGTCTTCTTGCAGGGATATGGCTATCTTGGCTAAAGAAAAGACCAGGGGTCTGCTTTTGACAATGTTTTCATGGCGGAACAATTACAATTTATTACAAAATGATAATGACAAATTTCTAGTTCCAAAACAGAGTTTTGGACTAGAAATATATTTTTTTTTTAAATGCTGATGATAATAAAAATAGAAATCACAAGTACTGGACTTTCCTCACCTTGCAGGCTTTATGACTAGTATATAAATGACTCAAAAACCCTAGACACCAAGACCTAGGACACTTATTGACATTTTTAATGACTATATATATAATGACAATAACTATGAATAATTTTTTGAGGAAAATTTTTTTAAAATAGCGCTGCAGGTATAAACATGAGGAAACATAGGACGACAGACCCCTTCGTCAGTTCATGGCATGATCCTAGTGAAATGCAACGAAGTGGAACAAGTGAGACACCTAATAATGAATATGCAAAAGACGAAATGATCACTGACGGAGGGCTGCAAGGACCGACTCTAACATTGGCTCCAATGGGGATGGTGGCTCCATGGAGATGCCAAGAACAGCAGATCTCTGGGGGAGTCAGACAGTGCCTCTCATCCATTGGGCGATGGAATCATTATTTCAACTGACAAGACAAACTTTGACAATTTTATTGACTGAAAACTTGACTGAAAACTGACTGAAACTTAACTGAAACCTGACTCAAACCAACTCGATGGCAAACTGAAATAACTTGAAAAAACTGACTCAACAGACCAAACACAAATGACTCATGACTGAATTAAAACAAAAATTTACCAAGCTTTGAAAAAAGGCAGTAGTCCATCAAGATCTGGAATGATGATGACAACCACCTGCATACCAATGAAATATGTACAATCATGTATAATTGGCTTTCCAATGTAACCAGTCAAGCAGATGCCTTGCTAACTGGTTCTCCCGATCAAAACTCCTGGTCAACAATACAAACTGATAACTGGGCATCCAAAAACATAGCTGACCATGATCTTCTTCATCACTGAACACTGCAATAATCACTTTCACAGATGACTGTAACAAATCTGCCATTGGATCCTGAAAAACATGAAGATTTACCTCCTGCTGAAAGAACATGGTGTCCTTCTCTTCTGATTCTGATCTGAAAGGGATAGAAATTGATTTCTGAGGGATAGAAATGCACAAATCTGCCATCTGAGTGTTAGCTGTAGGTTCCTTGACCATGAGTAATTCTGGCATATACTCTTCAATTTCATGATCTAGGTCATTCTTAAACAAAAAACAATCTTCAAGGTTATTAAACATGACAACCTTATCATCTTTGTGAAGGAAAAAATTATCTGTTTGCTGATCTACACAACTGATTACAAGACAATCATCTTTTTCAAAAGAGGAAGAGGTTTCACCAACACTTTCTGTGTACTGCAAATCTGCTGTAGCTTCGGCTGAAACAGGACCTTTCAAAAGTTGATCTATCTCATCTTCAGACAAAGGAGACAATGCCTTTTGTTTTCTTCTGCTTAAACAGTAATTATCTTCATATGGCAGGGCATCCAAACTATCATTCATTACTGAGTTATTGAAAGGAGATTTATCACTTACTTGCACAAAGATCTCATTCTGTCTTTCATGAACTGACTGGATTGCTTCTTCATGAAGGCTGTGTTCTAATGATGATCTGACAGTATGACTGAGAACATTTGTGTCGTCTGCATCCCAGATGATTTCAACAGCAGAGTTCTCCTTGATGGGCTTCAGCACAAGATATGCTTGGTCATCCTGATCTGAATCTGAATCTGAAGTAGCTGTCTGGACATTATCACAATCTGCAATTGGAACTGGACTTACTTGCATGCTGCTGTCTTCTGTGGGCAGATCTGAAATGACATTCTCCCTTTCATCATTTTCAGCCATATGGCCATCAACCCGCTGCAAAGTCTCCTGAGCACCTTGATAGGTATCCTTTAGGTTCTCTTCATGTTGCTGAAATGGATTCTCATATAGAGCCTCCATGATTTCATCATTCATGAAATTATCATCTTCATAATATTTCTCAAGACTTTCAATAAAAGTAGAAGCATATTTGCAACAATCATGAACTAAATTTAACGATGGATAAGATACTTGATATCTTTCAATGAACAGGGCATGAAAATCCTTTAAACAATAAATACAGGCCTGCGGAAAATTTTCATACCAAGATTGGGCTTCACCTTCCAGAGTGGCCAGGAATATCTTCATCAAGCAATCTTCAGGAAAATCCACCTTCAACTTGCGAATATGCATGTGAAATCTAACTAGATGTAAAGCAGCATCCTTCTTACCATCATCGTTAAATGTAGGCAGATTCCTTGACCAATCTACCTTGGGCATCTTATTCGGAAAACCTGGAATGTGATCTCGGCTCATGGGAGCATATCTTCTCGTGATTCGGTCCATCTTGAAAATCTCACAGCTACTGATCTCCCTGCAGTGAAGTCACCATGAAGCATCGATTTCTGGATTTTTTCAGTGAATGAAGTCACCAGGTGAATGATTTCAGCCTTGCGATGTCTGACCGTTGTTCACCATCAACGATCAGATCTGAACTTGATACATGTACTAGGGAAATTTACAAGTTAAATACTACGATTACAAGTTATACCGGAGATCGACTGAAGCAGCGTTTATCTACTTCGCTGATGCATAGCAACAGCGTTTCGAAGGCTACCTGGCGTGACTTCAGACACCGTCTATAACAAGCAAACGTTTTGAGTTTCTCCCCAGTATGGTCGCCACTATGTTAGCACTCAAATCTACCTCAGGCTGAAATGAAGTAAAACTCAAGGCTACATCAAACCACGCTCAGCCTCGTAGCTAGCCCTACGAGGACAGGAGAGGGCTCTTTCCGTCAATCTCGAGAAAATAAGCAATAGGATGCGAGATGACTTACAATAAGAACTGATTTTAGGCTAGTAAAGAGATAGGAATGTTTAGTTTTTGGTTTTTTGGGTTTTCGCTGGAGTAATGGGAAAACAAGATTTTGGGTTCGGGGATAAGGTCAGACCTTTGCAGAGTTCAAGCTGGGGCGAGGTAGGTGATGATCTTGATGCTTCGAATTGGATTTTATGGATAGATTAGACTGACGAGGAGCTGAAGAGGGCAAAGAAGAACTTGGATCCTCTCCAAACAGCTGAAAACATATAGAACTAATTGAATTCAAAGGCTAAGCACTGTAAACAATGGATTCAACCTTAATCACTCATTCAATTTAGTTCAGAAGCATAATGAAAGGATGGCATACATTAAACATGAAGAAACTTACAATAAACAAAGGAGAAACATCATCAAGAACAGAACACCACAAGGATCCCAACAAGTGCCGCAAAACCCCTGATCTTTCCTTAGCCAAAATATGAAAGTATGTACAATAGTATCAAAAATTATCCCAAGAGTCCAACCTGTAGAATGCCTCAGAAATTACAATATATAGATCACTCTAACCCCTTTCCCCACCTCTAGGGGTCGAATTCCCTCTTCAGGGATCAGTTTCAACCAATTCTAATCATGGAACTACAATCTAGGCAGCTAACAAATTGCCTCTAAAAGAGTGGAAACTGATCCATTACATGATTTTTTACTCATTTGAGAGTGAATCTTCTAGAAGAGATAAAAACAAGCCAAAGTTACATATCAAACATGAATTTACATCATAAAACCCAAAAATTCTACCCATAAGCAAAACTGGTCCATAATAGGCGAAATACTGAGCTGGCAGCTGAAAATTCAGAAAAATTTCTAGGTGGGTCGCTCCTGAACTGCGTGGGTCGCTCATGTTCCAGGCTGATTTTGAGGTAGCTCCCAGCATCCAAATTGAGCTCATGATAGCTCGTTGGAAAGCCCTGGATGTCTACTTTCCAACCCAAGTGGAATTTCTGAATTTGGAGTTGATTTGACCCTCCAAAACCTCATTCTCCCAGAGGTACTTCCTGCTGGTGCAAAAGGTGGCAGCAAGGTGATTTTCATGGTGTTTTTGAGCTGTTTGACCATCCAAATTTTGTTGAAATGCTAAGTTGACTTCAGAGGATGCATATTTAACCATGAAAAATCCAAAAATGTAAAAATCTCCTCCAGCAAGTGTCTCAAAAAAATGCGAGCGCATGAGCGCGCGACCCACGTAGCTGCAAAACCTGCTTTTTAGACCAAAAATTTGAAAATGACAAATTTTCTCCGAATTTGCCCAAATTCAGCGGAGGTCCTCCATCATGTGTCTTGCCCAAATAATGAAGCCCTCGGCCAAACTGGTGATTAGGCCTTTTCCGCTCGTCGTAAGTGCCTGCGCAACCTCCTCTTCATGATCCTCATCTCGCCAGAACATGCATGCGGCAGCCCGCAATGGCCTTTCATGTGGCGAAGCATGTCTTTGTCTCGATTGCCTTTGCCAACACTTTCCTGCATGTATATTAAAATTACAATCCTGAGTGAGTACAAATATCTCAGCTCACTGGGTGTCATGTCACCGGGCCTCTTTCGATTCCCCTGTCTGTCCTCACGGATTTGGCGCACCTCATAAAATGTGAGCTCATCCTCGAGTTGTTTGTTGCGCTGCTCCAAATAGTTAATCACCCACTGAGCCTTCTGCAATTGGTCTTTCAGCTGGTCATTCTCGGCCCTTTGCTCCTGGATGACTTCCCTCAGCTTCGAGCTAGGAGAGCCCGGATCAACATCAATGACTGTCATATCGGTGTCCCGGCCTCCTGATGGGCCCTCATCATGCATGGGCCTCTTGCCCCTGTCTTGTACCTGTACCTGCACTGGAGCAGAAAGCGAGACCCTTTCCACATCACGTGGAGATAATACTCGCCGTGTCGATGAAGTCGGCAGGACCCCTTCCACCTCACGTGGAGATAGTACCCGCCGTGTCGCTGCATATAAGGCCCTATGGCCTCGCTGATATGTCTGAACCAAAGGAGTGATGATATGCTCAACCTCAAGCATGTCCGGCTGGTGTGAGGGCTCTCCTGCATCATGAACTGCCTCGGGAGACTGCTGTGGCACTCTGAAAAAGTCTCTAGAAATGAAATCCTCCCAAGTGATGCCCTGCTCTGCCAACTGATGTGACACCAAGATTTTGATCAAAGCGAAATGATATATACTCCTGTACTGCTGCACTGGGCTCGTCTTCTTCTGCACAAATGTCACTATCCTCTCTATGTTGCGGTGTATGAAATACGGAATATTCATCATACGCACCCTTGTGAAGTGCATCAGCAAACGAACATGATATGAGAAAAGACGAGCATACCTGCCCTCACAACTAAAATACTGAATGATGAGCCTCATGAGTGGTGCATACTCATCTCTCAAGAATCTGAATGGAAAAACTCTGCTCAAGTAAGCCACATATCCAGTTTTAATGTATGGCTCATAATGAAATTTCTCTAACTGCTTACCCTTGCTCCATTCCTCACCTATGTTCGGTATGCCAGTGGCTTGAGCAATAGTCAAAGGTGATACAATGAAATCAACCCCAACAAGGTTTACCCGATCACCCCGTAAATGAAGAACAAACAGACGTGCTAATTCACGATGAGGTCGGGTTTGTACAACCATCTCACAAAATCTGAAACATGACAAGAAACGAAAACAATCCATAGCTAATGGACATGCCTGCAACGGAGCCAAAGAAGTAGGCTCCTCTCTTCGATGATCACCACTTCTATTTTCTCTGCGGGAACCCCGTGGCACATTACCTTCAGCCACCGAATCACTGCCTGACCCTGGCTCATATTCTGACTCTGTCTCTGACATATCTCTGATCAAGTTTTTGGCAATGTGTACACTGATATGAATGCAGTGAAAGCAAAATTAGGATGTATGTTTTAACACCCAACCAATATTCCCACCGTCAAAGCACCATCAAGGAATCAAATCATGGATAAAATCTCAGCTTTAAATGGATTGGAAAAGGCACAATCTCTTTTTTGAATGCAAACGAAATTTTGACCAAATAGGAGCAGGCAACCTTCAAAAGTTTGAACACATCTAGTCAAAGGAGAGCATGTCATTAATAGTAATATGTTTGTCTATGAGTAATGATCATAAAGGTTTCAATGGGCAATTTGAAACAAAGTTATGAGCATATTTTTTCATTGGGCAGTGAGACTCATTACAAGCACAGTCAACATGGCACAAAGGGTTTTATCATGGTATAATAATAGCAATGGTTAATATGGCTAAATGGGCATGAGAGCAATATGATTTTAATGTTATATGTAATACTACTCTGATATTATCATCGTTTTAAGACATAAAACACATTTTTCCCACCATTCATTTTCAGGCTCAAAATGCAAACCCCAAACCAATAATACTATGACTGTGAGGTTTTGAATCCTCCATCTGAATATTCGAAACCACCAATGATGCTACAAATGCGTTCAAAAACATCAAACAATGGATAGAAACCTGTTTGAAGGCAGCTTGAGTCGATTCCAAGCCAAACTGGGCGCTCAAACTAAATTTCGAAACCCTGTGTCTGCGTGGGTCGCGCAGCCTCTGCGTGGGTCGCTCGGCCCAGGTGGGTCGCGCACCTTGCAAACCTACACTGCTGAACTGACTCTGCGTGGGTCGCGCTGCCCAGGTGGGTCGCTCTGCCTCCATGTGGGTCGCGCAGCCCCAAAACTCTGTCCACGCACTTCAAAACTCTGAAATCGGCCCTCCACTTTGCAAACACGATTGGGGAGCTGGGAGCGTGAATTGGTTCATGATTAACTCTTGTTTGGCTTTTATACATGTCACAAATATCTTCACAATCAGATTTTATTTCAAATCTAATTTCAAACCCATATTACAAATGTTTTTGTAATTTTCACTTTTGGCTTTTTCAAATACAAACTTCCTTTGGCTTTTTTTGAGGTCGATACTAATGATTTTGTTGTCTTCTTGCAGGGATATGGCTATCTTGGCTAGAGAAAAGACCAGGGGTCTGCTTTTGACAATGTCTTCATGGCGGAACAATTACAATTTATTACAAAATGATAATGACAAATTTCTAGTTCCAAAACAAAGTTTTGGACTAGAAATATATTTTTTTTTAAATGCTGATGATAATAAAATAAAAATCACAAGTGCTGGACTTTCCTCACCTTGCAGGCTTTATGACTAGTATATAAATGACTCAAAAACCCTAGACACCAAGACCTAGGACACTTATTGACATTTTTAATGACTATATATATAATGACAATAACTATGAATAATTTTTTGAGGAAATTTTTTTAAAATAGCGCTGTAGGTATAAACATGAGGAAACATAGGACGACATACCCCTTCGTCAGTTCATGGCATGATCCTAGTGAAATGCAACGAAGTGGAACAAGCGAGACACCTAATAATGAATATGCAAAAGACGAAATGATCACTGACGGAGGGCTGCAAGGACCGACTCTAACACTATGGATTGATTTTGTTCAAGAAGAATCAAGATTATCATCTACAAATAACTTACAAACTCCACAAAATGAAGAGACACAAGCCCTTGCAGGTCATATAGAAAAAGGAAAGGAAAGAAGGAAATTTGAAAATTTTGACAAAAAGGACTTTTGAAAATCCATTAAGAAGAATTCGGGTATAATACCTACTCACACTCAAGCTAAGAAGAAGGACATGTCAAAAGTGAAGCATTTCACTAGTCAAAATTTTGGACATTATGCATCCAATTTCCTGAAAGGAAATGTGCATCAACGGCCAACATTCAAAATAATGATGACAAGCAACCACCTTGGAAAAATCCAAAACAAATTTTCCTTTATATATGTCAAGAGACTGATAAAACCCCTCTATTTTCAACTTATTTTCTTTTTTTTAAGAATTAGAGATGAGAATTTTTTATCATATTTAGTCAACCTCTTATCTTCTTCATTTTTAAATGGCCTTGAATCTAGTATGAACCTTTTTCTCATGACCCCTAAAGTGAGGTTCATGAATAATCAAGTTTAATGCACTAAATTTCCATTACATAGGTAGTAACATCAAGAAGTACAAGGCAAAGTTGTGACAATATTCTCTCAGTAAGAGGGAATGAACTACGAAAATATTTTTCTTTGCTACCATAACAGATGGTCATATTCTTGAGTATGTTGGAAGAAATTGTGCAGAATAACATTCAGGATCGTGTCTGACAATAGGAAGAGCTTCTAGTTCCAAGGGAATTGATAGTCAAACAAAGTGAAAGGAGCATCCTTCCAAGAATATTTAATAAGATTAAGATTTTCAGACTAGATATTTAGAGACAAAAGGTCTCTAAGAGTGGTATGCCTTCTGTGAGGAAACCATGTCAACAACAGATGGACTTGCTTCTGCGACAAAGGGAGCAACAGTGGCAGAAGGACTTACTTCCATGACAGAGGGAGCAGCCAAGATTACCACAAGAAAATATGTTCGAGTGTCAGAGGGATTCTGGCCTTGAAGATTGAAATAAAGGATTTTGGTAGGGATTAGAGATTCAAAGATGTACATGTTGTTGATTAGAAGTACCTGGTTAACATGAGACAAGATACTTGCTTTGCAAGAACACCCTAAACCATGTTTATGTTTGAGTCGAATAGAAAAGCATATGATACCTATGTTGTACAATTGATCTGAGATATGTCTCATGAGGCGAAGTAATTCTTTTCATGATGCAATGAGGCTTCATAGACCAAAAGGACATGACCGGGTCACTACATCTTAGACATGAGGAACAACAGAGCCCTAATACATATCCACAAATAAGTAGATTATGGACAAAGATGAACTTAGTTTGATGCTAATTGTCTCCATATTTAGAAGGAAATAATGAAGGCTAATCATCTTGGTGCCATAAAGGACCTTGGTTAGGTCATAAATGGATTTTACCAAGAAAAGATGAATGCATTCATCTTTGAAGTCATTAGGAACTGGCTAGGTCGACTAGAGGTGGATGTTTTATGGAAATTATAGGATTGGACAGATTTGCTTAGAAGCCATAAGGACTTGGCTATGTCAACCGAAGGAGAAATATGTAGTTCACCTTTGAAGCCATAAGGACTTGGTTGCTAAAAGGACTTGGCTAGGTCATAAAGGATTTTGACCAAAAAGGTGAATGGTCCAAAGAAAAATTCTCTCCAAATAAAAAATTTAATGCCCAGGCTAGGTAATGACCAAAAGAGATTGATACAATTTTCCTAAGGAGCCATAAAGCACTTTGGCCAACCTTGGATATATGAGGAACTACATTGCACACTCTAGGATGGAGTTATATACATGCATCAACATGACAAGCTCGTGAATTTTTTGTAAGGATGGAGAAATTTTAGTAGGAAAGATCTGTTGCAAAGAATGCTTCCCTCGCTAAGAGGGAATGTTGATTTTTTGTCGCGTTGGGAGGTATTCATGTGTGCCAAAAGGGCCTCCTAATTTGGCCAAAGAAATTCATAAAGAATTAAAATTGAAAATTATTAATTTGGGGCTTCATGTAGGTCCCAAGTGACAAGTCAGCCCCACAAGATGAAGAGATGTGACTTTTGGTAAAAAAGTAACTCCACTTTGACCAATATAAATACATAAGAGTCTCCTCCACCTTGACCAATTCGATCACAACAAAACATCATCTAATATGATCCACATGTGCAAAGGAAGGAGAAGAACTGTTGAAGTTTGACCGAGTTCTAATGCTAACATTGACCATTATTGACCTGTTCTCTTGACCGAATCTAATCAACTATGTTTGACCGAGAATCAAACTACATTTCATTGATATTTTGGATAGCATTTGATCCTGGAAAGGAGGTTGTTTTGACTGCAAGTATCTCATACTTTGATAATAGATTTGGGTTGCAGTCAACCACAATTGACCGCATGACCAAACTGACCTCAAGTTGAATTTCAAACTATTAACCAACGTTAACCGACATTAAATTCTTTGATATCTAGAGGTTTGACCAACTTTGACTAGATGGTATTTGATTAGGTTTGACTAGTATCTTAGGCTTGAATTTGTGGCACAAATTTTTAGAATTTTCTTAGATTTGTAAATATTGTTGAAAAAAAATTTCTCCTTAGAAGAAGAGTTGTTGGGCTTTTCCCAGGTTTTGGGTTTCCCAGATTAATTTTGTTGTCTCTATTATGCTTGGTTGTCTCGTTATGATCCTACTATTAAAAACATTATTGTTGAGATTTTTTGTGTGTAGTTGTTTAATGATATATGTGACATAAAATCACTGAAGTGGAAATCATTGAAAAGTAATTATCAAATCGGAAGATCAATTTCTACCTTACATTATTGTAGAAAACTCAACATATTTTTCAATGAAAATTTGTCTTGACATGAGATCTACAAATTTTCCAATAAATCGAATGGTGTTTGGTTCAATTTTCTTTCTTCCATGTTTCTTTAAGAAAAATTCCTAAAAATCTTGGTATAAATTGGGATATCTTTGATAGCTTGTAATAAGGGAACTTTGATGCAAACATTGTGTAATTATGTAATCAAATCAAATTCGGAGAGGACAATTGGTTTTTCCATGCTTAACCTTTCTGGATAGGGAGGTAAACTAGATGATTGAGGAAGCTCTAAATTTGGAGGTCTAATTTATTTTAACATCATTGTTTATTTGACCAACAGTTTTCTCCTTTGATTATTCTTCAATGATTACCATAGAGTTTTTATTTTTATTAAGTTCCTTTCCTAGTCTTAATTGAATATCTTATAGTTCAACTAGAATGATCAAATATGTGGGAAAGGGATGTAAGTTGGCATTAAAAATAGGTTGAGCTACCTTATTATTTGGATTAGGGATTGGTTGGATAGGTAATTGTGTAAGTATTGGAGGTTGGGTGAGTGGAAGTTGAAATTGTTGAGGTTATGTAAGTTGTAGTTGTTGAGTTTGTGCAACTAGTGAGTTTGTGATTGTGTAGAATATGGCTATTGAAATTGTGTGGGATATGATTGTCATGGTGATTGTGTGGAGTATCATTGTTGTGATTGCATAGGGTAATGATTGTTGGAAATGTTGTCATTGATGGCAAAGGAGGTAGCAGATGCAGAAACAGGAACAGTTACAAGGAAATTAATATAAAAGAAAAAGGCAGAGGCAGAGGAAGCAAATACGGAAACAGAGCTGTTATCACAGCAGTAGAGGCAGAGGCAGAGTGACAGGAGCGACAGAGGCAGAGCCACAGATGTTATTGCAGAGAAACCGTTGTTATTCCAAAAATATGTACATATGAAGATAAAATCTGAGAATCTTTTATACAGCTGGGCGGTACACATAACATAACTTTTTAACGGAGCACTTGTATTCGATTGACATGGAGGTTGTATACATGGTAAGTGTTATATATATATATATATATATATATGGTTTATATGTATACACCGAAGAACTGTGCGTTATATATAACGGAACCATAGTCAAACGCATAAGAATAGACAGAACCGAGAAAAGGAGCGGAACTCTGCGTCAGAGTATAACGGAACCATAGTCGAAAAAAAAAAAAAAAAAAAAAAATATATATATATATATATATATATATAATTGAATGGAGCGGAACTTGGAGCGTAGGAGGAAGTGGAACCACGACCAGATGAACAGTGAACGCGGATTGCCGAAAACCACCCTGCCATTTCGCACCGCTTTTCCGGAGCAGGTGGTATTTTCTGAATTGGAGCGATTCCATACAGGAATCGACATGTGGCAAGGGACCCATTTCAAAACCGCCCTTTAAAGTGCACCGTCGCGCGTTATACATCAACTGAAGACATCGAGCGAAATCGATACACACCGTTGATCTGGAGGCTCGATATGCGACGGCGATCATTCGCAGAACTTGCTCGAAGTTTAACTAAGGTGTGCGGAGGTTAAGCCAGGTACGGATGCGTTCGTTTGATTGAATTGCGGGCCCCAGCGGAGTCATATATATATGAATTTGGTTTATTAATGTTATTCGACGCTTTATGAGGTCCGAGGGAATATATACGAAAATATTTCATATAATGTTTAAATTTGCCAAGTGGGTACCATATGAATTAAGATGTATATGCGTAGTTAAAAGACCGAAGGTTTAATACGCATAGCATGGAGGCCTTATTATTTGGGTTTACCACATGTGTTTACAGAGGGTTAAATTATATGGTTCAATAGTCAACTATTATGTTGCATATGAGGGTTGTAATGCGAAGTTAGCGCATATGTACATATAACATATTGTCGGGTTATAAGTATACAGGAGTATGGAATTAATATATAAATCCTTTGAATTTAGATAAACCGGACTTGTTTATTTAATTGAATTTGCCAGGGTGGAATTAAAGAGAAGTGGGAGATTGCCCGGATTGGGAAAATTATTGGGCAATGAAATTTTGGGATGCATTTACACACAGTTAAGTGAACTATTGAAAAATGAAAAAGAGAATAAGGTTGGATGAACTGAAAATGTAATGTGAGTATCAAACCATTATGTTTAACTCATATATGAACAGAGAATGTAGACAGGCAACCCGAGAACAGGAATAAGCACAGAAAACAGGGAATATGCAGATGAAAGTAAACAAAGAGCGTGCAGAACAGGTTCTTAACAGTCACCGGAAAAGACAAATCTAGTAAAGCCAAAACCCAGAAAAGGCGCTGAGTGATATTGAAATATGTTATTAAAAATGTGAATGTAAATGATGTGATTTAATTTTTTTTGTTGTTTGTGATGCAAAGGCAAGTATCCTAAGGAAAAAACAAAATCCCACTGTAGCATGGAAATTTGTACATATTATTATTATAATTGAGTTGGATAAAGGAATGAGAAGACAGAAGTCAAAAGGTCAGGACTATTCACTTCAAATTCTCTGAGGGATGTAAAGAGTCATGCGATGAACTCTATATATAGAATATCACATTGATATGAAAAAGTGTGGAGAGAGTGAGAGAGAGCAAATATAGAGAAGGCAGAGTATAGAAGTATAAGGAAGAGAAGATCAAGAAAAGAAGAGCAGAAAGAGAAGCTACAGAACAGAGCTGATATCTGAGGTACATCAGCAAACATTCAGTTTGTTTAATTGAGGAAGTTGGAGCTTCCCTATCAAGTTGCAGCTTGATAACTGTCAGTTGTAGCTGACTGAGGTTGGAGCCTCCTGTAGGTTGGTGCCTGCAGAAAATTGAAGGGAGTTGGTGCTTCCTTGCAAGTTGTAGCTTGCAGAATTGAGGTAGGAGCCTCCCGTAGGTTGGTGCCTGCAGAAAAACAGTGGTGAGAGGGAGTTGGAGCTTGCCTTTGCATCACAACAATAATAAGATGTGGTTTTCTCCCTTTATGGGTTTCCACTTATATCTGGTGTCTTTGTGCATGATGTTTATGTGTTGATCTGATTTATATCATCTGCTTAATACCTGCTGCTCTCATATTAAGTCTGTTGTTCTATTATATTAATACTTGCTGCTCATATTCTAAGATTACTTACATATTACGCTGGACATGAAATGAAGATGTATGTTAGTTTGAATAAAAGGTTTAAAAACTCTATGAATGTGTTAAACTGATTCACCCCCCCCCCCCTTCCCCCTCTCAGTTTAACTAAGAGTTCAACAATGATAAGTAGGCATGTTGCATAGATAGGTCATCACCATCTGTGTTTCCAAGGATGATTTTGGACCTATTGTGGAGGGCATGATTGCCAAGGCATAGTAGAATTCAAAAATTATGGTGAATATTTCCAACCAAAATAACATGGAGTAAATTGAGATGCAAAATTTGAAAGTATACCCGAAACTAGCAGTTGCCAGGGTCTTCTTGTTGCAAGCATACATAGTTCCTCTATTGCATGATTCTCCCCTTGATAAAACACCTTGAGACTAGGTAAGAAGGGAAAATGTTCCATTGAATGCTCCCTTGTAGAAATGACACATATTTCAATACTATCTAGAGGACACTCTTTTAGTGTGTCTTTTCCTACATTTAGGATAAAAAGTAGAAAGAGCTACTTTTTCATCCTCTTGTTTCTTTTTAAATTGCAATGTATCTAATTACAAACTAAGAGTGCCAAGAAGGTCAATCTTAAAGTTTGCTAGCAAATTTCCTAATTCAACCCTAGTCACACCACTTGTTGCAAATATGGTAGCTTTAGAAAAAGTGTCTCTAATCCCCTTCCCATATTTTACTTTGATAATACCTCCTTCAAATTTCACTGATTTCTGCAAAGGTTAATTGTGAAAAATCCCCAACTCCCATATAATTAAGAAAATTAACAGATTCATCTAAAATTCCTCTCAAAAGATTGTCTTGATAGTATCTAGATCAAGTTTCTTTTGCTTGGATCATTGGTGATTGTACAGAATCCTTTCAAAATAATCTTCTAAACTATATTCTTCTTTTTGTGCCATATTAAAAAATTTCTCTCTCAAAACTATGGCCTTACAATATTCTTGATATTTCTTAAGAAAAATCTTATGCATCTCATCATGTGTCCAAATCATGTTTCCTCACAACACCATAAACGAACAAGGTTAAATCATTGAGGGTGGTAGGAAATAGTTTGAGTTTTTATGTGTCACTTGAATAGTCATAATTACGACATTATATGTCAAACTAAAAGAAAATCATTGAGATCTTCACTTATCGTACCATGAAATGAAGTAGAGTTGATGGAGGAATATCATTCATTTGTACCATTGTGGTAGAATCTACAATTGGAAAACCAAAAGCTACTTACTCTTCTTTATTTGCATGTGCCTCACTTTTTACATTTATATACACTTCACCTAGCCTTTTGCAATATTTTTGCCTTTGAATATGTTGTACTTAGTCTCTGGATGTGGAGATTTTGGGTCTCTAACTAGATTATAATCCACTTTTAATTTTGGTTGATGGTTTGGTTCACTTGTCAATGTTGCTTCCATTGTGGGATCAACTGAAAAGATTATAGTCTCCACAAGTTTTCACTTGTTGTAGGTCTTTGGTTTCTTGAGCTACCTACTACAAGCCTTGGATTTTTCACTAGGGTATTGTCTACTTGTCCTCCTCTTATGGATTTTCCTACTAGCTAGTTATTATTTGAAAGGGTATTTTTGTCTTAATGTAACTACGCTCCTTGTTCCTTTAAATCTACCTCTATTATCTCTAACCTTATTCATACAACACTAGCATAGTTGTAGAACTAGTGAAATAGCATACTCACTAAAGTGACTGTGTCAGGGACTTCAAAAAAAATTGAGAGAAGTTGTCTATGTATCTTACCATTCACTATCTCACTGGATCTAGAATGCTAGTACTTAAAAGAAAGAAAAAAATCAAACTCAATGAATTCTGAAATTTAAAATATGCAAGAAAAATAAACCATGAATGTGATCATCTTGTTTAGCATCTCCCCAGCGATGGTGCCAAAAATGCCAGTCAATTTAATTAACTTAAATTATGGACATTAAATTATCAATGGGCATAAGCATGTGACATACAAACATTGTATGTATAGGGTTTAGTGCATAAATGGATTTTTAATCTAAGAGAAAAACTATTAAATTCTAATACAATGCTTCATGACAAGATCACACCTAAAAATCTAAATTACTTAAAATAGAAACTAGGAATACTATAGAGATATTTTGTTCACTGGATAGTTAGTTTTGCTAGTCATGAATTACAATGTTTCAATTATGTAATGCTCAAAAATGTTTCGGTAATTAGTTGCAAAGCAAGTCTCGTTTCCAATCTTCAATGAAGATTATTCTCCTATGGGTTACTATGTTCAATTCCAACTAAAAACGTACAAGCAATTGTTGAAAAGAAGCTCTAATAGTATATTGCATAAACTAAGATTCCATAGAGATATACTTTATCATTGGATTGGAAATTAAAGTCACTTTAATAGCACAAATTACATTATTTCATTTGTATCATACTGAAGTGTTCGTGTGACACAATGTGAGATATGACTTGTCTTTCAATCTTCAATGGAAGACTAATTATCTTCAAGGAATTCTACACAAAAACACACAAAGTAAAGATCACCAGAGTCTTCAATTAAGTCAATAAAATAAGAGGTATTGATCTAACAACTAACCAAAACATACCTAACAAAAACATTCAATACTTATTGAATTCAAAGAAATAGATTGTAAACTAACTATACTTATCGAATCTAATTCTAAAGAACTGAATTGTAACGTTGCCTAAATTAAAGGGCCCTCCCTACTGGCTTCATGTTGCAAGAGAATTACAATGCTAAGGACTAATCACACACAACTTCTCTTATAACATCAAGCTCGATTGCTCTTGTATTAATGACTTGAAGATTCAGCAGTACAAATTCAAAATATACAATAATGATCTGCTACTATCCACTCTTTACATTGTTTTATCTCCATGATATATACCACATACATTTCAAAAGAGAGCACAGGGAAATTCTAAAAGATTACCCTATTCCATGCATTGAGCACATCAATTACAATAGCATAATAGTAAATATAGGAGTAATTTTATATTTCTAGTACATCCTTGGCAAAGATAGAACATAGATCGGATCAAATGATATTATTAAGACATGCCAATGCACAAGGATATCCTCAATTATTGCCATGACCAATTTTCTCGTTAAGTGCATTGTTTTTTGTGCAGTTTGACCACTAACTTGATTGGAGGATAGCATCCACCGGGTTTTTCTCTAGAGATGATGTATTGAAATAAAACCATCTCAAGGCACCCAAGAATAAAATTCATATCTTGGATTTCTTTCTAGAAGCACGTTGATGCATTAAACGATGAGGATGCTTATTGGATCCGTATATGAGTGAGGATCTGAACAAGTCAAAACCATCATCAATAGTTTAAATCACCTTCATCACTAATAAACAACTTTTAAACCTCCTAATTTACCAAAAACAATAGAAAATAATTCATTTAAAAACATAATTACCTTATGAGATAATTGAAAAATATGAGATAACATGGTTAAAGAAAAGATGACAAGGTGAAAAGGGAGAATTAAGTGGTCAAAAAGGAAATATCAAGCAATTGAAAGAGCATCAAATTAGATCTTGATAGCACTACCTTTTCTTAACAATCACTATTACTTTTCCCTCAGGTATGGTGTAGGGCAAAGCAATAATAATGAAGCTTAATTCTTTGCACTTTGGATATTGTTCAAATATGTTGTATATAAGGAACTTGCAAGGGCTAGGGGATTTGAGGTCATTGATTGACTAGTGTAATGGAAAGTGTCATATTACAAATTTGGCTCTAAGTCATATTATGCATAGTCTTATGGAGGTAAAATCACAATTTAATTTTATCTCTTCACGCATTTATAGATATTTTAAGACGAGTGGATTCACTCTCAAAGGATGTTTTTTCCTTGCAAGAAGGAACTTTGGTCATTCAAGAACTCCAAGGAGAAGTAGCCTCGCTAGAAACCATTGTCTTTCTCGTGACTATGAAGAAAGATTCATATGTTAGGCCATGAATCTTGAAAATTACACGTGCATAAGTGATGTGAATGACAATTATGGGGACTTCTTTAATGGAATCACTTTTATGTATGGAACTCGGTTTAAAAAAAAAAATTATTATTTGGAAAGAGGTATGAGGCTTGATAACATATATTTTGATTTCACTCTTAAAATAGCAAATATGATGATTTTGTTTATGGAAAATAAAAAGTTTAAGATGCTCTTGAATGTTCACTAAGTGCCATTTTACATTGTATACCATTTGGAAGAGGCGTATATAACTTAGTTAACATTATTTTGATTTCGCATGGAATGATATGGACCAAAACCGCCAACCAAAACACCAAGTTTATTGAAGTAACAAATTGCATGAAAATTGAGGACTCTTTTTTTCTATGCAAATTCACCTCAACATGTTTTGCATTTATTTATTTTTGATATGTTTAACTTCCTAATAACAGAAGAGATGGTGAAAAGTCAAATCAATCGCATTCTATTTCCCATGCAGAAAGACTTATAGTTAGTTACATCATGTGGACCAGTCTTCTTTGATGTTGTAACATAGAATCAAGAAGCCGTGGCCCATCATGTTATGTTTAAAAACATTAAATATAACATTAGGTTTTAAAAGTAATTAGAGATATCCCTAAAGCTTCAGTCAAAATAATTAAACATTTCCCATATTGGGAAGAAAAATATAAATGATTGTAAACTGAGCACCAAAAATATTTAAATTCCTAGGAATTTCATTCTCTAATGCAAGGATACATTTCTAACAAAATACAAAAAGAAAACCATATGGGAAGAAAAATATAAATGATTGTAAACTAGAATTTCATTCTCTAATGCAAGGATACACTTTTAACAAAATACGAAAAGAAAACCACCTGGGCTAAATTCCTAGGAATTTCATTCTCTAAACATGCAAGGATACATTTTTAACAAAATACGAAAAGAAAACCATCTGGGCTATTAAACAAATACTGCTAATTGCTATATTTCAAAAATATCTACAAGAGCATGTGAAAAAGCCACATGTTTAAAACTTCCATGACTCCAACACAAAAGGCAAGAAAATAATACATTGTACTGTGAGCACCTACACCCCCAAAGCAAAGCCTAGCGATCATAATCATAAAAGCTAAAGAATTAGCACTGCATGCCAAATGGATCATCAAATTCCATTGTAAATTGGAGCACCCACATCACCATGCACTAGAAAGTATAGATCATGACTTCTAGAGCTCAAGTAGCATCACATACCAAATGGATTATCAAACACATTGAAGGAAATGAGAATTTGAAAATTACGGTTATAGCCAACGTCTTAGAAATTGCTCCACATAGAAAGGTTGGATGGGAGGGGCTAAGACTTCTTGACGTATTCATGACCAAGGAACTAATCAAAGCAGAAGGCATGTTAATTTTTCAAGGCATATGGAAAGCATGAACTTATTGCAAAACAAAATTTGGGTGAAAGAGAAACGATATTGGAACTGACTTGTCTTTCAATGACCTTTTTATCCCATGGACAAAAATTCTTGGCCAACATGGCATCCTGTTGCAAGATATATCCTGATACAATTCTCTAGATGCTAAAAAAATGGATTAAAATAACTAAAGAGCCTTATGACATTGCCAAAATGGAATGGATCAACTGGCAAGAGCTCTAAAACATGTCTCAACTAACCAATCCAAGCAAGTTATTATTGGCAAAACCATGGAATTAATCTCAAACAGCTTCAATTTCAACCTTGGACCATCTCCAAATTGGTTATGGCTGAGACTAGTTTGGAAATGGGGCCATGCCATTCACGCAGTACATCATTGCAGCACTCTGATCCAACTAATGCAAATAAGAAAAAAGCATAATACAAAAGGGAAACTAAATGCTAGTACCATTATCTAGGCTTCATAGATATGTCATAGCATGAAAAGCAACAGTTGAGACTAAATAAGGCCATTTCCGCCGAGTCCCTCACATTTTAAGGTCTGCTCTTTGGACTTAGGCTAATCCCATTTTATGCCAAGGAGGAATCTTTTGTGCTATCCTTTTAGTATTTGCCCAAACACCTCAGCAATATTCCAATGAATGTACAATCACTGTATCCCCAGCCCAATACATTATTTAAAGCCCTTCCAAAGTATGATAAAAGTTTTTGCTATGATTTCACTCTTCTTATATGCATGGCAACTTCTTCACATTGAGATACTTTGTTGGTTATGTAAAGAACATAACAATGTGATCTATATTTGTTCGTCAATCTTCATAAACTAGCCTTCCACTGATTGTTTTGTTGTTGTTTCTGCTTTTGCCATATGTAAAATCAAAATGACAAAAAGTGGTCAGACAACTTGAATGCCTCAGCATCAACCACCAGGGGCAATTCATTGTCTACAATCAATAGGTGTCACCAAAGGAAAGCAAAGAAAAAAGAAGCCAATACTGCAGAAAATTCTCTCACAGCCCTCTGCACATTTCCCAATCTCCACGAATGGGACAGATCTAGTCAGTTGAGAAAACAGCCCTAGCAAGACAAATGACCCACCATTAATATTTCAAGCCACCCTATCCAAATGGTCAAAGTAGATTGTTGGGTCTCACTGCAAAGAAATCGATTGAGCCATGATATCCATGATCAGGATCTTCTAGCAAGTGGCTGGACCATGTTGGGAAACTAATGGCTACGCTCCCTTTGCACCCAGGATCATGTGATTAATGCATGTGACTGAAAAGAAATTCTTTTGTATCAAATTTTTAGAATTCTTTGGGTGTGTATGGCAAGTAACCTTGAAACATTTTGTGCCTAAAAAGGACAGTTGGTTATTTTCTCATTATTGGTAGTTTGGTTAGTTCTGGCCTACTGGTTGTAGCCCACTTTTTTCATTGTGAGAATAACCCTGCACAGGTACAATTATTTGATATAAATAAATCTATTTTTCAGTTAAACCAGATGGAAAACATTCTGAGATCAAGAACTAATGCATAGTACACGGAACAAATAGACAAGTTCTAATGTCCCTACCAGACAGCAGGATTAGTACTAAAGGTTGGTAACAAAGATACTATTAATAACTTCACAGGTAAAGCCCTACTTGTGTTTGCACAATAATTTGAAGCAACATGCACAAGTAACAAAAATCCCATGAACCTTCTGATAATTATCTGTGAAAAGAGACCCATAAATTTACAAGTTTTGAGTTCAACTAAATAGCATATAAGAAAAATTATAAGTTTGAGAAAAAAAAAAGCTCTTCTAATTGGTTACAGGCGAACTCCTCATAAGGCTATCGAAAAGCTATAAAATTTGGCAATTGGGCAACTCCAATCACATAGTGATTCCCAATCGAGTGCATGGTCAAATATGAACCCTAGATATAGCATGCGTGTGTACCGTCCAGACTCGAACTCGGTTACTTTCAAAGACGCAAACATGAATCAAATTCCATGACTTGCAAAGACGCTGACATGCATCTTTGAAAAAGAGACCATCCCTACTTTCAAGAATGTTGAACCATGTCATATTGATTCTTCATCTCATGTCAGCCACAGTGTTAACCTACAAATGTATATCGGATAGTTACAAACGAAAGTCACCTCAGACTGATATTTTATGATAGCCTTGATTCATTCTTAAGTATTCAACAGGCACTCTGCTCAAGTAATTTACATTCTATCAATCATTTTTCAAAAGGAAAGTGAAATGGATCAATTATCCCATAATGGCAACAGCTAATGTACATAACTGGATATTATTTGCGTGAAAATTAATATAAATTATAGACTGTCTTCCTTTGGCTTTCTACTAAGTTCAGCATATCGGCCTCCCATAAGCTGCAAAATTTCCTCCCACAAGCCAGTACTTGAAGCAGAGGCAGCAGTGATCAGATTGGGGCTGCAGGCTGCTACATACCAGTAATCCAAGGATAACTCCTCCTTCAACTGATTGAATTCCCAACCTGCATAGCCAAGAAAGAACCTGAAATTTTCGGGTCGAAGCACTTCATTCCTCACAAGTTCTGCTGCAGAGTGTAAACTGTTCCTAGCACCATAACACAAACCGGGAATAACTTCATCAAAATCTGTAACAACATTTTCACCTGTAGTTAATAGGAACATACTTGCTTCAAGCGGCCCACCAAAATGCAGTGGACAATCTGCAAATATTGTAGCCAAATCTGGATTAGTAGGCTCTGTGTCTCTGATACACCTCTGCAAAGGACGATTAAGGATGACCCCAAATGCACCCTCTCTGGGGTCATTAGATCCTGCTTTAAGAAGCAAAACTACTGTTCTCTCAAAACTCCGTGTTCCATCCAGCTTTTTAGTTGCAACAAGTAGACAACCCGATTCAGGTGCCTGAATTGGATGAGCCCATTTAGGACCTAGTTCTATTGAGGATTCTTTCCCACTTTCTGGCTCACCGTTTCCACTCTTCTGAACTTGCTCTGCTGCCACAAGTTTTGCTCGAAAGGCTCGCCAATCACTGTGTGTGAGGTGAACCTGTTCACCAGCATCTTCTGATTCAGGAGAGTTATACTCACTTTTACCTTCCGGGTTATCCTCTTCAGGGACCGGTTTGTTGTCATTTCCTGAAGTAACAACACAAGTCATTAGGCGAGCAACCAGACTCATATTTCCTTCATAAGAAAACCTGCCGCATTAGGTTAAGAAGAGGGAACCTTCTGTGGTAACTGTTCGAATCAATATAATGGAAGGCTGAGTCTCGGTATCCAAAAGAAAATGGGGCACTTGTGATAAGTGATCATATTCCTATTTATAGGTAAACCCTACTAATGAAAGTGGGCACTGTTACAATAACTCATCATTATCCTATCAATATAAGGAAAGGAAAATGAAAATCCCTTGTAACTAAAAAAAATAGTGTGTAATCGATAAGAACAAAATTGAGTTACTTATCAACATAGATCTATCTTAACCTAGGTTTTAATAAGCACTGTGAGAATTAAAAGAAAGAGAGACAATATTATTCGAGTGTTTAAAAGATTAGGTGTTAAGATGGATCTATATTGATCTATTATATTATAGAGTTCTGTTATTGTTGCGGTTTTTTTAATTTTTATTATTATTACGCTCAGCTATTTTTTATTTCTTCACTTTTTCCACACTTCAAAATAAAAAATCAAATTTGAATTATTAATGTTGTACATGTGACACATCTTCCTGGGCTGTATACAAAAGTTTAGAAAGCTAAAACATACAGCAAGCTCGCCCTTCACCTGAATGTTGGAACACTGCTGGGCCATCTGGGTAGAAATTACTTCACATTAACTCATTTCAGGAAATGTGCCTAGACACATCCTGGGTTATATGAATAAAAGGTCCTCAATGTTTGACTTAGGATTCAATTATACATCTAGTGTAACATAAATAAGAAATAACTCGAGCCAACTCAGTACAGGTAATCAGACAATGTTAGAAGAACTTTGAAAAAGCTTTATAAACTAAAGGGTGTCTGGAGTAAGATGATTAGAGTCAAGAAGGGATAAAATCAACATGTTCAAAAAGGAAAAACAAAAAAGAGCTGGTAGAAAAAATAGCATCCATGTAGAAAGACGGCATAAAAGAAACTGCAGTTATGAAATCAAGGCCAAAATATTTCAGTAAACAAATGAGATATAGTTTACAAAAATTAACTCTTTCCAGTCTTATGATGAATATTCATTTAGCACAGCCCACGCCAAGCGTCTAGTAGATTTCACCTGCCCTCCTGACCTTATGTTAAGGGGAATTCCGAATTAAAACTGTCTATCATGGCGGGAACAAAATGACAAATCCTAAATCTCTTATTCAAAGTTTGAAAATCAAGGTCAAGATATTTCAGTTAACATATAAGGTCGTATTATCATATAGTTACAAAAATTAATTATTTCCAGAATTATAATGAATATTCATTTTAGCACAGCTCATACAGGGATCTAGCAGATTTCACCTGCCCTCACTGACCTTATGTTAAGGGGATTTTTGAATTAAAACTGACTTTCGTGGCAGGAACAAAATGACAAATGCTAAATCTCTTCTTCAGAGAAGCGATAGGACTGCTTATACCCTTCATGAGTAAAGTTACAACTGAGTACATACATCACTAGTTGCCAAGGATATTGAAATTTTCGTCCAAGGGTTCCAAAGCAATGAGGAATACGGCAGCCCCCAGCTTATAGAAGAATTAGCATCCCTCTTTCCATAATGATAACCCAGACTTGCAAGAAACTTGTTCTTCCAAGTCATCCAGTTAGTACTGATGTTTTCCCATGTGTTATATATTCTTTATTGAATGAAACGAAAATACAAAATTTTGAAATCTGAAGCCTGGCCATGGTAAATTGATGAGCTTGAAACGGTAGTGATGGATTTTGACGTTTCCACTTTTAAAAAAGAAAAAATACTTTAATGTTCTCAATCCTACGAAAAGATGTCCCGGATTCAAAACTAGCTTGCAGCTTTCACTAATCATTTGTGCGAAAGGATTGTTATTTGGTATTGGGAAAGGTCTACATTCGATTTTGAAGTTACGGAATAAATTTCTTGAGCACCTGGTACTCACATATATGGTAATAGTTGATAAGAACAGGAACTGAGTGGCAGTGGTGTCTTGCATGTTTTATGAGCAAGGGATGATGATGAAGAAGAGAGTTGGACACCATCTAAAAGTTGAAAATTTGTTATCACTACAATCGATTTCAACCAAAGTTACGAGACTCAACTCGGCGAGAAGACTCAGACTTTTGGCAAAACAAGACTTGACTCAGAAAATAAAATAATAAATATACTAAAATTTATAAAATAAAAAGAAAATATGTATAAATAACAATTCACAATACCCACATTATGCAATTTTTCAATAATAACTTGTTTCAAAGTACACGGATTATGCTACATAGTACATACAACAAACAACATGGATTCTGGACAGTCGACAGGTCTGTCATTTGTCTGTTGTGACATCAGGTCAGAAAAGCAAGCAAAATGTGTGATCATTTTTGTGTTTTGTGTGATCATTTTGTGTTTTCTGCGTGTCCTCTGTAGACAAACCAACCGAGTCTGACTTGTGAGACTCATCAAGTAAATCTGACTTGTCTGGGATTTGTAGCTTGAATTATACTCACGAGTCAATGACTTGGGGCCGAGGCAGACTCGGAGGAGCTGACTGAACTAGTTTCCTCAGAGAGCAAAATCAAACTTAGGAGTCTACTCGAACTCAGGTTAGTGATCTCAACCATCTAACAAAGATAAGTGACATACAGAAATTTTGGTTATCCAAAACCCAATACAATGTAACCTTAAACTGATAGGCACTTATCCCTAAAGGTTTTCTGCACTGCAAAAGCCATGTTTAAATATGAAACCCGCATCTTTTGCAGCACTAATAAACTAGCACAGACCCATTTAAACCTGGATCTGATATAGACTTGGGGTTGAGGTAGCATATCCCAAATTCTAATATTTGATACATCTACCATGTGTGCGAACTCATGCTATGCATTCTTGAGCTTCAGAAGGTCTTTATCAAACTCAGATTTAGATTGGTTTGTGCTAGTGTTTGTATTGAATGCACCCAATGTATAATCTAAATTCAATGCACCATTACATACACAAACAGTAAGTGTACGTGAATCTCCCAACCCCCACTGATACTGTAAAACACCTCATTTCTTTCAGTGCATAGTTCAAATTCAATGCGCCATCTCTCACACACAGACGCTAAGTGTTTATGGATCCCCCGACCCCACCCGCGCTGTAGAGCATCTTCAGTGCAAATTACAAAGACTAACAAAAAAGATAAAGGGGGTTGACTGGACAGACGGGGATAATTAGTATTCGATTGTTATTGTATCCCAGCCCTGTGATATTGAGTTTTCTGAGCTTGAGTGAATAAAACAAAATAGGGATTGGTAAAAAACTAAAATTGACGAGGATCACAGAATTTAAGGTCACCCCGTCAAATTTTACCCCATCGAATTTTAGACAGAACGTAGGGCAAAGAGAAAGGGTATTGCCACCGGCGCTTTGGTTCACTGGCGAGCCTGATAGTTATTAAGCCATGCACTAGGATTGTGCTCTGCACACCCAAATGGCATAAAAAATAAGGTCGGATGCAAGTGCTAAGTGAATTCGGTAGAATAGAGACCCAGCAGACCTGGCGCCAAGGCCGAAGGAAGTCCAAAGTCCGTGCGATAGAGATGCAAACCCCAACATCGGGTATATTTCTTTTAAACGACTTCAATGGAAACCCCCCCAAAAAAATGACAATTCAGTTAACCCAAAACCCAAAGAGGAGCCGAGTTACTTACTGATTGCAAAGCAGGGGCCCCGTAGCCTTGTGCTGCCCAAATCCCGCCTTGTGAAACACCTCAGCTTATCTGAAGAGTGAATTTTGCAGAACCCAATACTCCATCTGAGCCCTTGTGCTGTGTCAGACTGCAGTGGCTTAATACAACATTTGGGTTGTTGGGTAATCGTCGATTGCGGGATGAATTTATTGTTGCTTGGATGTGGAGAGAGCGGGATGGGGCGAGTGAGGGGCAAGGTCTGCAGTCTGGCACACTGGATTTCCATGGAGGGCCTATTGTACCTGCTGAAATGTGAGGAGGAACAATTAATAGGAGGTCTAGTGGTGGTGATGAAAACTATGAGCAGAATCTCAGCATATCCGAGTGGATCTTACGGAAGTATGGATGTGTTGGGAGCTAATTCGAGGAATTTCCAAGAGCTTTCCCAATGCCTTTGTTTCTCTCCTCGAAACTACTCTCCAATGGTTGGGAACTCTCCAAAGCGCTGGAAAATAGGAGGTATGGAAGTGATTACAACACGCTGAAAAGGCCAATTATAGGAATGCCAATCACCTCTTCCAAAATAGTTAAAACAAATTTGATTTACATTATTTACATTTCAAAAACCACCTGAAAATTAACAAATTTGTATTATAGTTAAATTTGGTTAACAAATTTGTATTATAGTCAAACTAATATATAAATTGAATAAAATTTTGACTTTTTATTAATTTATTTTTTAGGTCAAATTAATCGTTACATTTCGATTGCTAGTTAATCTCTCCCCTTGTCTATTTAATGGAATGTCAAAAGTTGATTTCTCATTTGTCCTGAAAATGAACTACTAGTTGGTTCATTCTAATTGCTAGTTAATCTCACTCTTCGTCTATTTAATGGAATGTTTTAAGTTGATTTCTCATTTGTCCTGAAAATGAATTACTAGTTGGTTCATTCCATTTGCTAGTTAATTTCTCTCCTAGTCTATTTAATGGAATGTCCAAAATTGATTTCTCATTTGTCCTGAAAATGAACCATTAGTTGGTTTGAAACGCATCAATTTAATCTTTATCTATATGATTACTATCAGAAATTTTTTCTCTACAAAATTGTTGTTCTCAACATTGTTATCTTGAGTTATGATAGATTTTTTCATTAGTATTATTTGTTTATTTTCAAATTATATTAATGTTCTATGACCCTATCATTAATATATCAAATTATGTTTCCAATTTTTTTGGTCTAAACTTGGTTTTGTATATAAATAGAATATAGCATGGAAAAATATACTTACTTGAATTTAGAAAATTAATTACTAGTAATTGCACCACATGTTGCAAAAGAAACGTCGTAAGGAAATAGCATAGGAAAGAGTAGCCTAGAAGAAATAAGTTGATGGAGAGAAGGAGCCATTGTGAAGGAATGAAAAGCATTTTTTGCTTCCATGGAAGCAGGTTTTGGAGGTTTCACAGATATTGATGATAAGAGTTATCAACCAAAAAATTTTGTTATAGATATTGAAATAGGCAATTGTGGGTGAAAAAATATATATAAACCAACATAATATGTTCACATATATATAAATTTTGTTATAGATATTGAAATAGGAAATTGGGGGTGAAAATCATCTGGTGATTAATAATTCTCTGAAACAAGCATGAAATGATTAACAGAAATAGAGTTTACTCCATGTTCATCTACATATTCGAGTGTTAATTTCATGCTTGTCATAAATTTTATATTGTATATGAATAACAATAGTCTTGGTATACGCCCGGATGTGGGTGCCTAATTCGATATAGGAGGTGGCAGCTCCACTGTGTGGCACATGGCCTAGCCACATGGCCACACATGGGGCCTATCGCATAGCCCTTAAATGCACCAGTTGCTCACCTCAAGTTAACATTACTATCTCTGCCTCACGCCTTAACGCTCGTCTAGTCCGTAGGCCTGAGCATTACTTTTTGGTGTTGCTCCCTCCTTCGTTGTCATTCGCATCTTGTTGCCTACGTTTTGCAGCGTTCTCTGCTTAAAACACATTTAACAATATTCATTTAAAAAAACAAAAATACAAATTACTATTTTAAATAAAAATAATACAAATAATCACATTAATTACCATGGCCCTTGTGTACCTTCCTCTTATTACTTTTAAAATACCTAATGTTTGTAACTTATTTTTATTCACATAGTGTCAATTTTGTAAAACTATAATCCACAAGTCTCACTTTTTATAGCTTTGGTGGAAGGATAGAGTATCTAAATTCCCTTACCCTTTAAGAAGCATCCTCAATTATTGTACCACCCACTTTGACATCCAATCTAGATATCTTAGGTTATTCTAAATTTATCAAAGAGTATAGAATTTTTAGGGTGTTGTTCGATGTTCACTAAAATTCCCATGATGTACATCACTATGTATGGGGTTCATTGCAACCTTGGATATATTCTGTGATTTTTTGTGATTTTTTTTCTTGTGGTTAAAACTTATTTTTGGTTGTCACCTAGTTATCATGATTCAAAACATTGTTATCATCTCAGATCCTTATAGCATTAGATATATTTTGTGAGCTAATGTGATGTTTCTTTTGTCACAATGATTCAAAAATAAGTTATTATACCACACTATTGACTTTCTCATTGTCTGTTTTGTTTATGAACCCTTTAAAAAAACCACGGGAACATTTGATTTTACACTCTGATCTCCCCAGCATGGGTGGAGGTTTCAAAAATTGGAGAGTAAATTGAGCGGTTATTGTTAGAAATTGTTGTGTAAGATGGGAAATTTGGATGGTTTGTAGAGAATATGGATGTCAAAACAGATATCTATTTTGAATTTTTAGTGTCTCTGGCCACCATGCATCTAATAGGATCCATTTCAACTGAGAACGTCAATAGATCACTATGTGAATGATAGCTTGTGACATCCTTGGCCATTTTCTTTGATTGTGGACCATGTTACAAACTAATACTTTGTGAGATACCTATCCATTTTCTTTCATTGTGGATCAGGTTATAAGCTAGAATACACTATTGGATGAAGGGAATATTATGATAAAACTTTTAAAAGAACCCCTTAGGGTTATGTCAACTTACTAGTGCCAAATTTGTAAAACTATAATGTACAATAAAGACTAAGTGGGATTTTTCTTTTGTAAGTTTTGTTTGAATTGAGAAAAAAAAAAATTATAAAAACTAAAATTATGTAGTAAAAAACTTTGTTTAAAATTTCAGAATAAAAAACAGCATATAATATGAAATTTGTTTATGATTATAAAGTGAAAAACATGTAATATTTTTTTAGCTACAATTAGGTAGTTAAAGATTCGTATATAGTTTTTTTTTTAATATAAGAACTTTGATATTCATTAACAAAAACAAAATCGGATAGATTATATATGTAGTTAAAGGTAAATTGAGTGTTATTTAAGAAACGATAATTATGAACATTCATTATTATTGATCAAGATAAATCATTTCCTGTGAAATAATTTACTAAACTATATTCCACATGAATACCATGGGTCAATACCATGGGTTGTTTTTATAGTTTATTATTTTATTTATTTCAATTTAACTTATTAAAAAGAAAAAAAAAACTAACATTATAAAAAAAAAATTATAAAACTATTTACTTGTGGATCTAATGGTCTAAAACATTTCAATTGTCTAGCATTTGATCCAACGGCTCAGACATGGACACATTGACAGCTAGGGAAGTTGTTTTCAAATAAGGTCAATACCATGGGTTGTTTTTATAGTTTATTATTATTTTCGTTTTTATTTAATTTACTTTTATTTTTATTTTTTTTGTAATTTGACATAGTCAAAATGCTAAACATGACATTACAACATTTCTATTATACACCTAAAATCAATCTAACTTATTAAAAAGAAAAAAAACTAATATTATAAAAAAATATATAAAACTATGTACTTGTGGATCTAATGGCCTAAAACATTTCAATCATCTAACATTTGATCCAATGGTTCACACATAGACACATTGGCACCTAGGAAAGTTGTTTTCAAATAAGAACGCCTTACGCGTAATAAATGAATTGTTTAAAGTTAAAAAATTTAATTTAGTTTATTAATTTGAGTGTTTAAAGTATTATGAGATAATTTTAATTCTTCTTCTTCTTTTTGTGGGTATGGTTAATGAGAAATGAGAATGTTTAAGTGTTTAAAGTTTTATGTGAGAAGTCTACTTTAGTCCTTGTGCTTATTGTTAAAAGGATGTTGGACTCCCTTTATAGTACCAATTTAAAAGGGTTGATGAATTATGTATGATAGAGAGATGTTTAGGGTTTTTGAAAGCCATGGATTTATTTCCACTCCATATTTTAGTCCTTATGCCCACTATGAGTGAGAGAGTCACTCCCTTTATGGTACTAATCTCAAATGGTTGTTGGTGAATTACTTCTAATAACAAAAATTTTGGGTTTTCGATGGCCATGGATTCATTTCCCCTAGTGGTTACACTCATGTTTCCATCCTTATGATTAGTATTAGTGAGAATGTCAAACTCCCTTTATGGTACCAACTTCAAATAGTTAATGTTTAGTAATTTATGATAGCAGGACAAAGTTAGACCAAAATCAAAAGGGAAAATAAATATGTAATTAAACAAAATGCTTTTAAATCGATTATGTGAGTGTTGTGAACTTTAACATTAATATGATACAAATATCCATTTTAATAAAATAAAAAGAGATTTTAGATTGGTATGAATTGAAAATTGTCATGGTATTCCACTAGATAGTTTCTCATAACATATATATCTAGTAAGATATAACGGAATCCAAAATTTGCACTATGAGTGTCAATTTTTCCTTAGATTTCTATATTCATTAATTATTGTGCCATGCTTATGTATGCAATATATGAAATACAAAAAAATAGAGAACAAACTCAAATATAATCACTCGCAACCATAATAACACAATATATGACTTGGGAAACCCTTAAGTGAGAAAACCCAACTAGAATGTGAGGTTGATCTTCTTTCTCTTTCTCTAAATTTAAATGAATGCAAGTAGCCTACTAGTGGTTAAGTTTGACTCTTTCAACTCTTAAATAAAGTCATAATTTTTACTATTATAGAGTCTTCTTCATCATGATCACATGGCTAGCCCCTTTCCCATGAATAATGAAGGTTAACATGGAATCATGTCGAATCATGGTGGTCAAAACATAAGGTCAACTTGTGGGTGGCATAACTTTTGCATACAGACTTTGATTGAGGCAATTCTTGTGTTGTTGGAAAGGTATCTATGTGTAGAATAGTACTAAGGGGTGTGGTGCTTAAGTAGCAAATATTTTCCTCCAAAAAGCATTGCTTTGTGCTTCAAACTACTTTTGGAAGGTTTCAAACCCTACTTTTCCAAATTGGGACATGCTAGTAAAAATGGTATTTTGACTTGATTACTCTAATTTTCCCACTAGGAATTCATCAAAATGGATGAAAATAATATAATGATCCAATTTAAATCAAATTAGCTGCGCAAAGAGTACTCTTTGACCCCGTAGGAAACATTGTACTATAATTTTCTTGGAACCTAGGAATAACCCCCAACAACCAAGTGGAAGCCTATGCCTTATTCCTAGGACTCAAGTTGGCCTCACCTCAAATCATTCCTTCCCTCATCATCATTTGGGACTCCAAGAACAATATTTTTCATCTACAGTTGGGAGGAGAATTGGGATAAAAGAGAGGATATGTAAAGGAGGATCAAAGACATGGAAGGAATCTATTTCTTTTTTTTGTGTCCTCCATACCAATAATTCTCAAGTCAATCTCCATGCCAACTTTGGAATCAATGGAAAAAGGGGATACCTCGTTGTTAATGGGTAGGGTTCCACCTTCCACATTCCATGAAAGGTCTAGCTATTCAATGTTAGGGCCCTATATTACTAGTGTAGTCCCTTATTGTTGTTAGTGTAGCCCCCTTATTGTTATTTTTATACCTCTGCAGTCCCCATATAGTTACTATTGTGCCCCATAATAGCCCACTATTGTTATTGTTGTGCCCTTACATTATTTTTGTTAGGTCGGCTAGGATTATATTGTGACCTCGTGGACTCCTATATATAGAAAGGAGGTTTTTTCATTTGAATCATCTAAGAATTTTTCATTTATGTATTGTAAAGGAGGTTTCCCCCTCGAAGTAGCTAATTTCTAAGTCGTTGATCTCTCTTTTCTTCTATTTTGTGAGCTAGTTTCATAACATTTGGATTCAAAGGTTTGGATTCTAGGGTTTTGCTGCTTCAAACAGGTCATCGTGGCATTTTCGCTATAACTTTTTTTCTACGAAGGTTCAAAAGCTAAAAAAAACCATTTGAGCTGAAATCTGAAGGAACTTCGTGGAAAAAATTCAGATCCTAGTTCGCAATATTTTCAGAGATATGATATGTGGAAGTTAGGGTTTTTGCAGGCTCCTAAATTTCATCTCAAAGAGGTGACATTGGGAAAATCGTCATAACTCTCTCTTTGAGCATCAGATTGGAATTCTGTAAAAAGTGGTCAAAATTACATGGATCGTAGCTTCCTATGTATCGATTTCATAGCTGAAGGAGGAAACAGTGACATGTGGAACGCCGTAAAAGTTCATTCACTAAAATGGTCCATAATTAGGTCATTTTGGGAGATTGGGCATAACTTTGTCTTGAAGAATCCAAATCAGGTCAGACATGTGGCATTGGAAAGAAGATTCAGAGGGCTACAAAAGGACCGAAGATAAAATCTTAGGGATCCAAAATTACAAAGATGCATCAGTTTCAATATTGAGCTCCTCAAAAGCAAGAAAAATGTGTGTGTTTTTTTTTTTAAATTTCATAAGTCTTGTTTGAAAAATCAGTTTGAAGTGATTCCAAGAGCATATTGAAGCATAGATATTAGTATTGGGTTCTAAAATGCCCCCTAAAAATAATTCAACACCCATCAATCCCTCAAAAGGCTCTACTATGACTCATGAAGAGGAAGAAGTGCAACATGATATATCAAAATTACAAGACCAAGAGCAAAAAATTTCGCTCTCGAAAAGAGTAACAAAAAATGAAATGGAAGCTAAGATGGATGGTTTGAAGAAAGGCACGGAAGCTAAGATGGATGGTTTGAAGAAAGGCTTGGAAAATAAGATGGATAGTTTGAAGAATGGCATGGAAGGTAAGATGGTTGGCGTGGAAGCTAAGATGGATGGTATAAAAGGCAACATGGAATATTTGAAGAAAGACATGGAAGGTTTGGAAATATTAATACACGAAAATCTTCCTAATGGCGAAAAAGTATTAGAGGAAAATCATAATGAGAACAAAAGAAATTTTAATCATGATTTCATAGACTCTAATGTTGGATTTAAGATGCACCATACTCCAAAGATAGATATGAGGAAGTTTGATGGCAAGGATTCGATAACTTGGATACTAAAAATGGAGCAATACTTTGAGCTCCATAATACAAAAAACACACAGAAGGTACACATTGCAACTTTATGTTTAGAACAAAATTAGTTTGTATGGTATTGATGGCTTTGTTATCATAAACCATTGGTCACTTAGTCAATTTTTATAGAGGAAATGATAGCACATTATGAGGATACAAAGAGCAACACCTTCTTTAGCCAATTGATAAATCTCAAACAAAAGCATTCAATGATGGAGCATATTTAGGATTTCCAAAAATTGAATATACGGGTAAATAATATTCCAGAGGAACATAAGATTGATGTCTTCATAGAGACTCTAAAGGATAACATCCAACATGAGGTTCACCTTTGGGAACCTGATACATTGGAGAAGGTATTCATGTTGGAAAGAAAAATTGAAAGAAAAATTATGGTGACAAGGAAGCCTACCACTCACAACTATAAATATGGAAGTGTTGTTACTCCTATACTTGCAAAACCTACAAGGTTGACACCACAACAATTGGAAGAAAAAAGAGAAAAAGAGATTTTTTATAGTTGTGATAGAAAATACACTAAAGTTCATAAGTGTGCTGAGAAGAAATTATTTTACATAGATTGTGAATAGGATGAAGAAAAAGAACAAGAAAATTCAAAAGAAGAGGAGATACACCAGGAACCAACCCTAGAAGAATAAGAAATGAATTACCACTCCTCAAACTCTCAAGATAGAATGACATATCAAGAATAAAAATGTAATAGTGCTTATTGATTCGGGTAGTACCCATAATTTTATTCATTGTAAGATAACTAAGGAATTGAATTGCTTCCTATACCTAGCACCAGAGTGTCAAGTGATGGTAGAAAATGGAAGAACTATAAATTGCTTTGGAAATTTCCATAATATCAAGATAACCATGGGGGAATATGTATTGAATATTCCAATGCTTTCCATTCTAATGGGTGGTGTTGATGTTGTACTAGGAGTATAATGGTTACAATGTTTGAGGATGGCAACTTTTAATTTTCAAGAACTTTTCTTGAATTTTTTTTGGAAGGAAAGGAAGTTGAATTATGGGGTATCGCACAGAAGCTGAGAAAGATAGTAAGCTCTAATGTCATGACAAATCTTCTGAAAAAAGAACAACGAGGCATAAATGCACAATTATGCTCACTAGAAGTTCCAACATCAAAATCATTTATCTCTCCAGATCTCCAAAAAGTCTTGGACAATCATTTAAAGGTGTTTGAAACTCCCAAAGGACTCCCACCTATTCGTGATCATAATCATGCTATTCATTTTATTCCAGGAAGTGTTCCTCCAAACATCAAGCCTTACAGATATCCTTATGTCCAAAAGAGAAAAATTGAACGTATGATTGCAAAAATGCTAGAGGCTGGTATAATTCAACCTAGTTAAAGTTCTTTCTCTGCTCTAGTAGTATTGGTGCAAAAGAAGGATGGATCATGGCACATGTGTCAGGATTATGGGGAGCTCAATAAGATCACTATTAAAGATAAATTTCCCATTCCCATGATTGATGAATTATTGCATGAATTCCATGGAGCAATTCATTTCACCAAGTTGGATCTCCATTCAGGATATCATCAAATTAGAATGAAGACTGAAGACATTCCGAAAACATCATTTTGAACTCATGAGGGTCATTATGAATTTGTGGTCATGCCTTTTGGCCTTACTAATGCACCTTCTACATTTCAAGGGTTGATGAATTCCATTTTCAAACCCTTCTTTGAAAATTTGTGTTAGTATTTTTTTAATGATATACTAATCTACAACAAGTCTTGGAAGGATCATGTTCAACATGTTGACGAGGTGCTCAAACTATTGGAGGAGAAACAATTATATGCAAAAACCTCCAAATGTTTCTTTGGTGTACAAGAGGTGGAATATTTGGGTCATATTGTATCTCAAGAGGGTGTTAAGGTAGACCCTAACAAAATATAAGTTATTAAGGAATGGAAAGTCCCTACAACCATAAAGCAGTTGCGAGGATTTCTCAGGTTAGCAGGGTATTATCAAAAGTTTGTTAATAATTATGGGAGAATAACAGAACCTCTAACAACATTATTGAAAAAAGATGCATTTTCATGGACTCTTGAAGCAACTAAGGCCTTTGAACATATTAAAGAGGCAATGTGCCAAGCACTAGTCTTAGCTAAGCTAGAATTCATAAAAACCTTTATTGTGGAATGTTATGCCTCAAGAAATGGAATTGGTGATGTTTTAATATAAGAAGGAATACCCATTTCTTTTGAAATTCGTCCATGTTGAAATTCAACAAGAAAATGCACCACATACTAGTGTGGGATTCTAGTCACACATGAGTGAGGAATTCAGTAACACATTAGTGCTAAATGTGGGGGTATAATTTTTAAATAAATTGTAATCTTATCTCATAACAACTTGTAATAGTTAACTAAGTGTGATACACTTATTTAGCTCAAGAATTTCAAGTTGAGGGTCAAAGGTGAGGCATGTAGAGTGATTCTATTATTTACAGGGTCCAATTGCAGTTGTAGCACTAGTGTGGTGTGAGTGCAATCAATTAACTCAAATTAATTGAGTTAAAATCAGTTTAACTAGTTCTAACTGAATAATGAGCTAGTGGAAGATCAAGTGATTAAAATAGATTTAATTCACAAGTAGTGAACTACCAAGTAATTGGTGATTCACTATTAATAGTTGCATGCATGTCAATTTTGATTACGAACCAATTGAGACAAAGGTTAAAGGTAAGTAAACTATCAATTTTATTATTAGCGAATTTCCTAAGCTAAATTATAAAGCCACATGATGCCCATGATGGATTGTGCAGTCAATGAAGATTTGAATTCCTATTTAATAGGAATTATTTTTCCTAGGGATTGCGTGAGCAAGGCAGGCTGAAGGTTTTTATCAAATTGGCTATGTTTGTCCAATTTTCCCTAGATCAGTGTGAGACGATTAATAGAGTGTATGAGGTTCTTGTGATCACACATGCATTGTATTATTTCATGATTCCTTGGCTGATTATACAATAAATATGGAGGGGTTTTGAGCAATTTATTTCCTTGGGAAAATCTTGTGTTGTGCAATTTACTTCTTTCTCTTACTTGCATGTGATTGAGCGATCATGATTTATATTTCACAAATATTGTAGAAGGATTCAATATCTTGTTTTAGTACATTGCATGATCGGATTGAATCCATTGGTGTAATTTCTACATGGTATCAGAGCGCAAGGAATCACAATAGTGGAGAATAAATTGAGTTTGGATTGAATAATATTCAAATTTGAAAATACATTCTTTGGAGCTAACGGTTGACTAGGATGTCTTTCAATGGCTTGAGACTTGAATATGCACTCGAGGGAAATTCAAACTATATTGCATGGAAGGATAGGATGGAGGCAGTATTGGAGGATAATGGGTTGAAGGAGTTCATTAACACTTATATTCCTAAATCCAATCAGGTAGATGTTGCGCAACATGAAGCATGGAGGAAGAATGTTGCAAAGGCGAGGAGGATATTATTAGAGGGAGTTCAAGATCATATTGTCTCGAGTCTATATGCTATGTGGAAGGAATTGACATATATGTTTCAAAGTAGCAGTGACCACAGAAAATTGGCACTCAAGGACAAGCTCAGGAAAATCAAAATGGAGAAGGGCGACACAATCCAGAAATACTTGACCAAGTTCACTCACTGTCGAGATGAGCCTGGAAGTGTTCGGATTACTGTAGTTGGTGATGACTTGGTGAGACTGGCACTTCTAGGCCTTCCCAAGAACTAGCATAGTTACCAGGACTTTGTGAATGGTAGGGAGAAGTTACCCGATTGGGAGTGACTATGGTCAGATTTCGTACAAGAAAATTTTCGGCGGAATACCAGGGATGGATCCTCATCCAAGACTGATGATGAGGAAAATTGTGCCTTGGCTAGTAAGGCAAAGAAGGGGAAGGGGAAGAAGTCTCATTCCAAATATGAGACCGAAAAATAAGGCAAGAAGAGTGACATGTAAAAGGTGAAATGTTTTCACTGTCATGATTATGGACAATATGCCACAAATTGTCCACAAAAGAATAAGAACAACAAGAAGGCTCCAGGAGCTGCAGCAGGTGAAGCATTGGCCTCACAGTTTGAGTTGGAATTATCTCTCATCGCATGCATGGTGTCAATTGGGATGGGATCTATGTGGTACTTGGATAGTGTAGCATCTTTCCACATGACGAGAAACAAAGAAATATTTAGCAACTTGGAGGAGAAGGATCTTCAAATGCACATTGAGATGGGTGATGACGGGAGGTATAACGCTACCAGGATTGGTACAGTTACTTTCCACAGATAGTCAGGATGTGTTGTACGAGTTTCTGGTACGTGGGTAGTTGGGGTATGTGGGAACGAGTATCCGGTACGGCTAGAAGCTTTGCTCAAATTTACAGGAAACGTCAAGTTGGGAGCGACAATAATATAATATATTAAAAAATAAAAATTAATATATATGATTTTTTTTTATAAATAGTGTAAAGTTTAAATGTTTTAATGTACATACCAAATTGAAATTTTAAATGATTCATCATTCAAGACTCAAGAAACAACCACATAAAGTTAAAGCCAAAACTAAAAGTCACCCAAATCATATTGATGTTCATACTAAAAAAAACCATAAAAAGGCAAAAGCCTAAAGTAGTACATAATTCAACGTGGATATAAGTAGCCAAAATATAGCAACGTGGATATGAAGCTTATAATCAAATAATATGATCTTCAGCATCAAGTAGATCCATATAAGCTTGAGCCTCACTGGGTACTGGATCAATGTCATCATCATCATGATCAGATGCAACAATGTCATCTAAGGTTTGCCAACCAATCCTGCATTTGGTAAAGGATTGTCATCAACATCATTAATTTGGGTGGCATCTTCAGCATTCACATCCCATCGTGCATCGGGTCCTTCTAAATATTCAGGTTGCTTCCTTGAACAAAGTCGAAGACTACTATGCACATAAACAAGTTTTTCTGCTCTCTTAGAGGTAAGTCTATTCCTCTTAATAGAGTGTATGAAATTATAAGTTGACCAATTCCTTTCAGCAGCTAAGGAACTGGCAACCTAAGATAGTAAACGTAAAGCAAGATTTCAGAGATCTGGAACCTGAACCCCATACATTTTCCACCTGTTAGCTCCCCTATGAAATTATTGGCAAGCAAGCTGGGGGCTAGATTGTTTTGGAGCCTTCAAGGAATGCCTTTCCCCTGAAAACCCATCCTCCTTGAAGTATCTTTGTGCTATGCCTAATGCAAATACCCCCTGTTTGACCTTTCTTCTATTTTCCCAAATTCCCTTCGAACCTTCCTAAGTTATACCTTTACCCTCCTAAACCACTCCTACGCCCTTTGTGTGTGCTCGAACCCCCTTATTTCCCATATCGTTAGCCTTTGATGGCCCTAAAATGCAGTAAAAATGTGCAAAAAATCATATATTTTGTATATTGAGCCCTGACCCCCTTCGGCCATAGCCCCGCACCCTGTTCCTCCATGAAACCTCGCGCTGGAACCACCCGCTAGCTCCAAAGGTGCTTTTTACATATGTCCCTCGGGCTCAGCCTCAGCCATTGATCTCAGTTGATCGAACGATGGTTATTGAATCTTCAGCGTCCGCATCGTCCCCGTGTATTCCCTAGATCACGCCATCGCCGTCCAAATACATTGCAATCTGATGGATCGGAACCTATCCACCTAGTGGACCCCGCCACGCACAGTTCCAAACCCGCCGGTTTCCATCGCACCGCTTTTGTGCGGTAGGCGGTTTTCCCCCGTTGCCTAGCGATTCCATACACATTTCGCCACACGTCCTCCTGTACGATCTCAAAACCGCTCGCCATCGCGCATTAACTTCCAACTCAAGATGCCCTGTGATATCACTGAGGACCGTTGGATCTCCGATCGCCCATCCAATGGTCATTACTCATCGAAGCTGCGCGCTGCGTAACTCCTGATCATCGCACCCGCTGGCCCACCGTCTTTCGTCCTCCACTGTCGATCTCCACCATGAATGACGATCCAGATTTGTTTGCTCGCCGTTGACCATTCCTCATCGCCCGGTCTCGCCACGTCACCACCACGTGTGTCCACCATACACCCATTCATTCTGTCACATATAACTTTCAAAGTCGGGTCTTTTAAGGTTATTTCGTTCAAAACGTTTGCTGCTGCAGTCCGCCATCTTTCCCATTGTCCACTTCGCACTACGTTCTTCCGCCACAGTCCATCATTATTCCACCATGGCACCATTCAGCACGACCCTCCTCCTCGTCTCCATTGTGTCCACCACCCTAATGTATGTTTTCTTAACCAGTTTTCATGTCTTGCAGGGTTTGCAACAGTTAATGACCGCCATGATCGCCTAGTTTTCTATGCAGCGGCCCAGAAGTGCAGAGAAGCCTTGTACCTAGATACATTTAATGAAAAATGGCCCGGGAAGGTGAAGACAGGACATTCATTAAAAATAACATGGATCAGACTCCGTGGAAAAGCTCACGGCACCATTAAAGCTCGAGCTAACCTGACAGAAGCAGAGATGGAGCGGCAAAGTGTTTCAGTACAAAGCAAAGAGATTAAGGCACGCCAAAGAAAATCTTAAGCCTTAAATCTACATTTTAAAGAGGTAAAGCACTAGTTTGAAGATCCCGAGCACCGATCAAAGGTCCTTAACACAAGTAAAAGGTAACATCAGGGTTTATTTGTCAGCAGTATGTCTTTCTTCATTAAGGACAGGGCGCCCATGCAACTTTTATTATGCACCGTACCCCTGAAGAAATTTCCACCAGATAGCAGACTGAAACTACCAGAACATTTGATTCACAGCATGGCAGATCCAAGTATCATTTATTTCCATTTTGTTTACTCACCAGAAGTACTACAAACCACCGTAGCCAAAGTACACCAAAGACATGCTTGGAGTAAATGGAGATCTAAAGGGGATCATATTTTCACCCAAAGAATTCCAGGGATTAAATGCTCAGAATATTAAACAGAATGGGCCTCGGCCCTCTCTCTTTTCAGAAGTTTTAATACGGCATTTAGTTCCTCACCTACCTCTACTACTTCTCTTTAGCTATAAAACTCAGAAAGAAACATTGTAAAGGTTGTTGATGACATAGCAGAGAAGTGCAAGCAGTTTCTCTTGAGATAAGTTCTATGTGTATAGTTGTAGGATAGGCCGAGGAAGATGTATTCAGACTGAATGACCAAGCTATTGGCTTTGTTGTACCTGATTGGAGTTGATGTTTAATATGAGAAGCACATTTCATTGGATCCTGATCTAAAGTTGCGGTGATGTTTTTCTATCTCTGTGTGTATTTCCATTTCATTTCATTTCATTTGGCTCACATCAGAAATTTGGCATAAGATTCACCCTTGTTAGGTGCCTTATGTTGCTTCTCTCCCAGCCCTTTATGTTTTCTCCTTAATGTGTTTATCTAAAGATCGATTTCAATTGATTTAACCAGTGTAGTGGATGTTGTTGCCTACTAGCTGATGTATGAATTAACGGAATTTGTTTTAGATGTTCTTGTTAGGATTTAATGGAATGTGTTGAGAAGACTAGGAGGTCCAGAACCTTGTATCTGCCTCACTAGGATCTTTCCATTCTGATTAAGCCTTTCCAAGTTCCCTTGTGCTGCCTCTAATTTTGTCCAAGCAGGTCTGGAGTTAAATGACCTCTGACCTGATCTATAGATGGGATTAGTTGGTTCTCCCCCCTTCACTCTCGGTCCTTAATGTCCCCTACCACCCTATCACTTTAGGATCCAAGGCTTTAGATGACTAGCCCAACTGAAAGCTTGCATATTGATAGCAAGTAAATCCTTTCTTGACTCCATTACCCAATGGTCTTGATTTTCTCTAAATTATCTCCCCTTTGCCTAAATTCTTCTTTGCCCAGTCCTGTCTCATGATGAACTCTTCCTTCCTAATTCCCAACAACCAAACTCTTAATCAAATAAACAAACCCTGTGCATATAACTAGCCTAAAATCATAACTTAGAGCCTCAAAGACATACACTTTGACTCATATAGAGAGATCCCTCTTTGGACCTAGGAGGGCTAGATCCTAAGGCCTGAAAGTGGTTTTGATGTTGTCTCGTCTTCTGGTCTTGCCAATCTGGCCAAAACATGGGAACCCCAACATAATGGAGACTCCACTGGGGAATATGAGTGCATTACACCTTAAGCATCCTTAAGCATTCAAAAGACCCACAATCTCTGGTTAAGTTGGCAGTTAAACAGATTCTATCCTCACATCAACCTCTACACCATTTCTGTGCTTCCCTATACTCTTGGACAGAGTCTAGAAAGGGTCAGGTAGCCTCCAGATCTCACACTCTCTCTGAGGTGACACATCTAGTAAATGCCCTCCCAATCAATCTCTGGTTAGAGTTTGCTGTGTTGTGAAGATATCCTTGAATGAGGACATCCCACAAACACTGTGGTGGACAGTGTACCCTCCCAAAAAATCTCAAAATTTCCACCTGGCGACTCCAAGGCTCCATAAACGTTTCAAAGACTCCACTGGTGATTGGTAGGCCTGCTGATTATCTTGGTTTCACATAAGACTCTACTGGGAGACCAGCCTCTGAGACAAAAATCAACCACAGTAGAAGTAACAAGTAGGGTTAAGCTGCTTGGCTAGGAAACAACATTCTGGCTTTCAAAACCATTCACACAAGAGATTATCCCAACCCTGACCCACCTGAAATAGTTGACAATCCGGAGAGTATCCTCAAGGGAGCTCCTACACCTAAAAGACCAACTATTTCCAATCACATTCATAGAGCTGATTCTACACCAGAAGAACTAGCAGCTCTATCACATTTTCCCCCTGACCTAGACCTACCTAATAGATTACCGAGAACTAGGTCATTCAATCATCTAGACCAGCCAGACCCTGAGTTTCACAGTTCACCATCTCATAGTGGTCAACACACTAGAGACAGAGGAACCCCTCCATCTACACCACCTGATATCCACTTCATTCAAAACTTGGGGCTCTCCCACCCTAGATCTGCTCAACAAACTTCTGCTGGTCCTAATATCCCTGTCATCCATATACCAGCTGCTCAAGTTAACCCTATACCTCATCAGAACATTATCATGGCAGCATGGTATGCACCTCTGGTTTTAGCTCAGCCCTTGTTACCCTTACCTAATGATTATCAATCAAAAATCCCACACTTCACTGCTAAAGAATCAATCACAGCTCAACAACATGTAGATAAGATGGAGGATTCTTTTGACTACATGGAGATTGATGATGAAACAATCAAAATGAGAATCTTTGCCCAAAGCTTAGGTGGTGAGGTAAAGAAATGGTTTAAAAGCTTACCTCCTGGCAGTATCCGAGATCTCCCTACGTTATATCAGACCTTCATAACAAATGGGAAGTTAGGGCAAACCCTCGCCAGCTCCTAGCAGACTACATGACCCTTAAGAGAAATGTGGGAGAGAGTGTCCATGATTACACCACTAGATTCAACAGCATTTACAATGCTCTTCCTCCACACATGAAACCTCCACAAGGTATGGCCCTAGCCAAATACCCTGATGGGTTTGATGCTGACATGGCCTATGAGCTTAGAGATAAAGAGTATAACACATTGGAGGACATGCAGAAAGGAGCATTGAACATAGAGGCAAAACTGATTGAGAAAAGAGCAAGAATGAGATTTGAGAAGAGGGTATCATATAGGGATGACACTGTAGCTTCCACTTCATACCCAAATTATGATAGATTATCTAAAAACGTGGAAAGACTACAGCAAATGATGGAAAAAATGGTTGTCACAGTTAGCAATTAGAACAGAAAACAGAACCAAAATCAGAACCAAAACTTTAGAAGAAACAACAACACGCCCAACAGACAGAAAGAATCAGATCATCAAGTTATTCCCCCTTTCCAAAAAAATTTAGATGAAGATGAGGGAATCATAGAGGAGTCTGAAGGGAATACAATCAACATGTTCGAAACAGAGAACTCAATCCATAATTGTGACTCAGAGGAAGACCAGCCCTCACCTTCTTATTGGGAGGAGGAGTGGTTCGAATCCGAGGATTACAGGTTGGGATTTGAGAATGCCATGATGCAGGTCAGAGAACAATTTGAGCTTAGGAGAAAAAAGAACCAAGACAATTCCAAAACCAGGACTCCTGAGGTTACCATCAAGAAAAGACCTGATAAAACTTCTAAGGTAACTACTGAAAGTAACAAATCAGCAGCTGAGAGTTCTGGTAAACACGAGGAAAAAGACAACCAGAAGAATGAAAAACAAGGTGAGCCCGCTAGCAGTACTAGCACTTCATTTAGTACTCCTGATGCAATTGTTCCTAACCCTGTACATAATGAGAAATCACAAATTGATTCAGTCACCAAGGTGGCTAATAAAACAGAGTCGAACATTCCAAAGAGCCAGTCCACTTTCAATTTGGGAAGTGAGATTGCAAAGATTAGAATCTTTGTCCCGCTCTCTGAGCTGGCCACTCAGGATGTATATAAAAGCCAAATTTTGAAAGCGTTGAATCTGGGGGAAAATAATGACACTGTGAATTTGAGTGATGATCAACCTGCCCTCCTGTTTGGTCCAAGAATCGAGGGAAAATTTCAGGAAGGGGTAGTTCCCCCTTTTTATATCAGTCTCAACATTCATGACAAGATCCTTCGCAATGCCATGCATGACTCTGGAGCATCACACAATCTAATGCCTAAGGTAGTGATGGAGAAATTAGGCCTAGAGATAACCCGACCTTACAAAGACCTATATTCATTTGACTCTAGCAGAGTAAATTGTCTTGGCCTGATCAAAGATTTATGTGTGAGCCTTACCCAGATCCCTGCTAAATGTATGAGCCTTACCCAGATCCCTGCTAAATGTATGGTCATGGATGTGGTGGTAGCAGATGTGCCACCCAAGTATGGCATGCTATTGTCAAGATCATGGGGAGCCAAACTGCAAGGAACGATGCAGATGGATGGCTCATATGCCACTATCCCTATATTTGGCCAGCTTAGAAGACTGTATAGAGAGTCCCAGATGAAATTCCTAGTCAGTAGCCCCGAGAAACCTGAAAATTCACCATTATACTCTGCACACACAGACCTGGATTCTTTCATTCTTCATAACGACCCATCCTTAGGAGAGCCCGCGTCAGAAAACAAAAATACAAACAATAACATAGAGCCCATGGACTTTAACATAATGGCTACCCTAGAAGAATACGATGAAGAAAACCATGAGCAGGGTACTGAAAACGAAACTCTGAGTGAACCAGAAACAGAAACAGAATGTAAATAACAAGATAGCCAACTCTCTGAACTCCACACATGTCATGAAGAACAAAACAACCTGCAGCCTAGTACAGACCCTGTAACGCAACACAATGGCGAACCCAGCTGTGGAGAAGGAAAGAATGACGAAACGAAAAATGAACCACTGTGGGAAATGAATTTCGATGGATCTTGTACTAGGCGGGCTGCTGGAGTAGGGGTGTGGTTACATAACGTAGAGAGTGATTATGTGGAGAGCCACGCTGTCAATCTGCATTTCAAATGTACAAATAATATTGCAGAATATGAGGCTCTTATCCTAGGCTTAAATCTGTTGAAGAAGTTAGGAGCCCGTAGGATAGCTGTGCAGGGAGACTTTGAGTTAGTTATCAAACAAGTGAATGGAGAATACGCAACAAAACAACCTAGACTGAGGGCATATAGGAACGATGCCATGGATATATTGAAAAATTTCATGGAATATGAATTGGTGTTTATGCCCAGGAGTCAAAACGTCATTGCTAACGGATTAGCTTGCCTGGCTAGTTCATATCCTAAGACTCCCCCTGACCAAAAAATCATCATTCAGACCAAGTTCAGACCTGCAGTGCCAGACAACGAAAATATCGGCAGGTCTTTGAAGGAGACAAACAGATTGAATATTTTCTGGTGGGCAGAAATGAGTTTGAATTTTCTGGTTCCGACTCAAAATCTGATGACAGCTGCCCGAGTGAGGATCCCCCAGATGAACAAGCAACACCATGTAACATAGAGATAAACACCCTGAATAGAGAAACTAGAAATCCAACCGAAAAATGTGAAAACGCAGATATCGAAGAGATAGAGGTGCTACAGGCCAAAGACAAGAATATACCCAGAGGCCTAGCACCCTTGGAGGACCTTTTTGACTTTGATGATGTAGCAAAAAAGCCCACTATAGAACATGCAGACTCGGATATAGAAGAATGCAACATGGGCACTGAAGATAAGCCCAAATTGATCAAACTGGCTAAGTCTGTGCCTGCAGACATGAAGAAGAAATACATTGACCTGTTTAAGGAATTCATTGATGTGTTTGCATGGAGCTATGAAGACTTAAAGGCCTATGACACCAACATCATACAACACAAGATACCCTTGAAGGAAAATCAGAAGCCTTTCAGACAAAAACTCCGCAGAATCAATCCAAAACAATTGCCTGCAGTTGAAAAGGAGATTAAAAAGATGTATGAGGCAGGCATAATAGTTCCTGTAAGGTTCTATGATTGGGTATCAAACTTGGTGGCTGTGAGGAAGAAAACAGGGGAGATCATATTGTGTATAGATTTCTGAAATCTCAACAGAGCCTCACTAAAACACAATTATCCTTTGCCTAGAATGGAACATATCCTACAGAAGGTAGTGGGCTCAAAGATAATCTCCCTACTAGATGGATTTTCGAGTTATAACCAAGTGTTGGTACTCCCAAAAGATCAACTCAAAACAACTTTTACCACTCCATGGGGCACCTTCATGTATGTGAAAATGCCTTTTGGATTGATGAATGCTGGAGCCACCTTCCAAAGAGCAATGGACATAGCTTTCTCAGATGAGATAGGACAATTCATAGTTATCTACTTGGATGACTTGACAGTATATTCCAAAACTGAGGAAGAACATCTCAGACATCTGAGGAAAGTTTTCGAAAAATGTAGAAGGTACGGTCTATCCTTAAATCCTAAGAAAATTGTTTTTGGGCTGCAAGAAGGTAAACTTCTTGGCCATATTATATCTGAAAAGGGGATTAGGATAGACCCACAAAGAGTTGAAGGAATACTTCAAATCACACACCCGAGAAACATCACAAAGTTACAGTCCTTCATCGGGAACATCAACTTCCTTAGGAGATTCATTCCCAACCTAGCTGAGCACCTTTGGAAAATGACTAACATGCTAAAGAAAGGTGCAGGAATTAAGTGGACTGTTGAAGCCAATAAATCTTTTGAGTCAGTAAAACTTGCACTCACACAAGCCCCTTTCCTGATCAGCCCAGATTTCTCCAAATATTTTCTGATCTTTTCATTCGCCTCCCAGCATACCGTGGCTGCAGTCTTACTACAGAAAAATTCAGAAGGTAATGAACAGCCAATTTCCTTTTTCAGTAAGGCCTTAAGGGATGCACCCTTGAAGTACAAAATTATGGAAAAGCATGCCTATGCTCTAGTTAAGGCCTTAAAAGACTTTAGGATGTACATTCTGCATTCTCACACCATTGCTTATGTGCCAAATATAGTGGTCAAAGATATCTTGTCCCAAGACCCTGATGGGAAAAGGGGCAAATGGATTGCTACTATCTTAGAATATGACCTTGAGATAAAGCCCACCAAACTAATCAAAGGTCAAGGCCTGGCCCAATTAATGGTTGAATCTAATCTGTAGGCCCTTGACATTAACATGGTGAATGCCTTAGATGAGCAGGAAAGATTGCCCCACCCAACTATTGAGGAGAAGTTTCAGAACTCTCCTTGGTATTCCAATATCCTTTATGTGCTCACCAATCTCAATGCCCCTCCAGAACTGTCCAAAACTAAGACCAGATTCATAAAACTGAAAGCTAGAAACTACTGCATCTTGAATGAAAACTTATATTGGAAAAACCCGAACGGTCTATTGCTGAAATGTTTGCCTGAACCTGAAGCTGAAAGAATTAAACAAGAATTCCATGCTGGGGAATGTGGAGGCCACTTGAGTTGGAAAGCCACTGCTAACAAGATACTCAGGGCTGGCTATTATTGGCCCACTCTCTTCAATGATGTCCATAAAATGGTAACTTCCTGTCACAAATGCCAAATCTTTGAAGGCAGAAGAAAGCTCCTCCCCCTCCCTTTACAACCCATCACTGTAGAAGGTCCCTTCATGCAATAGAATTTATTGGAGAAATACACCCTGCTTCTTCTGGACATCACAAATGGATCCTAACAGCCACAAACTACTTCACCAAATGGATAGAGGCTATACCCACTAGGAATGCCACTGATTCTGTCATCACTAGGTTCCTAGAAGACTTCATCCTATCTAGGTTTGGCTGTCCAAGGAAAATAATCACTGACAATGCTGCTGCTTTTGGATCCAAGAGAATGGTTGATTTTTGTCACAGGTATGGAATAGCACTTGGTCATTCAACTGCCTATTACCCTCAAGGTAATGGACTAGCTGAATCTTCAAACAAAAGCCTAGTGAACATCATCAAGAAGCTGTTAGAGGAGAACAAGAAGTCATGGCATAAGAAGTTGGTGCACGCCTTGTGGGCTGATAGGCTTACAACGAAGAAGTCCATTGGTATGTCACCATTCCAGCTCGTTTACGGAGTAGAAGCAATTTTTCCTACCAGCCTGGGAGTACCAATGATTAAGCTTGTCCATGAGATTCAGACAAAGGAAGACAATATGGTGAGAAGAATTAATGAAACAATCCATCTTCAGCAAACGAGGGAGCAGGTTTATAGTAGAGCTGTCAGAGTTTAGGAAAACATAAAGAGGCAGTTTGACAAAAGAGCCAAAGCTTCAGATTTCAAAGTTGGGGATAAAGTTTTGAAATTGGATTCAAGAAGAGAGGACAAAGGTAAGCATGGAAAGTTTGACAGTTTGTGGCAGGGTCCATACATCATTCAAGCCACTGTGGGTCCTAATGCCTTTTTTCTACAAGAAATTGATGGTACAGAGCTGTTTGGGGGTCCTGTCAACGGCAGGATGCTCAAACACTACTTCTGTTGATTTCCGGTTTTCAGTTTCCATTTCCATTGTACATACCATTGCAGTTTTACTTTCAAGAAAACAAAGAAAAATGTTTCAAAAACAGAGAGAAAGGAGAGGTTCAGACACGCTCAAAACATGAACCTCTGAGGCACAAAAGATTGGCTCTAATAAGCCCATGCATTTTCCTGAGTAAGGGCCTACTCCAGACCAATTGGACGAACAAGACATGTACGATGAACTTGGTCTGGAGTTTTCTCTTGCTCAGAAAAATTCTCAAGATGGGGCTCACGAAGCTATCCCACCTCAGTATCAGTCCATACAGGAAGTAAAGAAGCTGGTCCTAACATGCTCAAAACCTGGACCAGCAAAGGGAAAAGAAGAATCAGCTCTAACATGCCTAAAACCAGAGCTGAGAGGCAAAAAAAGTGGCTCTAACAAGCTCAAAACTTGAGTCACAAAAAGAAGAAGGATGTTGCAAGTTTCATATTTTAAGCCTTCAAAGTTTTGTTTCAATGTTCAACATTTCAATGCACAGCAAGTCAGACAGTTTAATCCTGGCTTGGCTGTTTTTCAATTGTTGTCTTAGAATATAGTGAAGAAACCTGTTGGACAGTTTAATCCCAGCAGGTAGTAGATTAGGTAGAGAATCAAATGAGACCAACAGTCTAACCTGGTCTCATGGAGTAATAAGGGTAGATTTAGAATAGGTTTGTTTTATGTTTTCATGAATAAAGGATGTAAAGGGTCTGCTAGTTCAAATGCACTGAAAGGGAAATATTAGGACTGTAGTATGGGTAGGTAGTTTGGTTGGGAGAATTTTTTCTGCTGATGAATGTCTTCATATTGTGGCAGCTGATCTAAAGAAAAGGATGTGCTAAGCAGCAGGCATCTGGCCTACTCCAAAGATCATTTCTGGTTTCTTGACTCCTTCAAGAAGAAGCCATCCCCATGTGGAGCAACTGTTAGCCCCCCTATGAAATTCTTGGCAAGCAAGCTGGGGGCTAGATTGTTTTGGAGCCTTCAAGGAATGCCTTTCCCCTGAAAACCCATCCTCCTTGAAGTCTCTTTGTGCTATGCCTAATGCAAATACCCCCTGTTTGACCTTTCTTCTATTTTCCCAAATTCCCTTCGAACCTTCCTAAGTTATACCTTTACCCTCCTAAACCACTCCTACGCCCTTTGTGTGTGCTCGAACCCCCTTTTTTCCCATATCGTTAGCCTTTGATGGCCCTAAAATGCAGTAAAAATGTGCAAAAAATCATATATTTTGTATATTAGGCCCTAACCCCCTTCGGCCATAGCCCCGCACCCTGTTCCTCCATGAAACCTCGCGCTGGAACCACCCGCTAGCTCCAAAGGTGCCTTTTCCATATGTCCCTCGGGCTCAGTCTCAGTCTCAACCATTGATCTCAGTTGATCGAATGGTGGTTATTGAATCTTCAGTGTCCGCCTCATCCCCATGTATTCCCTAGATTGCGCCATCGTCGTCCAAATACATTGCAATCTGACGGATCAGAACCTATCCACCCAGTGGACCCCGCCGTGCACTGTTCCAAACCCGCCAGTTTCCATCGCACCACTTTTGCGCAGTAGGCGGTTTTCCCCCGTTGCCCAGCGATTCCATACACCTTTTGCCACGCGTCCTCCTGTACGATCTCAAAACCGCTCGCCATCGCGCATTAACTTTCGACTCAAGATTCCCTGCGATATCGCCGAGGACTGTTGGATCTCCGATCGCCCATCCAACGGTCATTACTCATCGAAGCTGCGCGCTGCGTAACTCCCGATCATCGCACCCGTTGGTCCATCGTCTTTCATCCTCCACCGTCGATATCCACCATGAATGACGGTCCAGATTTGTTTGCTCGCCGTTGACCATTCCTCATCGCCCGGTCTCGCCACGTCACGACCACGTGTGTCCACCGTACATCCATTCATTCTGTCGCATATAAATTTCAAATTTGGGTCTTTTAAGGTTATTTCGTTCAAAATGTTTGCTACTGCAGTCCGCCATCTTTTCCGTTGTCCACTTCGCACTACGTTCTTCCGCCACAGTCCATCATTATTCCACCATGGCACCATTCTGCACGACCCTCCTCGTCGTCTCCACTGTGTCTGCCACCCTAGTGTATGTTTTCTTAACCATTTTTCGTGTCTTGCAGGGTTTGCAACAGTTAATGACCGCCATGATCGCCCAGTTTTCTATATAGCGGCCCAGAACTACAGAGAAGCCTTGTACCTAGATACATTTAATGAAAAATGGCCCGGGAAGGTGAAGACAGGACGTTCATTAAAAAGAACATGGATCAGACTCCGTGGAAAAGCTCACGGCACCATTAAAGCTCGAGCTAACCTGACAGAAGTAGAGATGGAGCAGCAAAGTGTTTCAGTACAAAGCAAAGAGATTAAGGCATGCCAAAGAAAATCTTAAGCCTTAAATCTGCAGTTTAAAGAGGTAAAGCACCAATTTGAAGACCCCGAGGATCGATCAAAGGTCCTGAACACAAGTAAAAGGTAACATCAGGGTTTATTTGTCAGCAGTATGTTTTTCTTCATTAAGGACAAGGCGCCCATGCAGCTTTTATTATGCACCGTGCCCCTGAAGAAATTTCCACCGGATAGCAGACCGAAACTACCAGAACATTTGATTCACAGCATGGCAGATCCAAGTATCATTTATTTCCATTTTGTTTACTCACTAGAAGTACTACAAACCACCGCAGCCAAAGTACACCAAAGACATGCCTGGAGTAAATGGAGATCTAAAGGGGATCATATTTTTGCCCAAAGAATTCCAAGGATTAAATGCTCAGAATATTAAACAGAATGGGCCTCGGCCCTCTCTCTTTTTAGAAGTTTTAATACGGCATTTAGTTCCTCACCTACCTCTACTACTTCTCTTTAGCTATAAAACTCAGAAAGAAACATTATAAAGGTTGTTGATGAGATAGCAGAGAAGTGCAAGCAGTTTCTCTTGAGATAAGTTCTATGTGTATAGTTGTAGGATAGGCCGAGGAAGATGTATTTAGACTGAATGACCAAGCTATTGGCTTTGTTGTACCTGATTGGCATTGATGTTTAATATGAGAAGCACATTTCATTGGATCCTGATCTAAAGCTGCGCTGATGTTTTTCTATCCCTGTGTGTATTTCAATTTCATTTCATTTCATCTAGCTCGCATCAGAAATTTGGCATAAGATTCACCCTTGTTAGGTGCCTTATGTTGCTGCTCTCCCAGCCCTTTATGTTTTCTGCTTAATGTGTTTATCTAAAGATCGATTTCAATTGATTTGACCCGTGTAGTGGATGTTGTTGCCTACTAGTTGATGTATGAATTAACGGAATTTGTTTTAGATGTTCTTGTTAGGATTTAATGGAATGTGTTGAGAAGACTGGGAGGTCCAGAACCCTGTATCTGCCTCACTAGGATCTTTCCATTCTGATTAAGCCTTTCCAAGTTCCCTTGTGTTGCCTCTGATTTTTTCCAAGTAGGTCTGGAGTTAAATGACCTCTGACCTGATCTATAGATGGGATTAGTTGGTTCTCCCCCCTTCACTCTTGGACCCAATGTCCCATACCACCCTATCACTTTAGGATCCAAGGCTTTAGATGACTAGCCCAACTGAAAGCTTGCATATTGATAGCAAGTAAATCCTTTCTTGACTCCATTACCCAATGGTCTTGATTTTCTCTAAATTATCTCCCCTTTGCCTAAATTCTTCTTTGCCCAGTCCTGTCTCATGATGAACTCTTCCTTCCTGATTCCCAACAACCAAACTCTTAATCAAATAAACAAACCCTATGCATATAACTAGCCTAAAATCATAACTTAGAGCCTCAAAGACATACACTTTGACTCAGATAGAGAGATCCCTCTCTGGACCTAGGAGGGCTAGATCCTAACGCCTGAAAGTGGTTCTGATGTTGTCTCGTCTTCTGGTCTTGCCAATCTGGCCAAAACACGGGAACCCCAACACCACCATCCAAGGGTTTCTTCTGAGCATAATGCTTGATGTCCTTCTTTACACTTTGGCTGAATGTAGGAGGGCTTAATGTACATCAATAAATTGCTCCCGTATGATACTTGTTTCATCACAAGTATACATTTTAGTTATAGCATCAACAAACCCTTGTTTTACCTTCTCATCATCAATAGGAAGAATTCTATTTGGTCTTTCCATATACCACTTTGGATTAAGGGCATATGCAGCCATGTGAATGGAGTTATTGGGTTTAAACCATATTTTCTCTATCATCTTGTGGATTTCATGGAAAAACTCCAAAGAAGGGTTTCTTTAGCGAATGATGTGCTTTACCTTGCCCACCATGGTATCAATACATTCGTATATTTCTCCAAGAAAAGGAGAATCTGAATCAACATACCTAATAAACTCCACAATTGGAGTCGTGAAAGAGACAACATATCTACAATCAACCCACAAATCTTCATTAAGAAGCATTTCTCTTATCTTCTTTGCCTGAGGTGACTTAGACTGTGTCCATGCGTTCCACTTTAAAGAAACAACAGTGGCTTGTAAAGATCCATAGACCTCAAGCATACACTCAAGAAAAATAAAGTATGTGGCATATCTGGTTTCTGCAGATTTTAAAAACTGCTTCTTTGAATACATCCTGTAAATTGCCAAGGAAGCATGATGGTTGCAATTGAACATTTGTGCGTCCCTGGCATCTAAAATGATTTTTTCAATCCAATGTATTTTACCAATGCCTTTTAAAAGATTTTTAAGGGCATGTACACAACGTGGAGTCAAAAATATATGCCTATATCGACTTTGGAACATCAATCTCGTTGCTCTACAAATAGGTGTTGCATTTGTGATGACATGTACCACATTTGAAGGATCAACCTCATCAATTGCATCCTTAGTTTTTCCACTACAATCAATTGCTTTTCAAAAATAAGGCCCTTCTAGTGATGTGATAATAACATTCAACAAAGGTCTTTATTGAATATCTGTCTAACTATCCATGAAAATTGAACAACCTAAATGAACCAAAGATTGTTTGAGATCCTCCATAACTCCATGCATTCTTGTCACCCCTCTATCTAATAATACAGTCCTCATTTTGTTGTACCTTGGGGGTGCATATCTTGTCCTTGCAGCTATGAATTTTCTCACCATTTCTTTATAGTATGGTGAACAGGTGGCATTAAATGAAATTCCATTCGTCATAAAAAATCTGCTATGGCATCATCCGCTTCATCCCTATGCAAGACATTGTACATATTTTGAATGGATTTATTTACACTAGTCCTTTTAGTGCTATAACTCCCTTGATTAGTCTAATTTTGGATATGAATTTTTTCATTCATACATTGGGATGAATTTTCATGCCTACCTCTCTTATTATTATGAGATACAATGCTACTATCACATTCATTGTTTCCATTTGCTTTCATGTGAAGCTTACTCATCTCCATTCTTTGAACAAGGCTACATGTGCAAGCCTTCACTCCTAACCCAGGTATTACCAAAAGATAATGCCATACTCTTGTATAGCTACCCTTAAAAACATGGTCACACAAAGTGCATTGCCATTTCAAACAACCCCCACTGTTTTTTGTCTTGTTTTGTGTTATTTTTTTCATGAACTTCATTAAGGGCTTCTTGGAAATGTTGTTTGATTTCTTGTGGGTACCTGTTGTTGTCTCTGCATTTGGTTGTTGAACTTGTGGAGGTAGTAGGGGTCTCATCCTGTTGTTGTTGTTACCACATTCATTGCCCAACCCTCTATCCATGATATCAATATTGAAAATTTACATTAAAATCCCCAAAAAACATTAGAAGTGAAACAAATATTAATAAATAGATCTTACATAAATGACGAAAATGAAAAAAAATATTTACATTAAAATAAAAATAAAAAACATTAAAGTAAAAAAAATATTAATAAATAGATTTTACATAAATGAAAAAAATTAAAATAAAACTCAAAATACTAATATTTATTATTCAATAACTAATTTGCCATAATTAATTATGAGTCAACTTGAATTTAACTCTACTATTGTAGCAAGCCCCATGTAGATATTGAGATGAATCTTACTGAGAAAAGTTAAAACTTAAAAGCTATTAAGTAATAAAAAATTAAAACAATTCAAAAATTAAAACTTAATAAAACAAATATACCAAAAGTTAATATTTAATAAAAGTTGAATTAAAACTTAAAAATTAATATTTAATAAAAAGTTAAAACAATTTAAAAGTTAAAACTTAATAAAACAATATGCCTAAAAGATAATATTTAATAAACGTTAAAACAATTCAAGATTTAATATTTAACTTAAAACAATTTAAAAGTTAATATTTAATAAAAACTTAGAAGAATTGGAGCATACTGCATAACAAATATAAATTGTCCATATACTTTTAATAAATAACAACTTATTAATTTATTAAAATATTTTTATTTTTATTTATAATCTATACAGACTTTTTAATATTTATAGTAATGAATAAAATTTTAAACAACAACTTATTAATTTATTAAAATATTTTTATTTTAATTTATAATCTATGAATAAAATTATAAACGCACTATGAGGGTGAATAGAGGAAAATAAATTAATAAGACTAGTAGAACCAAAACCACATCCAAAAAGCAATCAATGTGAATTGGGTAAAATACATTTAAACTTTATTATTTATGTGAATGTTTATAAAAATGTTAATATTTTTATTGCATATGAATAAGTCATGAATAAGCTTGAGGATTTGATTTCGAACTTGAATTTGGTTTTGTGTACATTGTATAAACTTTGGAGATTGTAATTCTTTGTCTTTTCTTTGCTTCTCCTCTTGAAATTATTTTTTAATTTTTCTTTGTAAATAATAAATATCTTATGTATGTATCATTGTATTGCAATAGTATTGAATAATTTAAAAATTAACTTGCAGTAGAGGATTACAATATTACATGGAATTTTATATTGATACCTCATTTATATAAGATAATTAGATAATCTAATTAATTGCTTTCTAGTTTTAAGTTTAATAAACTTAGTTTACATAATGATAAAAATTAAAAAATTAAAATAGACACAGATGTTTTAACTTTCTACAAAAATAGAAAATCCCTTCAACAAGCTATGACTTCCACATGTGAAAAATGAATAATATAAAATATTAAAAACACTGCTGAGAGCAGATGTGTTCACAGTGCACACCATATACCTGCCTTCTAATAAAAGTATAAAATTTAAAGTTTAAAGTTTAAACTTGAAACTTCAAAGTTTAAAGTTTAAACCCCTATTAAGTTATTTAATCACTAATATGCATCAAATTCAGAGAGGAGCATTACAATTCAATGAATTCAATTACTGTTCAGACAAACTATGTAAAATAAAAATATTGTTACATGGAAAGTCCATATAACAACAAACAATATTACGATTTATAGATTATGATGTTAGGTTTCTATATTACTAGTATCGTCCCTTATTGTTGCTAGTGTAATCCTCTTATTAATTTTTGTACCCCTGTAACCCCCATATTGTTATTATTGTGCCCTTACATTATTATTGTTAGGTCGGCTAGGATTACATTGTGGCCCCATGGACTCCTATATATGGAAAGGAGGTTTTGGTCATTTGAATCATCCAAGAATTATTCATTTATGTAATGTATTGGAGGTTGCCCCCTCGAAGTGGTTGATTTCTAAGATGTTGATCTCTCTTCTCTTCTATTTTTGGAGCTGGTTTCATAACATTTGGTATCAGAGCCTTGGATTCTATGGTTTCGCTGCTCCAAACAGGTCATCATGGCATTTTCACTATAAATTTTTTTCTATGAATGTTCATAAGCTGAAATTTTTATAGGGCGAAGCCGAAATCCTGAGGAACATTGTGGAAAAATTTTAGACATTGGTTCACAATATTTTCGGAGATATGATTTGTGCAAGTTAGGGATGTTTGCAAGCTCCTGAATTCAACCTAAACAGGTCATCGTGACATTTTCGCAATAACTTATTTTCTACGAGGGTTCAGAAGCTTAAATTTTTATAGAGAAAAGTTGAAATCCTGAGGAACACCGTGGAAAAATTTCAAAGCTTGATTCACAAAATTTTCGGGGATATGGTCTTTGGAAGTTAGGGATTTTTCAGACTCACAAATTTCATCTCAAAGAGGTGACCATGGGAAAATCGTCATAACTCTCTCTCTAAGAATTGGATTGGAATTATGTAAAAAGTGGCCATAAGTACACGGACTATAGTTTCTTTTGTATCAATTTCAAAGCTGAAGGAGGAAATAGTTACACGTGGCAAGTCGTACAAGTTTGCTCTACTGAACTAGTCCATAATTAGGTCATCATAGGAGATTGGGCATAACTTTGTCTTCAAGAATCCAAATCAGGCCAGACCTATGGCATTCGAAAGAAGATTCATAGGGCTACTTCAGGGCCGAATTTCAGATATTGTAGATCTGAAATCACAAAGATAATTTAGTTTCAATATCGAGCTCCTCAAAATCAAGAAAAAGGTGTGTATTTTTTTTTCAAATTGCATAAGTCTTGTTTGAAAAATCAGTTTTAAGTGATTCCAAAGGCCTATTGAGCATAGATATCAGTATCGGGTTCTAAAATGCCTCCTAAAAAGAATTCAACACCCATTAAGCCCTTAGAGTACTCTACTATGACTCATGAAGATGAAGAATTGCAACATGATCTATCAAAATTACAATAGCAAGTGCACCAAATTTCGCTCTCGCAAAGAGCAACAAAAAATGAAATGGAAGTTTTGAAGAAAGGCGTGGAAGTGAAGATGGATGGTTTGAAGAAAGGCGTGGAACCTAAGATGGATGGCATGGAAGCTGTTATCACTAATTTTTTATTTATTTTTAAACATGGTATGTCAACTCTGTTTTGATCATGGTCTAAATGGTTTTGAAAGTCATTTTAGCATGGTTAAGGGTATGTCATAGTTTTAAAGGTTTAGTGTTCACCATAAAAATTCAAATAAGGTATTTATAGGTTCATTCCATAGTAAAAAAGTTCACATTTTTCATTTAAGGGTCATCTAGGTAAGTTTTGGGTCGATTTTCTACAATTAGCCACAAATCCACAGTTTCGTAGCATCGTTAGTTCAAAAAGTGAGCTTTGTGCTATGAAAGCGCTTCTACTTTCGTAGCACAAAGTGCAAAAATTATACTGTGAGCGCTACGAAAGCACGATTTTTTTAGCTTTCGTGTCAAATAAGCTAGGATTTATCAGTTTTAGCTGGGGAATGACATGATAGGGGTATGGTGAGTCAGTTAGTTACCAGATTTGATGTACTTACCTATCCTTCAGTCATCATAGTCATAATAGGATATCAATCAAACATCATTTGGTCATGAGGTGACATCTCTAATTCGGATTTTTTGCCTAATTGAGTCATCTATGTTTCATTTACCTTCACATATGTTCTCCAAGCTCTGAAGCAGTAAGGATAAGCTTGTGGTTGTTCTTTTCAAAGACAACTCTCACCATTATCAAGCGAGGTTGTTCACCATTATCAAGTGAGGTTGTTCATCATATCAAGCGAGGTTTTTCATCAAATAAAGAGAGGTTGTTTTACAAGTTTTAGAGAAGCTAACAAGTTTTCCTTATAAGAAACATGGCAGAGGAGAAGAAGGTCCACAGAGGGGGACATTGTCTAAGATACGAGCCTAAGAATATAAATGTTGTTATGGAGGATCAAATGGTAATTGAGGCTTTTAGCAAAGCTGGCTGTCTCAAATTTTGTGAAAAGATGTAGGGTTGCCACACTCAGTTGTCCAAAGAGTTTTCTCTACATTTTAGTGGAACCACTACCAAAGTTGGAATGATAAATATTCCAGTGACACTTGAGATCATAGTTGTTGTGACAGAGATACCAAGGGGACAACAATATTGGTTTAAAGGTTTTAGGTTTGACGTGGAGCCATGCAAGGAGTTTATGAAACCTGAATATGTAGACATGGACTTGAACAATGCAATACCCAGAATCTGTATCAAGGACAACTATGTAAAGCTTTTATTCAACATCCAAAGATATTTCACATGTGAAGGCAGGTACCATAAAGTATACACTTATCATTTCAAACTGATATTGCATTTCATAGGAATGATATCATTAGATTTACCATTATACTTGTGTAGAAACCTTGCCAAAATGGCTGACAAAGTCCAAGATAAATCTGATGGTTGTGAAACATCTTTGTTTCATCACGGTTTGACTAAGTTACTGTTTTTAAATGAGCTTTAGAAAATAAATAAAGATTGGTCTTTCTTTTTATTTATGAGTGGATTTGAAATGGAAACCCTAACCCCAGCTAGAAACCCTAAGATCAAGGGGAATCCTTCACCATCAGTAGCAAAATCCAATCAGCCAGTGGTTACTAAAGCAAAGAGGTTTGTGAAGTTGAAACTAAGGAAACAGGTTGAAGATAGAACTGAGAAAGCATCAGTGCTTGTTGCAGAAACCCCATCATTTGCAAAACAGAAAGTATAAAGGGTCAAAGAAACAAAACAAAAATAGGTGGCCAGTAAGCAGGAGAACCAGAGAAAGACAATAAGTCAAGTATCAACATCAAAGGGAAAAGTAGGGGTTTCAGTGATCCAGGTGGATATTGGTGGTCACCCGCCTATTCCACTTGGGGCTCCACCATTGTCTATTTCAGTTTTTCAGTTTTGGCACAGTTTACTATTTTTAGCAGTTTTTCGGGTCCTAAACTTCCGGAGCCGTTTTGAGGCCCTAAACGACGTTTTTTGGGAAAACGGAGGGCAACAGCAGATCCTTGGACCATGTTGCTGGATTCCAGAAGACCTTGATCCTCGGATAGATCTTTCTAACGAGGGTATGGTACTGACGTCGAAAACGGAGATCGTATGCCAAAGTTAAGCACACAGGAAGTTGAAACACCAATTTACCCAAACGGGGCCCATAGTTTCGGCGCTTCATCTCCTGGGGTTAGGGTTTTGGGCATTTGGGATTTCCCATTGTTTCTAAATGATAAATAGGCCCTCGAGCAGTTCAGAGGTTGTTCGAACTGTAGCCGCCACATCTCTTCTCGGAGATAGCTACCGAGCGCCCTAGCTAGTTTTATTTCCATTACGTACGTAAGCAAAAGATCGGTTCGTTGATATTAATGAAATGAAGTGTTAATATATTTACATCTACGTATTTATACAAATATGTTTATTACATTACGTTCTTTTGTAAATCCCGGATCAGCTACCAGCGCCCTAGCTAGTTTTATTTCCATTCTGTCTGTAAGCAAAATTCAGTTCGTTGATATTAATGAAATGAAGTGTTATTTCTGCTGCATCTCTATATTTATGTTTATATGTTTATTCTGTTGCGTTCCTGCATAAATCGAGATCATTCAGTGACAGAGGAAAACCTAATGATGAAAGGTAGCTTGGATGATATACTGCATGAAATTGATATAGAAGAGTCACCCATTGTGCAGGCGGATTTCATTGAAGTGAATGAACCCAAACAGAGAAAAATGAAATCAACAAAGAAATTGGAATTTGAAGGTGAGAATGCAGTTTTTTTTTTCAAGCTAGGAAACCTTTAACCAGGCATGAAAATAAACTCCAAGAAGGCAGTAAAGATATCCAAGTAACTATTGAAGCAGCCAAAGTCCCTGAAGAGGTGATTGATCTCTCATCACCTATAGTGGAGCATGCAGCCAGCAAGATAGAGAAGGGAAAGGAACACATGTCATAGTGCCAAATGCTGGAAGAAAGGTTGAAGCTAGCAAATCAAGAAATGGAAATGATGAGAAAGAGGGAAAGAAATCACATCATTGAAAAGACATAATTCAAAAGGATGAAGGTTGTTTGGGAAGGTCAAACAATTGCTAGGTCAGAGATCCCAAGTAGTGCACAACAATTCTTTACATGGACAGTTCCCGCCATTAAAGAAGAAAAATTTGTTAGAGTGATGAACACCCATTTGAGAGCCAGTAATAGAAAGCTAAGAGGCCAAGTGGAAGATTTGGAGCTACAATTAAAACAGTCTTAATATGAACTAAAGAGTAGAGGTACAAAATGACAAATTCAAAGCAAACTCAAAATGGAAAATGAGGATTAAATTTTGTGAAGGTTATGTTTTTAGTCCAAATAACTAATGGTTTTGATGAAGCAAATGATTTTCTGAAGCTGTGGCACCTTTTTGTTTTAAATTTTGTGAAAATCTGGTTAAAACTGCTTACACAGCGGTTTCGTAGCGCCTGTAGTGCAAAAAGGGTGAAATGCGCTATGAAATTGTTGTAGCAGTTTTTTCACTCTTTTCCTTATCAAAATTTGTAGGGAAAACCATGCATTTTGACTTGAAATTTCTAAGGAAGCTATTTCAAGTGAGTATCAAAGCAACCCTGAAGGAAATGAAGCTAAATTTTGAAGGAAAATGGGTAAAAATACTGCGCTACGAAACTGTGCTGCTTTCGTAGCGCAAGTCTGTTTTCACTATTTTGAGAAGTTCGAAGTGGTTTTTCACAGCTGGCATGAAGGAATGACTTGGGACATATGCTAATCATGTTCCTGAAATCAATTAGCCTCGAAGTTATTGGTTAGAAGTGGTCATAATATCTCAAGAAACTAAAAGAATCCTAAGCCTAAAAACAGGGGAGCAGTTTCCTAAATTGCAGGAGATCAACATCATCAACATTATGGTCATAACAAGTTGGAATTCATCATCAGGATTTGACTTAATGGAAAGATAGGTGGCAAATGATGTAATTAAGTTTAGATAAATTTGTTTTGAGTGGAATCAAAATATTTCTAATTCTATTTATAATAGGACTCTATATCAGTTTTACAGCTGTGTTTGTAATAAATACCATGTTTTATGGTTAGTATAGGTGCCAAAGCATAGGAATTCGATGTATCTAGTTGTGGATAAGCTTACCTTATGATGTAAATGATCTATAAAAGATCAAGGAGTCGAAATATAAAGGGTTGGACATTTGTTAGCAAAAAGACTTTGTTTTATGTAAGTGACTGTTTTCAGCCTAATACAGAATTTCTACTTAGACAACTCAAGATTCATAAGGAGTTCTTGTATGTTCTTGTTCTGATGGCATCTGTTTAATATTCTATTGCAGTGGTGTTTTCTTATGTTACTCAGAATTCATCAATGATGCTCTGACTTCCTTCATAGACAAACTGACTGTGTGTTTCACTGTTCTACATGTTTATTCCTTGACTTGAACTTTTATATGCCTTGACTTCCATGCTAGGTAGATTATTTTGGTTTTGCTGAAGCTATTATGACTCCATAAGCCCAATGTATACTTTCTAATGTGATTTACAACCAGTTTATATCATTTATCTTTTTTTATCCCATATAGAGTTATCCATCCACATATTTATCAAAAATCATAAACCCTTGAGAGAGCCCTCTCAGATTGAGGAGGCTAAGCCTCAACCAAAAGATTGGTTTGAAATAGTTGCACAAGATTGGTTTGATGAGCAACCTATCAGGTCTGATTTTGTGATAACAGAAGCTAAGATGGATGACATGGAAGAAAAAATGAAAGATAACATGGAAAACATGAAGAATGATCTAAAATCAGGCATGGAAGGTTTGACAGAGTTGATACAAGAAATGTTTCCTAATAGCGAAAAGATAGTAGAGGAAACTCATGTTGATAACAAAATAATTTTTAATCGTGATTTCATAAACTCTAATGTTGGATGGAAGAACCACCATATTCCAAAGATGGATATGAGGAAGTTTTATGGCAAGGATCCTGTAACATGGATACTACAAATGGAGCAATATTTTGATCACAATAATGTGCAAAACACACAAAAGGTACACATTGCAACTTTACAATTAGAAAAAAATACATTTGTATGGTATCGATGGCTTTGCTCTCATAAAAAAATTGTCACTTGGTCAATTTTTGCGGAGGAAATGACAACAAATTATGAGGATACAAAGAGCAACACCTTCTTTAGCCAATTGATAAATCTCAAACAAAAGTGGGGGAGCACATTGAGGACTTTCAAAAATTGAATATAAGGGTAATTGATATACCAGAGGAAGACAATATTGATGTCTTCATAGGGAATTTAAAGGATAATATCCAACATGAAGTTTGCGTTTGGGAACCTGATTAATTGGAGAAGGCATTTAGGTTGGCAAGGAAAATTGAATGTAAAATTATGGCGACAAGGAAGCCTACCACTCACATCTATAAAGATGGAAGTGTTGCTACTACTATACTTCCACAACCTACAAGGTTGACACCACAAAAATTGGAAGAAAAAAGAGCAAAAGGGATTTGCTACAGTTGTGATAGCAAATACACTAAAGGTCATAAGTGTGCTGAGAAGAAATTATTTTACATAGATTGTGAAGAGGAAGAAGAAAATGAATAAGAAACTTCAAAAGAAGAGGATATACACCAGGAACCAACCCTAGAAGAAGAAGAAATGAGTCTAACCATATTGTGTAATGCATTGGCAGGTATTACCACTCCTCAAGCACTCAAGGTAGAAGGACATATCAAGAAGAAAAAGGTAATATTGTTGATTGATTTGGGTAGTACCCATAATTTTATTCATTGTAAGGTAGCCAAGGAATTGAATTGTTTCCTATACTCGGCACCAGAATGTCAAGTGATGGTTGCAAATGGAGGAACTATAAATTGCTCTTGAAAATGCCATAATATCAAGCTAGCCATGGGGGAATATGTATTGAATATTCCAATGCTTTCTATTCCAATGGGAGGTGTTGATGTTGTACTAGGATTACAATGGTTACAATATTTGGGGATGATAGCTTTTAATTTTCAAGGACTTTTCTTGAAAAAAAATTTGGAAGGAAAGGAAATCGAATTACGGGGTATCGCAGGGAAGCCAAGAAAGGTAATAAGCTCTAATGTCATGACAAAGCTTCTGAAGAAAGAACAATGAGGTGTAATTGCACAATTATGCTCACTAGAAGTTCCAACATCAAAATCATCTATTTCTCCAGATCTACAAAAAGCCTTGGACAATCACTCCAAAGTTTTTGAAACTCCCAAAGGACTCCCACCTATTCGTGATCATGATCATGCTATTCATTTGATTCTAGGAAGTGTTCCTCCAAACATCAGGCCTTACATATATCCTTATCTCCAAAAGAGCGAATTTGAACGTATGATTGCAGAAATGTTAGAGGCTGGTATAATTCAACCTAGTCAAAGTTCTTTCTCTGCTCCAATAGTATTGGTGCACAAGAAGGATGGATCATGGCGCATGTGTCTGGATTATAGGGAGCTCAATAAGCTCACTATTAAAGGTAAATTTCCCATTCCTGTGATTGATGAATTATTGGATGAATTACATGGAGCAATTTATTTTACTAAGTTGGATCTTCGTTCAGGATATCATCAAATTAGAATGAAGACTGAAGATATTCCAAAAATAGCATTTCAAACTCATGAGGGTCATTATGAATTTTTGGTCATGCCTTTTGGCCTTACCAATGCACCTTCTACATTTCAAGGGTTGATGAATTCCATTTTCAAACCCTTCCTTAGAAAATATTTGCTAGTTTTTTTTGATGATATACTAATCTACAACAGGTCTTGGAAGGATCATGTTCAACAGGGTGCTCAAACTATTGGAGGAGAAACAATTATATGCAAAAACATCGAAATGTTTCTTTGGAGTATAAGAGGTGGAATATCTGGGTCATATTGTATCTCACGAGGGTGTTAAAGTAGACCCTAACAAAATTAAAGCCATTAAGGAATGGAAAGTCCCCACAACCATAAAGCAGTTGTGCGGATTTCTCAGGTTAACAAGGTGTTATCACAAGTTTTTTAAGAATTATGGGAGAATAGCAGCACCTCTAACAACATTATTGAGGAAATATGCATTTTCATGGACTCCTGAAGCAGCTAAGGCCTTTGAACAACTTAAAGAGGCAATGTTCCAAGAAACAGTATTAGCTACATCAGACTTCACAAAAACCTTTATTGTGGAATGTGATGCCTCAGGAAATGGAATTGGTGCTATTTTAATGCAACAAGGAAGACCCATTGCTTTTGAAAGTCATCCAATCAAAGGAAAGTATTGACAAAAGGATATTTATGAGAAGGAAATGTTGGAAATACTACATGCACTAAATAAATGGTTACTTTACCTAATGGGAAGACACTTCAAGGTAAAAACTGATCATGATAGTCTTAAGCACTTTTTGGAACAAATACTATCTTCATAAGAGCAGCAAAAATGGGTCACAAAGATGTTGGGTTATGACTTTGAAATCATCTACAAAAAAGGGAAGCTAATGTTGTTGCAGATGCAGTCTCAAGAAAGGATGAAGGGGTAGAAGCATTGCTTTGTGCCATTTCTATTATCCAACCGGATTGGATAACCAAAGCAAGGGATGAATGGAAGAAGGACGAAGAAGTGTGGACACTCATTCAAAATTTGCAGCAAGATCCTAGTACATCTGATACATTTAGTTGAATGATTCCTTATGGTACAAAGATTGCTTATATATTTGCAAGAATTCCCAACTAAAACAAAAGATTATTTTGGAACTGCACACTTCTCCTTTAGGAGGACACTCAGGATTTTTAAAAACTTACCACAGGGTGAAGAAAGAATTTTTTTGGGATGGCCTTAAATCGGATATTCAAAATTTTGTGGCGGAATGTTCGGTTTTCCAGAAAAATAAAGTTGAGACACTTAAGACCCCAGGTCTTCTATAACCTTTATCCATTCCAAGTCAACGTTGGGAGGAGATTTCAATGGATTTTATCACAGGTTTACCTAAGTTCGAAGGAAAGAGTGTCATCATGGTGGTAGTTGATAGACTTTCCAAGTATGCACACTTTTATGCATTATCTCTGCATCCATTTAAAGAAAGTACAGTTGCTACTGCATGTATGGAAATAATTCAAAAGCTACATGGAAACCCGCAGATTATTGTAAGTGACAAAGATCCCGTTTTTACAGGAAATTTTGGATGGAATTATTTTCTTGTTTGGGTACTCAACTAGTTCATAGCTCATCTTATCATCCTCAATCTGATGGTCAAACTGAGATAGTGAATAAATTTTTGGAAGAATATCTTCATTGTTTTGTATCTGATAAGCAAACACAATGGGTCAAGTGGTTACCTCTCGCTGAATGGTGGTATAACACTTCCTTCCACACTGCAGCGAAAATGACCCCATTTATGGCACTTTATGGATATCATCCACCATCCATCACATCTTCTTTAAGGGAAAATTCTAGGGTTCAAGCAGTGGAAGATCACATCAAGCATCAACAAGAAGTTATCCAACTCTTAAAGGATAACCTAAATTTGGCGCAAAATCGAATGAAACAACAGACTGATCAACATCACAGCGAGAGAAGTTTTCATTTAGGAGACTGGGTATTTTTACGACTACAACCACACAAACAAATGTCCCTCAAGCAAGCTAAGAAGGATATTAAATTATCACCAAAGTACAATGGTCCTTACAAGGTGTTTCAAAATATTGGTACTATGGCATACAAATTGGAGCTTCCTAATTCTTCGCAAGTGCATCCAGTTTTACGTGTTGCATGCTTAAAGAAGGTTATAGGTGACAAAATTCCAGTTCAAACATTATTTCCAGAACTTGATGAGGAAGGAAAAATCATATTGGAGCTTGAAGCAATCATGAAACAAGAACTCGACGACTGAAATACAGGTGATTTGTTGAGATTGCAGCAAGATGATGAGCTTAGTGGAAAGGAGTCGCCTTCACTAAGTGGGCCCGCAGGCTATTTTTGGCGCAAAGTCTATTTTTAGACTATGTCTATTTTTAGACATATGGATCATGTTCTATGAGTTGAAGGATGCTATTTGTGGATGGTTGGTCAAGTCAGAAAAAATAGATGGACTTCTATTTTTAGACATTGTTGAGTGCCAAACTTGCATCTTTCCTATACACCTTTCTAGACTTTTTCCATTTACCTGGACCTCCTAAGTCATCAACATCATTGCATATTAATCATAAAAGAGCATTTAAAGTGGTTTTTGACTATGTTTTGTGTCTGCTGTTTGAATTAGATTTTTTCTCATTGAGCTGCGGAATCTTGTCACTTTCCGCAGCTGCTTCAACTTTCCACAGCCATTTTGTTAAAGTTTATATTGTAGGTGTCTTCAGGAAAATCAAGCCACATGGGAAAGTTGGAAATGACATGGATATGGACCGAGTCCTATTGGCTCAGTCGAATTCACCAAAGAAGGCCGTGGTCAAAGGTAGTCAAGCAGTGGTCAACCTAAGAGTCCTACGGTGACAAAACTCCGTTTTTCACCACGTGAAGACTTGCATGGACATTTATAAATCTCAGGGGACATATCAACACCTGTGAACTGCTCCATAAGCCGAATCCAACGGCCACCCTCCATAGATTTAATCTTCACGGCAGCCATAATGCTAGATTTCTGGACGTGGTTGTTCACGTGTCTTTTATCACTGCAGATTGTAGGAAAGTAGTTATGTCATCCTCTGTTATAAATAATGCATTCTCACGCATAGTAGTTGGTTTGAATGTAATGCAAGAGTTTAAAAGCCATAGCGAGACTAATGGTGAGGGATTGAAGTATGAGTGTGTAGTTTGATATTAGTTTATTTTTCTGCAAGTTAGATATTAAATTGCTCATGTCATTATCAGTTACCTCCGAAAGCCATAGCGAGACTAATGGTGAGGGATTGAAGTATGAGTGTGTAATTTGATATTAGTTTATTTTTCTGCAAATTAGATATTAGATTGCTCAAGTTGTTTATGATTACCTCCGAAAGCCATAGCGAGACTAATGGTGAGGGGTTAGAATATGAGTTGACGTAATTTGATTTTAGCTTTACTTTGCTTGCAATTCTTGGATTTCTTTGAGCACAGTTTCTTTTGTATTTAGACAGCAGCAAGGGTAATGGGTTTCATGATCAATAGTTCACTGCTTGTTTGACTAGTATAGTGGCACATTTTCATTTTCTTTTAGGAATTAATTTTGTCATTGCATGTTTTAAAACCCTTTTGAAGTTTGAAGTTTGGGAAATCATTATAAAGAACATCATTGCCTTGAACATTTATATCCATACTTGTCTTTTAGAATTTCCATCTCACATTAGGAAACCAACCAAGATAAAAACCCCCAAGATAAATAAAAAACCCAAAAACGACAAAAAGTAAGAGATAGGTTATCTTGCACATATAGTGCGCCACACTTCGTCAGCTTACGAATCCCGGATTGACAAACTAATGTAGCAATTTAGGACACACTAAATTGACCAAACATTTTGGCGCCGTTGCCAGGGAAGTGTAACTAGGTAGCTAATTTCTTAAAAAAAAAAACAATAAAAAGAAGGGAAAAATTGATAACTTCTTGAAGTATGCTCTCCTCTTGCACCTAGTGTGATCTGGAGGATCAGAAAAGAGAGTTATTGGTTCAATAATTTCTTAAGTATGCTCTCTTCTTGCACCTAGTGTGACCTGGAAGATCAGAAAGAGAATTATTAGCCCATCTTAAAAATAAAATAAAAAAATGACATGCATAGAGCAAGAGATTCTAGGGGAAGGTTTATAGCTAGAGCCAAGAGTTCGATTTTCACATCTCCATCTTCTTCAAGGCATAGAAAAGATTCACCACCATCTACCCCTAGCCTTAAGATTCCTGGAATTCAAGGAGCAGCTGAATTAGAGGATTCTCCTACACCATCTACCAAATCTCATTTAGAAGAAGACCCTTTCTTTACTTCTATAGGAGAGTATATTGTAATTAAAGAAGCAGAATCACCTGAAGAAGAAAAGGAAGAAACTCCCTCCCATCCTCCCTTGATAGAAGAACCAGAGGACTCTGAGGACTCTGAAGAAACTATCATGACAGAGGAAGTAGTAGATGGATTCAGAGGTAGAGGTAGAGGTAGAGGAGGAGGAAATAATGGAGGCAACAATGGTGGAGGTGGAGGTAATAATGGAAGAAATAGGGAAGTAGACAACTCGTTTCGATTCCCTATAGTTGATGAGTAAACTCATACAATGATGAAAAACATCTCACCATCTGTCCTCCCCAACTTTTATGGATTTCGAAGTGAGGATCCTGAAACATTTCTGTTTGAGTTTGAAGTCGTGTGCTGAACCTATGACTATATGGAAGACTCTAAAAAACTCAAACTGTTTCCTTCAACATTGAAGGGAGCCGCTTTGAAATGGTTCATGGGATTAGTCACCCAATCTATTAGGACTTGGAATGATATGAAACAAACATTTTTGGATAGATACCTGGACTATCGCATGCCCACCAATCACAAGGATGAGGTATTCAAAATGGTGCAAAAAGAAGATGAAAATTTGGAGGATTTACTTGAAAGATTTCAATACAACTTAAAAAGAGAAAAAATGAGCAACTTAGATGAGGAAACTTTGAAAGCCCTTCTATTAAAAGCCATCAGAGATGAATGGATAGATATTTTAAACATGATGGGGAAAGGAGACATTTCTCAACTTCCACTTCGTGACATAACAGAACTATGTGTCCATCTCTCAAGGGAAAAATCTAAAACGGGAAAAGGGCCTAGAGATCCTTCTCTTATCAGGGCAAACAAATCTGCAACTGGATCAATAAGTAGGGCAGAGATTGGCAATATGCTTGATGAATTCAAAACTGATATCTTAGGGAGCCTTAGTGAACAACTAGACACCCTTAAAATTCAAAACAAGCATAAAGCAGAAACTGATGCTCTAGCCATCTTTTGTTTGAAATGTAGGGAAACATGCTTTAAGGGAATGTCCCTTGGATGCAAAAGTTGTAGAAACATGTATGATTTGCTCAGAGAATCATGAGACCAAGGATTGTCCTTCAATTCCTGGACTCAAAGCTGTCTTTCAAGAAGATCCAAATTCAGTAGAATCTCTCTGTTTTGTTGCAAGAAGACCTTGGCAGGGGCAACAAACTCAAGGGTTTAATAACCCTATGAATTTTCAACCCCCACCAAATTGGAATCCTTGGCAACAACCTTGGCCCCAACCTCAAAATTCATATCAGTCATGGGTACAAGGTATGCAAAATCCTTATGGGAGATTTGCTCAATTTTATCAATATCCTCCATCTTTTCAAAATCAACAAGCTCCACAACTTCCAAACCCAAATCTACAACTTTCATTGCCATTTCCACAACAACAACATTCTCAACAAAATCCAAATCCTCAACTCATGCTTCCATTCCAACAAAAGACAAATCAACTTCCAGCTCAGCCATTTCCAAATCCTAACAATAAAAATCCTCAAAATACTTACATGATAGAAGGACAACAATTTCCTACCTATATGATTGTTCCTCTCAATGATGTACAACTCAAGTCTAGTAGAGTTTTAGAAAAACCTTCTATAGATGTCCAAGAGCAAGATACCTCTAAGGAGGACTCTCTTAAAGTCAATAAGGGTTCTGAGGAAGCATCTCTTCAAAACTCAAACATTAAAAAAGAGAAAGAAAAGTTAACCCCCACAACTCCTATAGTTGAGCAACCTGCATCTTCATCCACACCTCCTTTCCCCGAAAGATTACAAATTGATAAAGGGGTGGAAAAACAAATCTTGTTGCCTAACTATGATTTTCTAGATGAATTAAAGAATGTTTGTATCAAGATTCCCTTGCTACAAGTCATTAGAGAGATTCCTATTCTAGCAAAAACAATAAAGGAGTTGAGTCTCAAAAGACCAGGAAGGAAACCAAGAGATACAAGAAGAATCCACCTGGTAGGAAAAATTGCAGATATCATGATGGGAAAAATTACCATGTAGAAGTATGTAGATCCAGGTAGTCCAATTGTCAAGACACATATAAATGGGATAGAAATTCCAAACACATTGATTGACTTAGGGGCTGCTATCAACATTATGAGTAGACAGATTATGGAACAACTAAAACTTCCTAATCTTCTTTTTACACCTACTTTACTACAACTTGCAGATTGATCAATTATCAAACCAGATGGTGTATTAGAAGATATTTTAGTCTCCTTAGATTCTTGGGAATATCCAGTAGATTTTATGATTTTGACTCCCAAGAGTAATCTAGGAGGGCACCCACTTATCTTAGGAAGACCTTGGCTAGCCACAACTGATGCTTTCATTAGTTGTAGATTTGGGGATATGTACATTTATAATGGTAATTCGACAAAGAAATTCAATTTGTATCCTCCAGCAAAAGCAATCACAGAAGTAGGAGACAATGAATGGGTTGATGATGAGGACACTATACAACCTGTCTTTACCATTTCTGAAATCAGTGAGGATAGTCAAATTCTGAACAAATTAGAAAATTTTGAGACATCTTCAGAATATGACCCCACACAATTTCAGTTGGAATCTGACATAGAATATTTATCATCAAGACAAATGTCTCTTTACTCTATGGAAGAGTTCGGTAGTTCTACCATTGATATTTTTCCAGGAAAAACATTAAATATCAACAAAAATTTGGAAAAGTCACAACAGGAAGAACTAACCAAAATCTTGCAAAAACATTCTACTGCATTTGCATGGGATTATACTGATATGAAAGGTATTGATCCTAAGACTTGCATCCATCATATCTATATTGAGGAAAACAGTAGACCAATCAGACAACCTTAGAGAAGGATGAATCCAAACCTTAGGGAGATAGTGAAAGAAGAGCTCCAAAAACTACTCAATGTAAACTTCATTTATCCAATTTCAGATAGCCGATGGGTTTCTCCTTTGGTTATAGTACCTAAAAAGAATGGTAAATGGAGGGTATGCATTGATTATAGGGAATTGAACAAAGCAACTTTGAAGGATCACTTTCCTTTGCCTTTTATCGATCAGGTATTAGATACATTAGCAGGTAAAAATTACTTTTCATTTTTGGATGGTTTTAGTGGCTATAATCAAATTCAGGTAGCACCCGAAGATCAAGATAAGACCACATTTACTTGTCCATGGGGAACTTTTGCCTACCGAGTGCTTCCTTTTGGGTTATGTAATGCACCTGCAACATTCCAAAGAGCAGTACTAGGAATTTTTTCCGATCTAATCCATGATTGTGTAGAGGTTTATATGGATGATTTTACAGTTTATGGTAATTCATTTGAAGAGGCATTAGAAAATTTGGAAAAGTCCTTATAAGATGTAAAGAAACAAACCTTTCATTAAGCCATGAAAAATGCTTTATGATGTTTACTGAAGGTATTGTTTTGGGGCATCATATTTCAGGAGATGGGATTAGGGTTGATAGATCAAAAGTTGAAGTCATCTCCAAGTTGCCTATTCCAAATTTTCAAAGAGATGTTAGAAGTTTTCTAGGATTTACTGGATACTATAGAATATTTATAGAAAACTTCACTAAAATAGCATCTCCACTCTTCAAACTGCTTACAAAAGACTGTGAATTCAAATGGGATCCTGATTGTTAATCATCCTTTGAAACTTTGAAAACAAGAATATTTGAAGCACCTATCTTGAGAGGACCAAATTGGAAACTCCCTTTCCATATTTCTACAGATGCTTCAGATACAGCTCTAGGAGCTGTGTTGGGTCAAAAGGATTTAGTCCCTTATGCCATTTACTATACCAGTAAAAATTTGACTCCCACTGAGTTGAACTATACTGTAACTGAAAAAGAGTTTTTAGTTGTTGTTCATGCAATCAATAAGTTTAGACATTATATAACAAGCTATGAAACTTTTATTCATACTGATCATTCCACGATTAGATATCTAATGAACAAACCTGTTACTAATGGTAGAGTGACAAGATGGCTCCTATTTTTGCAGGAATTCAATATTACTGTGTTGGATAGACCAGGGAAACAAAATACAGTAGCTGATTTCTTGTCTAGGATTCAGAATACTAAAGAAGATTCTCCTGTAGAGGATAAGTTTCCTGATGAATACTTGTTTGCAGTAACTACTAAGACCCCTATGCAGATATTGCTAACTATTTGGTTACAGGGAAACTGCCTCCAGATTTATTTCCAAGTGAAAGAAGAAAGATTATTCAGGAGAGTTCAAAATATTCATGGATTTCTAACAAATTGTTTAAAACAGGGCCAGATCTTGTGATCAGAAGATGTGTCAGGGAGGATGAAATGCCTGATATCCTCAAGGCATGTCATGATGAACCATGTGGCGGACACTTTGCTGACAAAAGGACAACCTATAAAATCCTCTCTTTAGGATATTGTTGGCCTTCCCTCTTCAAAGATGCAAAACAATATGTCAAAAGGTGTGACAGTTGCCAAAGAGTAGGGAAACCTACCCTTTCAAATGAAATGCCATTGCAACCACAAGTACTCATCGAACCCTTTGAAAAATGGGCTTTAGATTTTATTGGACCTATTAATCCACCATCTAAGCAAAAGAAGTATATATTGGTTTGTACTGATTATGTTACTAAATGGGTGGAAGCCAAAGCATTAGTGTCTGCTACTGAAAATTCAGTTGTTCATTTTCTTTATGAGGATATTTTTACTCGCTTTGGTGTTCCAAGAGAAATTGTGACAGATCAAGGAAGCCAATTCACATCCAACCTGGTGGAGAAGTTGATGGAAGAATACAAAATCAAGCACAGAATATCTACTCCGTACCATCCGCAAGAAAATGGTCAAGTGGAGTCTACAAACAAAGTTCTCGAAAGTATCATCACCAAAACTGTTCATCTACACAGAAGAGATTGGGTAGAAAGGCTTCCTGAAGCCTTGTGGGCCTACAGAACTACATGGAGAAATACAATAGGACATTCTCCCTATGAACTTGTTTATGGGAAAGAAGTCCTGCTCCCCATTGAGTTCCAAGTCAAGACCTTCAAGATAGCAGTTCAGTTGGGGATGGACTTATCAGAAGCCCAAAAGCATAGAATGGAGCAATTGAATGAGCTAGATGAGATCAGACAAGAGGCAATTCTAAGAACTGATCTAGTTCAATATCAAAGAGCCAAATGGCATGACAAATACATCAAAGAGAAGAAGTTTCAAGAAGGAGATTGGGCATTGCTATTTGATTCCAAGTTTAAAGATTTTAAAGGAAAATTTCAGACTCATTGGCTTGGGCCATATGAGATTGATAAGATCTTTAGCAATGGAGTGGTAAGAATCAAGACCATTGATGAATCTCAAACTCCTCTTATTGTGAATGGCCACAGATTAAAGATCTATCATAAGCCACTCTCAAAAGAGGATTTTTTCAAAGTGTTTCAAGATAATTCTACAATAAGGCTGGTGAAGAAGAATCCTTCTTCTCCACCAGCCTAGCCTTTGTTCTTTTCAGTTTCCAAAAAAAAATAAAAATGTATAAGCCTGAAAACCAATCACTAATTGGCAGTCTTATACAGAAAATGTAGGGTAAAAATCAGGAACACCTGACACCCTATATTTTCCAAAAAAATTCCCTCTCTCTCTCATTTCACAAGTTTTATGACAACCCACTCCATTTCATTCCACTTCATTCCACTCCACTTCATTTCATTTCACACCATTTCATCTATTTCATTTCATTTCACCAATAAAAATTTTCTTTCATGACCATTTTCATTCAGTCAGTTATCATCTATCCATCTCCATTCACCCAAATAATTGCTGTGTCAGTTTCTGCAGCTGACACTAGTTTCCGCAGCAAGAAGCAATTTCTGTAGCCACCACTCTGTTTTTAAAAAATTTACAGTCAGATGTTAGTTCAACAATCATGAAATCAAATGCAGGTATGAGGACATATTATGAAGACATGAGGCATTCAAAAGCATCAACGATGAGCCACTGATTGAAGACTAATGAAAAATGGCAAGAATTCCAAGGTATGAGTAGAAATTTATTTCAAATGGCATTCAAGCACATTTTTACATAGTTATAAACCATAGCTCCATTATATGCAATGATTGCGTTGATAACTTCATAACCGTTCCACGATCTCTATACAATTCCCCCACAATATTTGCATTCATTTTTAAACGACCTCATAATCAAGCCTCCGGTCTTCACTAGTATTCGGCTATACTTTGATACTCCACCGGTAATTATGGAACGTGGTTGATTTGACTACGGCTTCTCTCAGCCGCACAAAATCCGTAGCCGTTTCATAAACTTGCTTGCGTCTAGTCTGCAGCCACCCAATTTTAAATACTGTTGGATGCACTTTACTCCCCCTACTATTTTATTGAACTCACGGTTGCATTTCCACCGTGTTCACATAAGACTTCACCCCATTTTGTTCTCTGTTCCACTTCATTCCGTGTACCTATTCTCCGATATCCGCTTACAGTCACTGGTCTCCTTCATAAACCCTGTTCATTTCCGCTAATTCAGTCGTCTTACCTCCGCTAAAGCCTAGTTTTAAAGAACAGAAGGAAGGATGGGTCGGTTGTTGAGGGCAGAACCTGGGGGACCCAAATTTATGGAAGGATACCCGCAAGTCAAAGACATATTGAAAAAGGAAAAATGGCTTCGGTTTATTCAAAATTTTAAAGGCTACAATAAGGAGGTAACAAAAGCTTTTGCGAGGTCTTTCAATGGTCTGGAGGTAGAAATTGGGGACCTCAAATTTACAGTGACTGAGGCATCCATAGCAGCTGCTACAGAACTTCCTCAAGAAGGTGAACGCTGGTTCAAGAACAAGAGCATTGGCGAGGAAGCCTGGAGAGTGATCCTACGTAACCCAGGTATGGATGTCACCATTTTCAAAAAGGGAATTCCTGTCCATGCTTTAAAAGAAGAGTGGGCCAGTTTACTGTTGGTTATTCAAAATTTTATCACCTGTGAGGGACGTTTTGGATCAACGTACATGTATCATACCCGACTATTGATGAATTTCCTAGACAACCAGACCCTCAATCTACCATACTTTTTACTAAACAGTTTGAAAAAGATGTCTGTAACCGTCCAAAAGCATCTGGGGGACGTAGAACCACATTTGTATCACCATGGTATCGTGAAAATTTTGATAGAAAAACAATTAAAAGAGAAAAAGGACACCTGGGAGCAGTTTTTAATTAGAAATTTCTTTGAAGAACCCCAAGAAACCCCTGAAGGAAGTACATCAAAAAGAAGTAGAATAAAGAGAATAGGTGATAAAACTCAAAGCACTCCTACTAACACAGTTGAAAGAACTAGTAGAGAAGAAAGACTGTCTAAAAGGAGGAAGGAAAAGACTGAGGGTAAAAAGCCAACAAAATCAAAAGAGAAAAGAAGCATTGAGGCTGTGCATCAAACCCCTTTCTCAGAAGAAGACCATCAAGTATTGTCTGAGAGACTAGTTCACCTTCAGGAAAAGTCAGCTATGGCCAAAAAGAAAGGAAAAGAAAAACAGAAGGAAAAAGACAGTAGTCCACAACATGTAAGAAGAAGCACCGGGCTTAAAGGAAAGTGGAAGAAAGCACAAACAAAGGGACCCCATTTTATTGATTTGGGAGATGGAACACCTGAACAAAATCCAGCTGGCCATAGTCCACCTCATTCTCAGCCAAACGTTGAAACTAGTCCTCAAGATGTTGACATGAGTCCTTTTCGGCCAGATTTTGAAGTCAATTCTCCTCCACAGCATTTTGGGGACAACCCAAGGAAAATGACACTCGAGATAGATCCAAAGCAGAAAGAGGTGTATGATTACATAGAATCCTTAGAAAGAACTGCCATGGGTCCCAGCACTTCATCCACTCAGCTTCACACAGCACAGGAAGCTCTAATCCAATCGTTGAAACAAGAAGTCTTTGAGTTAGAGGTTTTAAATAGACATATTACAAATGAAAATGAAGCATTAAAGGAGAAAAATAGATTGGACAAGATCATTCATGACAACACTATGCTACATCTGGGATTGTGGCACAAAAAGAACAGGAAATTGAAGAAGAAATGCAAGAAGATAAGTAGAGCACTAATTAATCTCAAATTCAGATGCTTGATGAAGAAGCCCAGGATGTTAGCAGCACCAAGAAAGAGGAGAAGAGGACTGGATGTACTGGCAGAGGTATCAGGGCATATGAATTGAAGGAGGATGAACAAAATTTTGGTTGCATGGGGACATGCAACACCTTCACAGTGGGGGTATGTTGAGTCCCAAACTTGCATCTTTCCTATACACCTTTCTAGACTTTTTCCATTTATCTGGACCTCCTAAGTCATCAACATCATTGCATATTAATCATAAAAGAGAATTTAAAGTGGTTTTTAACTATGTTTTGTGTCTGCTGTTTGAATTAGATTTTTGCTCATTAAGCTGCGGAATCTTGTCACTTTCCGCAGTTGCTTCAACTTTCCGCAGCCATTTTGTTAAAGTCTATATTGCAGGTGTCTTCAGGCAAATCAAGCCACATGGGCAAGTTGGAAATGACATGGACATGGACCGAGTCCTACTGGCTCAGTCGAATTCACCAAAGAAGGCCGTGGTCAAAGGTAGTCAAGCGGTGGTCAACCTAAGAGTCCTACGGTGACAGAACTCCGTTTTTCACCACGTGAAGACTTGCGTGGCCGTTTCTAAATCTCAGGGGACATATCAACACCTGTGAACTGCTCCATAAGCCGAATCCAACGGCCACCCTCCATAGATTTAATCTTCACGGCAGCCATAATGCTAGATTTCTGGACGTGGTTGTTCACGTGTCTTTTATCAGCGCAGATTGTAGGAAAGTAGTTATGTCATCCTCTGTTATAAATAATGTGTTCTCATATGCATAGTAGCTAGCTTCTGTAATGTAATTTTGCTGAAAAGAAAGCCATAGCGAGACTAATGGTGAGGGATTGAAGTATGAGTGTGTAGTTTGATATTAGTTTATTTTTCTGCAAGTTAGATATTAAATTGCTCATGTCATTATCAGTTATCTCCGAAAGCCATAGCGAGACTAATGGTGAGGGATTGAAGTATGAGTGTGTAGTTTGATATTAGTTCATTTTCTTTCTGCAAATTAGATATCAGATTGCTCAAGTTGTTTATGATTACCTTCGAAAGCCATAGCGAGACTAATGGTGAGGGGTCAGAATATGAATTGATGTAATTTGATTTTAGCTTTACTTTACTTGCAAATCTTTAGATTTCTTTGAGTACAGTTTCTTTTGTGTTTACACAGCAGTAAGGGTAATGGTTTCATGATCAATAGTTCATTGTTTGTTTGACTAGTATAGTGGTACATTTTCATTTTCCTTTAGGAATTAGTTTTGTCATTGTATATTTCAAAATCCATTTGAAGTTTGAAGTTTGGGAAATCATTATAAAGGACATCATTGCCTTGAACATTTATATCCATACTTGTCTTTTAGAATTTCCATCTCACATTAGGAAACCAACCAAGATAAAAACCCCCAAGATAAATAAAAACCCAAAAACGACAAAAAGTAAGAGATAGGTTATCTTGCACATATAGTGCGCCACACTTCGTCAGCTTACGAATCCCAGATTGACAAATTAATGTAGCAATTTAGGACACACTAAATTGACCAAACAGACATATTGGGCGGAATCTATTTTTAGATTGCGAGTCTAAAAATAGATATGTCGAATATTATTAGCTCTTAATAATATTTAGACTCTAAACATTATCTTATTCTCTTGGAGCACTTCAGTTAAGTGCACAGATGTGGCACAGGAGCTGACAGAAGGAATTACGCTATTCCTGATGGTTAAGTGGAGCTATTGCATGGATACTTCAGTTAGAACTCATGTGACAGAGTTTGGTGGAGTTGATTGAGGAAGTTAGTGGAGTTGTATTTAGTTTAACTAATCTAAACATAGTTGAGCTATTTGTATTCAGTTTAACTAATTGATACAATTAGTGAAAATGGTGTGAATTAATTATTAATTAATTCACTAATTATAAACTCATTAATCAATTAAATAATGCATCAGTTAACTTCAATGCATGGACAGTTTCAGTGGAGACCAGTGCAGAAATAGGTGAAAGAGCAGGTTAACTATCAGTTGTGACTATATAGTTGTTATTTGCAACACACAGATAGGTGGAGAAGCCCATGAGGATTGCACAGTACAAGCCAGGTGGTTTATCTATTTAATGAAGCCATCCCATAGAATTGAAAATGCAATAGAGGCTGGCTATAAAGTGGCAAAAGATTGGAGCATGTGTTTTGCTAGATCTAGCTTGATAATGTGTAGCAATTGAGGGTGTGCATGAGAGCTTGTGAGGAGCTTTTGTACTATGATTGTTACATGATATCCATGACATATAATATACAGATAGTTGGGGTTTTCAGCTTTAAGCTTTCCCATTCATATGTGTGATTATTTGTGGTTTTAATGTGTGCATGCAATTGATTTTATTTCCGCATGTGATGATCAATGGTAGAAGAGATTCTGTATTATGCATGAAGCTAAAATAGTGTGTGATCAGGAGAATCTCGGTGAATAATATATCATTTATTCAAATTTCTACATGGTATTAGAGCTATATTGATCATTGGACCAATTGCAAAACATTGAAGCGGTTGAGTTTTGTGCTAGTGGAATTCGAATTTGCAGTAGTGTTTTCTTGGTGTCGAAGTTGAGATGTCTTTTAATGGATTGCGATTGGAGTATGCCCTTGAGGGAGGCTCAAATTATATTGCATGGAAGGACAGGATGGAGGTGGTGCTGGATGACAATGGGTTGAAGGAGTTCATAGATGCAGAAATTCCAAAACCTACTTCTCGTGATGTTGTCGTACTTGATGCATGGCAAAAGAAGATAGAAAAGTGTCGAAGGATTATGTTAGAGGGCGTGAAGGATCACATAGTATCTAGCCTTCATGGTAAGGCTTCTCCATTCTTGATGTGGAAAGATTTGACAGATTTATTTCAAAGCAAGAGCGATCAGAGGAAGTTGGCGCTCAAGGATAAACTCAGGAACATAAAGATGGAGAAAGGCGACAGTATGCCCAAGTACCTCACGAAGTTCATCCAATGCAGGGATGAGCTGGGAAGTGTGGGGGTGACTATTGATAATGAGGAATTGGTGAGCTTGGCTCTCCTTGGGCTTCCGAAGAGTTGGCACTCCTATCAGGACTCTGTCAATGGTCGGGAGAAATTGCCAGGATGGGAGCGACTTTGGTCGGATCTTGTGCAAGAGGAGATAAGGTGGAGTACCAGGGACGGATCTTCATCAAAGAACTATGATGAAGAGAATTGCTCTTTTGCTTACAAAACAAATAAGGGGAAGAGCAAGAAATATTCTCAATCCGGTGCGAAAGGCAAGAAGCAGGACATGTCCAAGGTGAAGTGCTTTCACTGTCACCAACATGGACATTACGCCACTAGTTGTCCACCGAAGAAGAAAAATAAGCAGGCTGCTGGGACTACAGCTGGAGAGGCCTTAGCCTCGCAGTTTGAGCTGGATTTTTCTCTGATCGCATGATTTGTTTCAAGTGTGATGGGATCAGTGTGGTTTCTTGACAGTGGTGCATCTTTTCACATGACAGGAGATCGAGATTTGTTTACTGATCTGGATGAGAAAGATATTGGAGTGCACATCGATATGGGCGATGATGGTAGATACAGTGCGACCGGTATCAGTACCATTTCCTTTGAGAGGGAGTTTGGTAAACCCTTCGTATTGAAGGAAGTGATGCATGTTCCAGGATTGAAGAAGAATCTTATCTCTGTGGCAATGTTAGAAGACAAGGGATATGATGTTGTCTTTAGCGAGGGAAAGGCTTTCCTGCGCAGTAAGGAAACTGGTGAGACCCGGAGGATAGGGGTTCGAGTTAAGAACCTTTATCAATTGCAGGTAGATGGCTGTGCAGCAATGGCAGGCAAGGTAGAAGGAGTGGTGAGCCGGGATGATGGCGAGTTGTGGCATCGGAGATTGGGCCACCTTCACCATGGAGCTTTGAAGATACTGCAGCAGATTTCTACTGGGCTTCCTAAAGGCACTCTTGCGCAGTCAGATCAGTGCAAGGGGTGTACCTTGGGAAAATTTGTGAAAGCCACCTTTCACGAGAAGGATAGTCGCGCCACGATGATCCTTGAGAGAATTCACACAGACTTGTGTGGACCTTTCTCAGTAGCTTCGACAGCAAAGCACAGGTACTATGTGATATTTGTTGATGATTTTTCTCGGAAGTGCTGGATCTTCTTCATGCAGAAGAAGAGCAAGACATACTCAAAGTTCTGTGAGTTCAAGGCACTGGTTGAGAAAGAATCGGGGAAGCAGGTGAAGGCTCTAAGGAGCGACAATGGTGGTGAATTCATCTCTGGCAAATTCAAGGAATTTTGCAGCGCAGAAGGAATTCGAAGAGAGCTCATAGCACCTCATAACCCACAAGCAGTAGCGCCGTCGAGCGGGAAGGAACACAATCATCGCGGGTGTTGCACCCGGCACAAGCGCCGATCGTGGCCTACCGACAATGTGGATGAGGTGCTGCAATACCGCAGATATGTGCATAACCGTCCTCATAGGATACTTGGCTTCGAGTACACCCGAGGAGGCATTTCTCTCGTAAGAGGCCTCGATATTTCCATTTGTGGATTTTTAGTTCAACACCAGCTTACATTCATGTGACAAAGGATGCCAAAGAAGAAGTCGAGCCGATCATGAGGTTGGGATATTTGTGGGGTACAATCGATATGTCTTCACAACTATCATGTGTATTTTTCCTGCATGGGGCTGCAAGATTGTTGTGCGACGGGATATCAAATTTCATGAGGAGAAAGCCATGAAGTGTTTGCTTGAGAGGGAGCCACACTTGCATGCAGATGAGGAGCTATTAGTTCCTAAGGATGAGTCTCAGGATGTGGATCAACCACAAGATGAGGTTCATGGAGTGGAAGAGACCACTCAAGTAGCGCTAACCATCAGAGGGTGGAAGCGCACTACAGAAGCTGAACGACTGGCTCAAGATGTAGAGAAGGTTGTAGGAGCACCTACATCACAGCGCAAACAGAGACAATCACCTGACCGATATACTAGATACATGGCTCTTATGAGAAAGTGTATCTTGACAGAGCCATCCTATTTCAAGGAAACTGTGGAAGACCCTGCATGGGTAGATGCCATGGTGGAAGAGTATGATTTGATTGTCAGAAACAGTGCATGGGAGATTGTCCCGAGGCCGAAGGGGAAATCAGTGGTGGGTTCGAGATGGATCTACAAAGTGAAGCAGGTAGCTGACGGGAGTGTGGAGAAGTACAAGGCAAGATTTGTTGCCCGAGGCTTTTCACAGATTGAGGGGATCGATTATGAGGAGGCCTTTGCACCTGTGGCAAGGTATTCTTTCATACGAACGATTCTTGCTCTCTCAGTGCAGATGGGGTGGCACATTCATCAGATGGATGTGAAGACTGTGTTCCTCAACGGAGTCATTGAGGAGGAGGTGTACATAGAGCAGCCCGAAGGTTTTGAGATCTTTAACAGTGAGTCGCATGTGTGCAGGCTCAAGGGAGCGCTGTATGGGTTGAAACAAGCACCTCATGCTTGGTACACACGGATAGACAGTTATTTCACCGGACTTGGATTCTCCAAGAGTGAGGCGGATCCAAAACTATACCAGATTTTGGTGGAGGGTAAGTTGCTGATCATTGTAATTTATGTAGATGATTTGATTTTGATATGTGATGAACTGTTGATACACTCATGCAAAGCTGATCTTGCAAAGGAGTTTGAGATGAAGGACTTGGGCCTCCCTCATTATTTCCTGGGATTGGAAATTTGGCAGCACAGTGGTAGACTGTTTGTTTCTCAGGGTAAGTATGCTCGGGAGACACTGGAGAAGTTCAACATGCATGGCTACAAGCCTGTTGATACTCCTCTTCCTGGTGGATGGAGGAAGGAGGATGCTACTTCAGCGGAGGTAGTGGATGCCACTGTTTATTGACAGTTGGTGGGGTCGCTTATGTATCTGGTCAATACACGACCTGACATATGCTATGCTGTTAACCAACTTTCACAAGCTATGGTTAAGCCAGCCAAGCTCCTTTGGAAGGCAGGGAAGCATGTATTGATATATCTCAGAGGCACATCAGGATATGGATTATGGTACAGACAATCGGATGAGGTGAGGCTATGTGGCTTCACGGATGCATATTGGGCAGGGAGCCCAACAAACAGAAAGAGCACATCTGGAGGGATTTTCAGACGGGCCTGGGGCCGCTGGCACAAGAGGAAGCAGAGATCCGTGGCACTCAGTTCAGCAGAGGCTGAGTATATGGCAGCAAGCTTGGCTGCATGCGAGGCCATATGGATGAGGAAGATCCTGGTCGGGTTGTTCGGGTCACACTTGGAGCCTACCGTGATTTATTGTGATAACCAGAGTTGCATTAAACTCTCAGCTAATCCAGTATTTCATGATAGATCCAAACACATCGACATCAGGTACCATCATATCAGAGATTGTGTGCAGCGGAGAATCATGTTACTTTCATATATTCCCACGGAGGATCAGGATGCTGACATCTTGACGAAGGCGCTCACTAGGAGAAAATTCGAATACCTCAGGGGTAGGATAGGGGTTGCAGATAATCCTTATATTATTGAGAGGGAGTGTTGAGATTGCAACAAGATGATGATCTTAGTGGAAAGGAGTCGCCTTCACTAAGTGGGCCCGCAGGCTATTTTTGGCGCAAAGTCTATTTTTAGACTATGTCTATTTTTAGACTATGTCTATTTTTAGACATATGGATCATGTTCTATGAGTTACAGGATGCTACTTGTGGATGGTTGGTCAAGTCAGAAAAGATAGATGGACTTCTATTTTTAGACATATTGGGCAGAATCTATTTTTAGATTTCTAGTCTAAAAATAGATATGTCGAATATTATTAGCTCTTAATAATATTTAGACTCTAAACATTATCTTATTCTCTTGAAGCACTTCAATTAAGTGCACAGATGTGGCACAGGAGCTGACATAAGGAATTACGCTATTCCTGAGAGTTAAGTGGAGCTATTGCATGGATACTTCAGTTAGAACTCATGTGACAGAGTTTGGTGGAGTTGATTGAGGAAGTTAGTGGAGTTGTATTCAGTTTAACTCATATAAACATAGTTGAGCTATTTGTATTTAGTTTAACTAATTGATACAATTAGTGAGAGTGGTGTGAATTAATTATTAATTAATTCACTAATTATAAACTCATTAATCAACTAAAGAATGCATCAGTTAACTTCAGTGCATGGACAGTTTCAGTGGAGACCAGTGCAGAAATAGGTGAAAGAGAAGGTTAACTATCAATTGTGACTATACAGTTGCTATTTGCAACACACAGATAGGTGGAGAAGCCCATGAGGATTGTGCAGTACAAGCCAGGTGGTTTATCTATTTAATGAAGCCATCCCATAGCATTGATTACGCAATAGAGGCTGGCTATCAAGTGGCAAAATATTGGAGCATGTGTTTTGCTAGATCTAGCTTGATAGTGTGTAGAAATTGAGGGTGTGCATGAGAGCTTGTGAGGAGCTTTTGTACTATGATTGTTACATGATATCCATGACATATAATATACAGATAGTTGGGGTTTTCATCTTTAAGCTTTCCCATTAAATACTGTGTTCATATGTGTGATTGTTTGTGGTTTTAATGTGTGCATGCAATTGATTTTATTTCCACATGTGATGATCAATGGTAGAAGAGATTCTGTATTATGCATGAAGCTAAAATAGTGTGTGATCAGGAGAATCTTGGTGAATAATATATCAGTTATTCAAATTTCTACAATTTCAAAGTATCTCATCAAATGGAAGAACTTACCCACTGAATATTCTACATGGGAGGATGAGAATTTTATACAGAAGCACCTGAAGCTACTCAACCGTTGAGGACAACACTTTTTGAAGGAGAGGAGCATGTTAGGTCCCTATATTACTAGTATAGTCCCTTATTGTTGCTAGTGTAACTAGTTATTGTTATTGTTGTACCCCTGTAACCCCCATATTGTTATTATTGTGCCCTTACATTATTATTGTTAGGTCGGCTAGGATCATATTGTGGCCCCATGGACTCCTATATATAGAAAGGAGGTTTTGGTCATTTGAATCATCCAATAATTATTCATATATGTAATGTATTGGAGGTTGACCCCTCAAAGTGGCCGATTTCTAAGGCGTTGATATCTCTTCTCTTCTATTTTTGGAGCTAGTTTCATAACATATGATTTATCCATTGTAAAATACGTTTAAGAGTTGAATAGTGAATACATTGTTTGCTAATCCAAATTGCATTCAAGCCCCTTTAAGTTGTTATAAAATTAAAAATTTAAAACTATAGTCATAGATTAGTTTTACAGAATGAAGTCCGAGACACATCTCATGGGGTAAGAAGCAAGCCTTAAGGCCTAACCTCACAATTTTAAAAAATTTACAGACCTGAAGTGCTTTGTAAAACTAAAAACTAAAATTCGTTGCTTGGTATTTTAATTTACTATTTACTATTTAAAAAACAATTTGACACCGCAAGTTTCTCCACTAATTACATGGTTTTATTTATGATTTTTCTCCACTAATTACATGGTTTTATTTGTCATTTATGATTTATCATGAAATTTATCTACTGTAATACTAATTTTTGTGATTATCATAAAACTTAAAACTTAAAAGTAAAAGGTTTAAGTTTAGTTTAAAAATTAAAAAATTAAAAAATATTTAAATGAACTACCTCATTAATATGGCAACGAGAAGCAATCAATGTGCATTGTGCAACTAATAGCTATGTAGCTATGCAGAAAACAAAAGCGTGAAATGTGCATAAATTAAAATTAAAAATTAAAATCGACGTTGAGAGAATTCAATGATTCATATATGTAGATATGCTCTATACCTGAGCTATGAGAAAAAAATTAAAATAAAATTAACACGTATACTTGAGCTACAACCTACAAACCAGAGAGGTATTCTAGAATTTAATAATTTATCCTTTACCTTTTATTTGAAGCTTCAGATTTCTTGAATTTCGGAGGATTCAAGGATGAAGCAGCAACACTTGAAGACTCAAAACACTGAAGCAGCCTCTCGCAAAGTAGTGTCCCTCGACAGCCTCCCTCAAAGCACCATCCACAACACAAGACTTTGTGTCCCTCGGCAACCTCCCTCAAAGTAGCATCCACAACACATAACTGAGAAATCACTAATCAGTAATCATTGTGCTTGAAATTGTTGGCTTGGCGTTGATTATATAGGAAAGGAAGGCAAATAAATGGCAGGAATGGAAAAAAATGTGAGTTTCCCTCCAAATTTTGGTGTTTTATTTCCCCAACAATTGGTACGCATAGATCGGGAACGTGTGGGAGCTCCCATCCATCGTGATCAAAGCTCCTAGGCAAAACTAGTACCGGAAACCGCTTGTTTTGGACAGCAAAGCTCATGGAAAGCTTCAACGTTCTTGCAGAATCTCCCAACTATTTTGGAGTGTTTCATATCATCTCCCAAGCTCCCAGGAGTGTCGGAGCTTGGGTTACTTTTCCTCCAAGGGATGGGAGCAGTACCCATGCTACTTTGCAGTTGGGTAAACCTTTAATATTAAAATATGTCATGCATATACCAAGCTTGAAAAATAATTTAGTTTCAGTTGCTATGTTGGAGGATCTTGGTAATGATGTGGTTTTCAGTGAAGGAAAGGCGTTCCTTTGTCACAAAGCCATAAAATAGGTAAAGAAGATTGGGGTTCATATGAAGAACCTATACAAACTTGATGTAGATGGTTGCGCAGCATTGAGCAAGTAAATCAGGGGAGGTGGTGAGCTAGGATACAGGTGAGTTATGGCACAGGAGATTGGGCCATCTACACCACAGTGCCTTGAGGATCATGCGGCAGATTTCTACAGGTATTTCAAAGGGCAATCTTACGTAGATAGACACATCCAAGGGATGTACCATGGGGAAGTATACTAAAGCTACTTTTCATGAGAATGATAACCAAGCAGTGGCAATCCTTGAGAGATTTCACTCAAACGTGTGTGGACCATTCTCTACAGCTTCCACAACAAAGCACAGATATTATGTGATTTTTGTTGATGATTTTTCTACAAAGCGTTGGATCTTCTTTCTGCAGAAGAAAGATCAGAAGTTCTCCAAGTTTTGTGAGTTCAAAGCACTGGAAGAGAAAGATACAGGGAAGAAGGTGAAGGCTCTAAGGAGAGAAAATGGTGGTGGGTATATCTCTAATGAATTCAATAACTTTTGTGCCAAAGAAGGAATTCAGAGAGAATTGATTGCACCTCATAACCCACAACAAAATGGGGTTGCAGAAAGAAAGAACAAAACAATTGTGGGAGCAACACAAGCTATTTTACATGATCAGGGCCTATCGTTGCATCTGTGGCAGAGGAATGCAACACAACGGTATTTGTGCAGAACCGTAGTCCTCATCAGATATTTGGCATGAGTACACCAGAGGAGGCTTTTTTAGGTAAGAAACTGTATGTTTCATATTTTAAAATTTTTGGCTCATCTGTCTATTGTCGTGTGACCAAAGATGCAAGGAAGAAGTTAGAACCAACATTAGAGGTTGGGATATTTTTGGGTACACTGATACTCCCCACAACTATCAGGTGTATTTGCTGGCTAACAAGATGAAAATTGTCAGGAGAGATGTTAAATTTGATGAGGAGAAAGCCATGTGATTGTCCCTTGAGAGGGAGCTTGAATTTCATGCAGATGAGGAACTCTTAGTTCCAAAGGATGAACCTCAAGATGTGGAGCAACCACAAGCAGAGGATAATGGAGTGGCAGAAGCCACTCATGTAGAGCCATCCACCAGAAATGGTAGGAAGCACACCAGAGAGGCTGACAGATTGATGTTAGATGTGATAGAGCATGTAGGTGCACCTACATCACAACGCAAGTAGAGAAGGTCCCCAGACAGGTATATTGGATACATGGCTCTTATGAGCGAGTGTATTGTGACATAACCATCCTCTTTTGAGGAAGCAATGCAGCAGCCAACATGGGTTAATGCCATGGTTGAGGAGTATGACTCCATTATAAAAAAAAATGCATAGGAAGTGGTCCCAAGACCAATGGAGAAGTTAGTGGTTGGATCCAGGTGGATCTACAAGGTGAAGCAAGCAACTTATGGGAGTGTTGAGAAATACAAGGCTATATTTGTGGCTCGAGGATTCTCACAGGTAGAGGGGATTGAATATGAGGATAATTTTTCACCGGTTCACTTATGTATTTGAATATGAGGATACTTTTTGTTTACAGGAAGCTTGTGGGTTCACTTATGTATTTTGTGAACACACGACCAAACATATGCTACGTAGTTAGCCAACTTATTCAAGTTTTTGTTAAGCCTACCAAGCTATTTTGGAAGGTAGGGAAGCATGTTTTGAGATATATTAGGGTTGCTACAGAGTATGGATTATGGTACAGACAGACAGAGGGAGTGAATCTTCAAGGCATCACCGATGCAGATTGGGAAGGTAGTCCATAAGAAAAGAAGAGCACATCAGGAGGCATCTTCAGCATAGGATTAGCAACAGTTTCGTGGTACAACAAGAAGCAAAGATCAACTGCACTCAGTTCAGCCGAGGCAGAGTACATGGTAGCTAGTCAAGTTGCATGTGAGGCCATCTGGATGAGGAAGATACTTGTTGGTTTGTTTGGTCATCAGATGGATCCGACGGTGATACATTGTGATAACCAGAGTTGCATAAAACTCTTGGTTACTCTGGTATTCCATGATAGGTCCAAGCATATTGACATCTGGTACCACCATCTCAGAGATTGTGTTAGAGGTGCATTATCTTGCTGCAGTACATTCCCACGAAATATCAGGATGCAGATATCTTGAAGAAGGTGCTTGTGAAGAGAAAATTCGAATACCACAAAGGAAATATCGAGTTAGTTGATAATAACTTTCTTGTTGAGAGGGAGTGTTGAAATTCAACAAGAAAATGCACCACACACTAGTGTGGGATTCCAGTCACACATGAGTGAGGAATTCAGTGACACATTAGTGCTAAATGTGGGCATCTAATTTTTAAATAAATTGTAATCTTATCTCATAAAAAATTGTAATAGTTAACTAAGTGTGTATACTTAGTTAGCTCAATAATTTCGAGTTGAGGGTCAAAGGTGAGGCATGTAGATTGATTCTATTATTTACAGGGTCCAGTTGCAGTTGTAGCACTAGTGTGGTGTGAGTGCAATCAGTTAACTCAAATTAATTGAGTTAAAATCAGTTTAACTAGTTATAACTGAATGATGAGCTAGTGGAAGATCAAGTGAATTGAAATAAATTTAATTCACAAGTAGCGATATAACAAGTAACTGATGATTCACCATTAATAGATGCATGCATATCAATTCTGATGACGACCCAATTGAGACTGTTAGTGTCAATTTTTGCATCCTTTCACCAATGATCAAATGGAATCTTATCATGTTCTAATAGGGTCCTTAAGTCAAATTTTTGTCATTTCATTAGGTCATCATGCAAAAATTTGGTCACTGGATGTATATCTAGGTCTGTTTTTACTCCTTCCAAAGTTTTACTAATTGCTGGTTCATTTCACCTCTCAGCCGAGTGTACCATCATTCAAAAGTTTTCATCATCATTACAGTCATATTTATCATGGTTTCATTCAGTCCAGAGTCTCCATGAGATATTTAGGGTTCCAAGATCATCAAATAATCATTCCATGCATAAAATCCAGCAAGTGGAGGAGTGACAATAAAGTAATTTCATCAATAAATTTGATTTCAAATAAAAAATGTAATTTATATTCTTAATTTGTAATAAGTATTTCATATTTCCAAGTAGGTGCAAATGCTCAAGTTCCACCAGCAAATGTTCAAAGTTCCAGGAAGAAGTTCAATGTTCCAAAGCCACCAAAAGTTCAAAGTTCAAATAATCAAGTTCAAGGTTAAAAGAAAAAGCAAATGAAAGGTTGATTTTGAAAAGGAAAATGTGGGTCATGATCATTTAATGATTTCAATCCAAGTTTAAAAGGCCCTAAAAGACCAAAAGACATTCATTCCTACTCTTCAGCATCGAGCTCCCAACTTGCCAAATTCAAAAATCAAATTTTTACTTCAAGAAATCAAATTTCTGGTGCAGCGCTGCACTTTCCTTAAAGCGTTGCGCTGTTCTAGAGAACGCTGCGCTTTGCATGCTGCACTTTTCCTTAGCTCACTGCGCTTTTCTTCTGCTCACTGTACTTTGTCCAGTGAAGCTGCATTTTATCGCTTGGAGGCATAAACCAAGTTCTGAAGGCTTCTAAAGGTTTTCAATGTGTCAAGCATCAGTGGACAAGTAAGTTACATTTAAGAAAACCCCTCCTTCCAACTCAATCTCATTATTTTAGTGTGAAAACCCTCCATTGACTTCCATGCTGTGTTTTAGTGGCTAGCCCTATTTTTCAAGTTTGCAAGGTAAATTAACTTTCCCCTAGACCTTTTTTTACCTCCCTTACACTCTTAATCATCCCCCACATCCCTTCATTCCCCACTCCTAGATACTATTCCCCACTCCTAGATACTATTCCCTAAAACCCTACCCCTACGTTGAGCTTTTCTAGCAACTAAACTATACCCCTATAATTAAATTCCCTAGCCCATTTCCCTTGTTATTTAAACTCCCCTCCACCTCCCTAAGGTCCCTAAATCCCCTACAACCTTCCCTAAATTTTCCCACACCTATCCAAACTCCCTAACCCCATCATCCCATTCCATTTTCCTTTCCCCTCTCCCCTAGGGTTTCTAGTAAATTAAACACCACAGAGGAAGAGAGAAAGAGCTACAACAAAGGAGGGATAATCTCAAGGTTTGAGCCATCAGACACTAGGGAGTTGATTTCATCACCCCTAACAGTCAAATGCTTCCAACTGTGGGTTGTTACGAGTTTTGTGAAATGGTCCAAAGAGTGCAAAGTCATCCAGATTTGACTAGAATCTTCATCAAAAACCTCTAGAAAAACAAAGTCACCATTGTAGAGGTGACATTCACCATTTCAACAGATATTATTGCAGCAACAACATGGATACCTAATGTAGGTGAAAAGTGGTTTAAAACTCAGGAATTGGATGCCAAGCTATATCAACCCTACCTCAAAGCATCATACAAAGAGAGCATCAAGAAAATCTTCCCCTTTGGTCAGCTACTTGATAGGTTTGCTCCCATGATGAGAATCATAATGAAGTATTTCACTTGCAAGGGAATATTCTCCAGGCTATATAGCTACCACATCAGATTACTCATGCATTTCACGAGGGTAAATTTTCTCAACATTCCTTATTATTTGTACATGAGCATTGAAAAGATGGCCTACAAGGTACAACATAGAGAATATGAGCTCCAAATGAATAGTATTTTCCATCAGTCACTCATCAAAATCATTGTTCTTCACCATCTCAAACAATTGAAAATTTCATGGGAAAATTTTATTGAGGCAGAGTTTTTCACATCTCCATCCAACCAGCCTGCTAGACCCATTCCACCATCAACACCAGTTACACAAATAGAGGTTAGGTCATCTAGCAAGGCTGCAGTTAAGAAGATCAAATAGGATAAAGAAGTCAGAACTTATCAGAGAGGAAATAGGAAAGTGTTTGCAAATAGGAACCTGTTTTCTCCACAAATTGTGGAAGGGGCCTTGCCTTCTACATCAACAAATCAGGGATATTATAAGCAACAGGAGACAGTTTTCCAAGAGAAAGAAGCCCTTCACCATGACATTGAGATGGTGGTGATTTGAAAGGAGTGTATTAATTCTGTTGTGCTAAGTGTCCTTTCAGTAATATAAACATGTACAATTTGTCTCCATAAGTTTGCTTAAGGAATGAGTTTTTTAACCATGAAACATAGATGAAAATAAGCCTTAAAAACACTGAACAACATTGTATAACAGAGAAAAACATTCACACATAATTTTTACACAGTAGGCATGTTGAAGCGGTTCACCCCTCCTGGGCTACATCTGTTGGTCCAGCTCCCAATGGCATGTCCATCTTTGTCATTATGCTCAAAATTGTAAATTACATGTGTTTACAAGCCTCTAATGGTTGTTTTCTCTGCACCAATGGCTCCATAATGCTCAAATTATTCTAGGTAGACTCTTGTTTCACCAAAATTGGTCGAAAATTGACCTCCCAATGCATTTTTCCCAATATCAGCTAGAAAAGCTCCACTAAAAGTGGAGACAGGCACTTAACTGCAGTTAATTTTAGTGAAAACCCTAAAAATAGGGCACCGCTATAGTTCCCTCCAATTGAAAACCGTTTGAATTAAAGTGAAAAGGTTAGGGCGGAGTGGTCACAAGCTGACCCTCCGCCTTTAACCACACGGTTTTAAAGTTTGAAAACTCCACACAATGGACGGAACCGGGAGTCACGGTTCCGATAATCGTGACATTGAAAGCCCTTACCCCGTGCCATGTGATCACATAGATTCCACCGGATAAGCTGCCTGTCAAACCTGTCAACTGCCACTTTAATGTAACCTTAAATTTACTGCCTTGCATGTGAACATCTTACGCATTGACCGCCGGGATAAAGGTTTAAGCCACCGGTTATGTTTGCTGTTGGGTTAAAATATATATCATGTGACCAGCCTTTGGGGCCACCAGCGGGTTGGGACCGCTGGTAGTCCCCTCCCGCAACTCCAAAAATTTAACAATTTAAATTAATCCAATGGCATATTATGTTAAGAACTAAATGGTAGGTGAACTGGTGGGAAGTCTTTGCGGGCAGGCCGGAGGTCGCGGGGTCGACCCCACCCCCCCCGACTCCACAAAATTTTACTAAACCCTCCTAAGGACACGTGGTAGCCTCCAGTATTGCCACATGTCACTCATCCAACAACCCTTATCAAAACACATCAATGGTCAGGAACTCATCTCCATACCCCAAAAATCAATGACCCATAACATGCCATGTGGCGCGATCTGGTTGGTTGGAGAAAAATGGAATATTCCACAGAATATACCTATTGATTGTACCTACATGCTGACTGGGCATCCAGTCACAAAAATTTTTATGTTTGGGAAAACGGATAGAACACGCTATCTTCCTCATATGACATCGGTTTTTCGAACCGTTCACGACACCAGAATTGCAATGATGAGACCTTTTCAGTTCCTCAAGTTCGGTCCTGTTTCGAGCACTTTTATTTTTTAGCATAACACATGATCTCATGATCACACCTCCCCACTGGGAATATTTTGGACCCCAAAAACTCTGAACATGAAGATGAGGAGACTGTGTCCCCACTCTTCCAATCTTTATTCATTGAAATTTCCCTAATTTCATTAATTGGAGCTTTTCATGAAAAGACAATTTTTTCCTTGATTTTGTCGACCAACCATTGTTGTCGTTGACACTGTCATGCTGCACATTTTCTGAAATTGTAGTACAACAATCTAACTTTGTATTAAACATCTTGTTTCTACATTGGTCTATAATCAAAGGAAACTTGTAATGGTTCTCACCTTGCACTCTGTCCTTATGACGATTTTTTGTTGCTTTTTCCTTGAACTTGTGTCGATTCTTGACCAAGTTTCTTTGCCATTGTACCATGCCTTTCGGAAACCAGCAATGAAAATTTTTGAATCTCATGCCTTCTTTTCCAAGTTTCTTTTCCCTCTCTTTGATCTTTGCAACTTCTTGCACTGACACCTTGTTTTCAGCACCGTTCAACACCAATGTCGACTGCTGCAACTTCTTGTCATCTTCTCTCAAAGAAAACCTACTTTCAAACTAAAACAACTCATTACATACATCAGCATTTGTTTGAAAAGCATGATGTAAAACATCTCTTTGTTTAATCATCATCATTGTCAAGTTTTGGCTTGCATTGACTAGCCTCTTCATTTGCCCTGCATTAACTAAAGAAGTGTCTAGTTTTTTACGATGAGCTCTCACAATATACTCCTTGCCATCTTTGAATAAATGGTATCTCTTCTCATGGCGATGGAATATTAATTTCCTATCATACAAGTAAGGACTGCCCAACTTCATACCTGTTATATCAAGCATAACAACATCTAATTCAACTGTGTCAATGAAATGTGCAGTTATTGCAAAGCGTAACACACACTTCTTTGAAACCTGTAAATTTGCATCCTTACAAATCCAACCAAGTGGATATGATTTCGGATGTGGAATGGTCTCAAGATTAATTTTCTTGACCAAGTCTTTAGAGATTAAATTATCTTTTGACCCACTGTCAAACTATGTGTCAACCTTGGTATGTTTGGAAATTACCCTCACATGAAACAGTTCAATTCTCTCTTCTTCATTTGGAGCTTGTATGTGACAGTTAGACATACTAGAACTAGGTTTAGTTTCAATCTCTTTCTCCTTCACATTATTTAGTCCTAATAGCTATGATTTTTGTTTCATCTCTTGAATCTGACCCTAGGTCTTGTTCAGCTATTGCAATAGTTTTTCCTTTCTCCTTGGCTTTTTCTTTGGCTTTAAAACTTTTTGGTTTCAACTCTGGATGAAGTTTCCAACAATGGTCTTCATCATGGCTAGTTTTAGAAAAGTGTTTGCAAAATAATTTTCTCTTCTCTTTTCTGACATTTTCATTTCTCATTTTCTTCCATTTTCCTTTAAACTCATTTTCCTCATTCTCATCTAAGTTTTGTTTTCCCCTTGCCTCTAAATGCGTGGCTTGTACACAAAATTCATCTAGGCTTGTAGGGTTAAAAATAAGGATAGTATGTCTTAGGTAGGTATGTGAGCCTCCTATATACTTGAGAAAAGTGTATTGGCTATGAAAATCTACTCCTAATAAAAGAGCTCTTCTCCTAAATTCTTTAGTATACACTTGTACATTTTGTCCTTTTGATTGTTTAAAAATTTGCCAGTCCATTATGGCTTTTTGAATGTGAGCTAATGGATAAAACTGTTGTTTTATTGCAGAAATGAAATCAGTCCATGATAGAATAATCTTACCATGCTTCTTGATCTCCTCGTTTGTCTTGGCTTCCCACCAAACAAGAGCTGCAACTTCCATCCTCAATGAAGCTAGTTGGATTTTGGTGTCATCATTTTCTTAAATTGTAGTAAAACAATCTAACTTTGTAGTAAACATCTTGTTTCTACATTGGTATATAATCAAAGGAAACTTGGAATGGTTCTCACCTTGCACTCTGTCCTTATGACGATTTTTTGTTGCTTTTGCCTTGAACTTGTGTCGATTCTTGACCAAGTTTGTTTGCCATTGTACCATGCCTTTCGGAAACCAGCAATGAACATTTCTGAATCTCGTGCCTTCTTTTCCAAGTTTCTTTGCCCTCTCTTTGATCTTTGCAACTTCTTGCACCGACACCTTGTTTTTAGCACCGTTCAACACCAATGTCGACTGCTGCAATTGCTTGTCATCTTCTCTCAAAGACAACCTACTTTTAAACTAAAACAACTCATTACATACATCAACATTTGTTTGAAAAGCATGATGTAAAACATCTCTTTGTTTAATCCTCATCATTGTCAAGTTTTGGCTTGCATTGACTAGCCTCTTCATTTGCCCTGCATTAAGTAAAGAAGTGTCTAGTTTTTTACGATGAGCTCTCACAATATACTCCTTGCCATCTTTGAATAAATGGTATCTCTTCTCATGGCGATGGAATATTGCTTTCCTATCATACAAGTAAGGACTGCCCAACTTCATACCTATTATATCAAGCATAAAAACATCTAATTCAACTGTGTCACTGAAATGTGCAGTTATTGCAAAGTGTAACACACACTTCTTTGAAACCTGTAAATTTGCATCCTTACAAATCCAACCAAGTGGATATGGTTTCGGATGTGGAATGGTATCAAGATTAAGTTTCTTGACCAAGTATTTAGATATTAAATTATCTTTTGACCCACTGTCAAACTATGTGTCAACCTTGGTATGTTTGGAAATTACCCTCACATGAAACAGTTCAATTCTCTCTTCTTCATTTGGAGCTTGTATGTGACAGTTAGACATACTAGAACTGGGTTTAGTTTCAATCTCTTTCTCCTTCACGTTCTTTAGTCCCAATAGCTATGATTTTTGTTTCATCTCCTGAATCTGACCCTAGGTCTTGTTCAGCTATTGCAATAGTTTTGCCTTTCTCCTTGCCTTTTTTTTGGCTTTAAAATTTTTTGGTTTCAACTCTGGATGAAGTTTCCAACAATGGTCTTCATCATGGCTAGTTTTAGAAAAGTGTTTGCAAAATAATTTTCCCTTCTCTTTTCTGACATTTTCATTTCTCATTTTCTTCCATTTTCCTTTAAACTCATTTTCCTCATTCTCATCTAGGTTTTGTTTTCCCCTTGCCTCTAAATGCGTGGCTTGTACACAAAATTCATCTAGGCTTGTAGGGTTAAAAATAAGGATAGTATGTCTTAGGTAGGTATGTGAGACTCCTATATACTTGAGAAAAGTGTATTGGCTATGAAAATCTACTCCTAATAAAAGAGCTCTTCTCCTAAATTCTTTAGTATACACTTGTACATTTTGTCCTTTCGATTGTTTAAAAATTTTCCAGTCTATTATGGATTTTTGAATGTGAGCTAATGGATAAAACTGTTGTTTTATTGCAGAAATGAAATCATTCCATGATAGAATAATCTTACCATGCTTCTTGATCTCCTCCTTTGTCTTGGCTTCCCACCAAACAAGAGCTGCACCTTCCATCCTCAATGAAGCTAGTTGGATTTTGGTATCATCATTTTCTGAAATTGTAGTACGACAATCTAACTTTGTAGTAAACATCTTGTTTCTACATTGGTCTATAATCAAAGGAAACTTGGAATGGTTCTCACCTTGCACTCTATCCCTATGACGATTTTTTGTTGCTTTTGCCTTGAACTTGTGTCGATTCTTGACCAAGTTTGTTTGCCATTGTACCATGCCTTTCGGAAACCAGCAATGAACATTTCTGAATCTCGTGCCTTCTTTTCCAAGTTTCTTTGCCCTCTCTTTGATCTTTGCAACTTCTTGCACTGACACCTTGTTTTCAGCACCGTTCAACACCAATTTCGACTGCTGCAACTGCTTGTCATCTTCTCTCAAAGACAACCTACTTTCAAACTAAAAAAACTCATTACATACATTAGCATTTGTTTGAAAAGCATGATGTGAAACATCTCTTTGTTTAATCATCATCATTGTCAAGTTTTTGCTTGCATTGACTAGCCTCTTCATTTTCCCTGCATTAACTAAAGAAGTGTCTAGTTTTTTACGATGAGCTCTCACAATATACTCCTTTCCATCTTTGAATAAATGGTATCTCTTCTCATGGTGATGGAATATTGCTTTCCTATCATACAAGTAAGGACTGCCCAACTTCATACCTGTTATATCAAGTAGAACAACATCTAATTCAACTGTGTCAATGAAATGTGCAGTTATTGCAAAGCGTAACACACACTTCTTTGAAACCTGTAAATTTGCATCCTTACAAATCCAACCAAGTGGATATGGTTTTGGATGTGGAATGGTCTCAAGATTAAGTTTCTTGACCAAGTCTTTAGAGATTAAATTATCTTTTTACCCACTGTCAAACTATGTGTCAACCTTGGTATGTTTGGAAATTACCCTCACATGAAACAGTTCAATTATCTCTTCTTCATTTGGAGCTTGTATGTGACAGTTAGACATACTAGAACTGGGTTTAGTTTCAATCTCTTTCTCCTTCACGTTCTTTAGTCCCAATAGCTATGATTTTTGTTTCATCTCTTGAATCTGACCCTAGGTCTTGTTCAGCTATTGCAATAGTTTTGCCTTTCTCCTTGGCTTTAAAAATTTTTGGTTTCAACTCTGGAGGAAGTTTCCAACAATGGTCTTCATCATGGCTAGTTTTAGAAAAGTGTTTGCAAAATAATTTTCCCTTCTCTTTTCTGACATTTTCATTTCTCATTTTCTTCCATTTGCCTTTAAACTCATTTTCCTCATTCTCATCTAAGTTTTGTTTTCCCCTTGCCTCTAAATGTGTGGCTTGTACACAAAATTCATCTAGGCTTGTAGGGTTAAAAATAAGGATAGTATGTCTTAGGTAGGTATGTGAGCCTCCTATATACTTGAGAAAAGTGTATTGGCTATGAAAATCTACTCCTAATAAAAGAACTCTTCTCCTAAATTCTTTAGTATACACTTGTACATTTTTTCCTTTCAATTGTTTAAAAATTTGCCAGTCCATTATGGCTTTTTGAATGTGAGCTAATGGATAAAACTGTTGTTTTATTGCAGAAATGAAATCAGTCCATGATAGAATAATCTTACCATGCTTCTTGATCTCCTCGTTTGTCTTGGCTTCCCACCAAACAAGAGCTACACCTTCCATCCTCAATGAAGCTAGTTGGATTTTGGTATCGTCATCATGAAGGTTTTGAATTCTCAAATAAACCTCTAATTTCCTAATCCAATTAACAAGATTTTCTGCATTGACTTCACCATTAAACATTGGCAATTCAAACTTAACATCAAGTTTTAGAAAAGGAATTGTACCAGTGTTCTTTGACTTAGATGGCTAATGTACTGAAGATGAATTAGAGGATGATGAGGATGAAGATGAGGGTGATGATGGTGACTTTCCACTATCTCCATTTCCTCCATTGCCCTTCTTCGATTTATCTTCATATTTCTGACCTCCTGATGATCCCTGAACTTCCTTGTGAATCTTGGATCCTTCTCCTTCTAGTCTTTCATTCCTTTCTTGATAAAGGACTCTCACCATTTCAGTCATGTCAAGGAATGCTTTCCTGAACACTTTCTTCTTCTTTGGGATCCACCTCTGCATGGGTTTATTCTTCTCCTGGAGGCATGCTTGATGTTGCTTTTTCTTCTCTTGGAGGTGAACTAGGTGGTGGAGAATGTGGCAATCTTGCCCTCCTTTGCTGTGGCTCACTTTGAGAACCTCTTGCTTCCACCAATTCGCTTTCTCCTCTCTTAATGTTGAGCCTAGTAAGCATGAAAACCCTTGCAATCAGTTAACAAATCTTTGCACATAAAAACACCAGAGATTAAACTCTAGCTCTGATACCAACTTGATTTAAAAGGAGTTTATTAGTTATGATGTGCTAAGTGTCCTTTTAGTAATATAAACATGTACAATTTTTCTCCATAAGTTTGCTTAAGGAATGAGTTTTTTAACCATGAAACTTAGATGAATTAGTGAACTTTAGGCATGAAAATAAGCCTTAAAAACACTAAAAAAATAGTTTATAACAGAGAAAAAAAATTCACACATAAGTTTTACACAATAGGCATGATGAAGCAGTTCACCCCTCCTGGGCTACATCTGCTGGTCCAGCTCCCAATGGCATGTCCCTTTTTGTCATTATGCTCAAAATTGTAAATTACATGTATTTACAGGCCTCTAATGGCTGTTTTCTCTGCACCAATGGCTCCAGAATGCTCAAATTAGTCTAGGTAGAATCTTGTTTCACCAAACTTGGTCGAAAAATGACCTCCCAATGCATTTTTCCCAATGTCAGCTAGAAAAGCTCCACTAAAAGTGGAGACAGGCACTTAACTGCAGTTAAATTTAGTGAAAACCCTAAAATAGGGTGCTGCTATAGTTCCCGCCAGTCGAAAACCATTTGAATTAAAATGAAATGGTTAGGGCGGAGTGGTCATAAGTCGACCCTCCGCCTTTAACCACACAGTTTTAAACTTTGAAAACTCTGCATAATGGACGAAACCAGGAGTCACGGTTCCAATAGCCGTGACATTGAAAGCCCTTACCCTGCACCATGTGATTGCATAGATTCTTCTGAATAAGCCGCCCGTTAAACCTATCAACTGCCAATTTAATGTAACCTTAAATTTACCACCTTGCATGTGAACGTCTTACACATTGATCGCTGGGATAAAGGTTTAAGCTGCTGGTTATATTTTGCGGTCGGGTTAAAATATATATCATGTGACTAGCCTTTGGGGCTGCCAACGGGTTGGGACCGCTGGCGGTCCCCTCCCCCAATTCCAAAACTTTAATAATTTAAATTAATCAGGCAGACTATTAGGCTAAGAACTAAACTATAGGCGAAATGGTGGGAAGACTTCGCGGGTAGGCCGGAGGTCGCAGGGTCGACCCCCCCCCGACTCCACAAAATTTTACTGAACCCTCCTGAGGACATGTGGTAGCCTCTGGGCTTGCCACGTGTCGCTCATCCAACGACCCTTATCAAAACACATCAACGGTCAGGAACTCATCTCTGTACCCCAAAAATCAACAGCCCACAACATGCCACGTGGCGTGATCTGGTTGGTTGGAGAAAAATCGAATATTCCCTAGAATATACTTGTTGACTGTACCTACATGATGACTAGGCATCCAGTCACAAAATTTTTTTGTTTTGGGAAAACAGACAGAACACGATATCTTCCTCATACGACATCGGTTTTTCGAACCGTTCGTGATGCCATAATCGCAACGACGAGACCTTTTCGGTTGCTTAGGTTTGGTCCTATTTCGAGAGCTTTAATTTTTTAGCATAGCACATGATCTCCTAATTAGGTGGACTTGGAGTCCCAAGATGAATAGGAAACCCTAAACCTAGTCATCAAAGAAAAAGATGCCAAAATCAGAGAGCTACAAGGTAATTTTGCAAGGTCCAAGTTTGTTATCTCCTTCCTTGAGCAAGAGAACAAACAGTTAAAGTAAAATAAAATACTCTTGGAGAACGACCTGTTTAAGGCTACTAGGCAAGATGTCAAAGGAAAAGGAGTAGTTATTAGTGAGAATGAGGCCCAGAACACTAGGAAAAGACCAAGAAAAAAGGGCCTAAAAAGAGCATTGGAACTAGAAAGACAACATGAGGTACTTGTTGTAGAGGAACCCACTTTTGAGGAGAAGATTTCCATGGAAATCAATGAAGATAAGGAATTTTGGCTTGAAAGAGTAAACATACATCTAGAGAATCTCCTTGAAAAAGCTAACAAGGATAATAAGATGATGAGGCACATGGCCCACCACTACTACACTAGAAGCAAGGTCTGCAATATTAAATACAAGCAAATGTAAAACAAGCTAAAAGAAACCCTAATCACCAAGAAGTATAGGGGAAAAATCCATTGCTAGCTGATGCATCATTGATTTCATAGAAAACCTAATTTTGACCTCACACAACAATTTTGAAAATTTTGGAAGAAGTTTTTGGCATTTTTGACTTTTTGGCCAATTTTCACTAGATTTTGCATAGTCTCACTACAAAAAGCGCAACGTGGGCCACACTGCACTTTTTCTAGAGACCTTCAAATGATGCAAAATCAGTTGGGATGGATAGATATTGGCTTATACATCACATTTTGACTCCTATAAATAAAATTTTTAAAATTTTGATAGGTGGAAAAGCTAAAAAACATCATAAAAACACCTTTCTGCCAGTTGTTTCCGCCACACGCTGCGCTTTTTGACCAGTTTTGGAAAAAGTGGGTTTTCAGGGGCTTAACTTTATCATTTTCAGCTCTTAAGGGCATTTTGGAAAACTAGACAGGAACGACTTTCCAATGAGCCAACTTGAGCTCAATTTGGACTTCAACAAGGTAGTCAAAAGTTATCTTGAAGGTCACGTTGTGATTTTCTCAGGGACACGCTGTGCTTTTTCCAGTTTTCCTGTTATCTTCAGAATTTCTAGTTTTTCTCAGCTGGTTGATAAATTTCATGAATTTTTACTAATGTAAAACTTTAAAGAAAATGTAATTATTTCTGTTATAGTTACTAGAGGTAGATACATCAAGTAAATTTGTATTTTTGGGTCAAGTGAATCAGTTTCACCAAAAAAAGGGAGAGTTTGTTGATCTCCCTATGTAATATTCCCAAATGGGCTTTACCCTTGTCTTCTCTATCATCTATATAATCATACTTTTGGTTTCTTTAGAGATACATCTTCTCTCTGTCTATGAGAGGATCTCATTATTTTGATGACATATTGGGTTAAGATGCATAAGCTGAGCCAAGATTATGCTCTGATACTACTGTAATATTCCCAAATGGGGAAAGCAACAAATATAGTGCATAAAAATGGAAATAAAAATGAAGATAAATGCATAAAAATGAGAGACAAATATGGAGCCTTTTCATTAATCATAAAAACAAAAAGCATGTATAAAATAATGGGGCCCAAATCATATAACAAGAACCAACAAGCCTCCAATGAATAAATCCCCTCAAGACTGAGGTGTTGCTACTATATAGAATGGCGGAAAGCTGCTACAACGTAGTCATAAAGAGCATAGCTGCAATAGGATATCATAAAATAATACAAAATGGATAATATATGCCTCAAGAGATACAAAAAATAGAGATCTAGGCTATATAGCAACCTTCCAAGACAACCCAAGAGGGTTTTCGGAAAATACACCCAATAATACAATATGAGCTGCAACCTTAGGGCTGAAAGTATGCTGCAAAAAAATAACTGAAGATTTATGGCTGAAGCATATATGGAAATAAGTAGCTCTCCTCCAATGGATCCTCTAGATGAAAGGCTGACCCCTCCACTGAAGAAATCACTCCCCAAATCTCCAATGCAACTACCCCTGCAACTCTTCCCTAGAATAACACAGATCTAGATTGCTACTATATTATAGGGGATAAAAACATTGTGGCCTGGTGCCAAATATATCAATGATGCTCAAGGGCCTCCCTTTACTAGACTCCCAATGGAAGGAAACCTTCCTCCACTGAAATATAGCTCAGAAATCACCCAAATCAACTCTCCACAACTTCTGCCCTGCAACACAACACAACCTTAACAGGAACTGCGCTGTACCGTAAGACTGAAGCTTTGGCCTGATGCCGGAATGTTGAAATATAGTGCATATACCTCTCCTGAGTGAGCACTCAAAATCCCCCGAGGATGAAGGTGGGATTCCCGCTCGGGAACACCCTGTGCTAAACAACACTGTAGTCTTAGCTAAACAGTTGAAGAGAGCAAATAGTCTTAGAGACCATATCCAAAATAATAATCTAAAACATATCCTCTATGGCTGCCATCCCATTCCTTATATAAGTGGTGAGCTTCCTCACCCTTGGCCCCACTCATTAAAGCCACTACTTCCATGCATGGAGTCTCCCTCCAAAACAACTTTGTCCCATAATGAATGTCCACTCCTCCATGACAGCGCTGTTGATTTGGTCAAAGTTGACCCAGTCTACATGCTCCAGCCCCTTTCCACACATAAGGGTGCTTTATTAAACCACTAAAGTGATTTCCATTCACATTAATAGTGATTTTATTCATAGTAAGGAGATTTATGGGTCTCCATACCCTCTTATTCAACAAATTAAGAAGCAAAAACAAAAATTAATATTCCAACTAGCTTATAGCTAATTGGGAATATTACAGTCCTTGTTGAGATTCAACAAGATGATGAGCTTAGTGAAAATTAAGTACCTTCACTAAGTGGGGCCCGCGGGCTATTTTTAGGTGTATGTCTATTTTTAGACATGGTGAGCATATTCTATAAGTTGCAGGATGCTAGTTGTAGATGGTTGGTCAAATGTGAAAAATAGATGAGATTATTTTTTTAGAAGATTGGGTGAAGTCTATTTATAGATCATCAATCTAAAAATAGATGCATGTTGATTATTATTAGCCCTTAATAATAATCCGATAATAAATATCAACTTATTCTCTTGAAGCACTTTATTTCAGTGAACAGATTTGGAAAATCAGTGGGCTGAAGGAATTACACAATTCCTAGGGTGGTTGGCGACTCATGCATGGAGGACTTGGTTAGAACTGAAGTGGCAAAGTTGTGACAGAGTTGGAAGAGTAATTATGGGAGGTTTTATTCAGTTTAACTCAGTTAAGTGAGTTAAACTAAGTTGTGCTAGTTGTATCTAGTTCTAATTGAAGATACACTAGTGAGATTTTAGTGAATTAATTATTTAATTAATTCATAACTAGAGACTCACTTGCAACTGAACAAATACAATAGTTAACTACTTGCATGTCAGTTCAAGTGGAGACCCAGTGGAGAGATATGTGAAAGGGTGAGATGGGCTATCTGTTGTGACTATAGTGATGCATTCAATGCATCTGACACACATTGGAGATGCCAACGAGGATTGCGCAGTCAAGGGAAGGCTAATTCAAATTAATTCAGGGGTCTTCTTTAGCAGGGATTGCGCAATGGAGGCAGGCTGTCAAGAGGAAATAAATTGGTGCATAGATATGCAAATTTCTACATGACAATGTGTAATGATTGTTGATGTACTGAGAGCTTGATGTACTAAGCTTTGTATGATATTATTAAATGATCCATTGATATACATAATATATGATAGTTGGGGTTTTTAGCTTTAAGCTTTCTCGTTAAACAACTGTGTTTATGTGCGATTGATTTTCTTCATGTGTTTTTCAATTGGTGATTTAATTTCCACAAAGAATTAAGTGGAATAATTTTGTATTTAACATAAGATTAATTTGTTAGATCAGGAGAATCCGGTAATACTATCAGTATTAATAAATTTCTACAGTCCTCCCCTCCTAAATGTTGCTTGTCCTCGAGAAATTGTAAAGGTGAGTGCTGCAGCTCTTCTCCTCCTTCCATGGTGACACCTCCATTTGATAAGCTCTCCTCATATACCAAGTGTCTCCCAATCAATCCCTCCATGAAATGCTCCTCCCAAATACTCATGTGATGCAAATGAATCATCTCATAAGGAAGCAAAATATCCAATATAGCAATCATGGTTTTCCCAATGTTCTCCTTGAAACATGAAGTATAAGAAACATGGAGAATCTCTCTCCCCATGGGCATGTTCAATCCTTGCATCATTCCTCCAATCATCCCCACAATAAGAATAAGGACATTATCAATGTATGGGATTAAAACCAAGGATACATAAGCTTCCATATGCAATAATGGAGGAGGATCATAGTCCCACATGTGGAACCAATGCAATATACCTCCTGACTGCCTCAGATAATGATATGGTAAGTGGTTTCCCCACCACTTACTTGCTGCCATAGTCTTCTCACATGTTTTGATAAGGTGTGTAATGTTTGGTGCCTTTGGAGTACGCCCTGAATGATATATTATCTCCTTATGTCCTCCTAGGGAGTGGCTATGCTCAATACTGTTTATGGCCCCAAGTTGGCCATGAATTTTATAAGGAAGAATGCCCCCACTTGGAGCAATGGCCTGCACATGTATGGTAAAGGAATGCAAATATTCATCAAATAAATCATTATTCATATAAACATGATCCTTACCATATACTTTGCTCACACTAATGGAGTGGCTCATAGATAGATACCCTCTCATTCTCAAAGAGGAAAGAGGTGGCTATGATAACTCCATCCAAGAGTTATGTATCTCCTCCATCTCCACATGATCCATGCATCTCCTCAAATGCTGATATATATCCTCTTCAAAGCCTTCCCAAGTATATCCCTCCATGATGGTATGGCATGATCTCATGGAATAAGTGTGGTTGAAGATACAATTGTCATGTGCTGCTTGTAGTAACTTCTCCTTGAGCTTGGATGCTCTAGATAAGAAGATCCTACTATGATAGTAGATGAACCCTTATCTTACTGAATATACCTCCTTTAGTAGCTGTTCATCAAGTATCATGCATGTAAAAAGGTCCTTTGAATAATCCACCAACAACTAGGATTTCCAGTAAGGATCTATCCTCCATAGCGACATCGTTGATGATTTATCATATAAAGCATCTGTCATGTGGTTGCATCCTTCTTTGAAATCTTCCATGCCAAAGTTACATACTAGAATGTTGCTATTCCCCTTCTGTTGCTCCTCTCTCAGTGCAAGATGTGAGTTGATACTGGGTAATGATGATGCTGGGAGAATGTCTCCCTCCTCCTTGAGTCTACCCAAGACTCTTTGCGTTGTACCATGACCTCCCAATGCTCCCACTCCTCCTAGATATATGAGTGGTGCAACATGTTGTGAGACATTTCTCACCAAATCCTGATCAAGTGGCCTCCCTGGTGGTTTTCCACTAAACAATAATGTCCCATGGGCCAAAGCCAACTGCATACATGATGGGATTGTTAGGTCCTTTCTTCCACTATGCAAATCCAACTCTATTTTCTGCGTGGAAGTTGTTTGTGTTATGAAAATAGCTCCAAAAATAGAAGAAAAGAGAGATCAATGCCTTAGAAATTAGCCACTTCGAGGGGAAAACCTCCAATACATTACATAAATGAACAATTCTTGGATGATACAAATGAAAAAACCTCCTTCTATATATAGGGGTCAAAGGGGTCACAATATAATCCTAGCTGACCTAACAATAATAATGTAAGGGAACAATAATAAAAATATGGGGGTTACAGGGGTACAACAATAACAATAAGGGGGCTACACTAATAACATAAGGGACTACACTAGTAATATGGGGACCTAACAAGCCCCTCTCCTTCAAAAAAGTGTTGTCTTCAATGCTTGAGTAGCTCTGGATGCATTTGTATAAAATTCTCATCCTCCGATGTAGAATCTTCAGTGGGTAAGTTCTTCCACTTGATGGATACTCTGAAATTGATCGATTTCGTAGCTGTCGAGTTCTTGTTTCCATGACTGTTTCAGGTTCCAATATGATTTTTCCTTCCTCATCAAGTTCTGGCAATATTGTTTGAATTGGAAGTTTGTCACCTATAACCTTCTTTAAGCACAAAACATGGAAAACTGGATGCACTCACGAAGAAGCAGGAAGCTCCAATTTGTATGCCATCGTACCAATCTTTTGCAACACCTTGTAAGGGCCATAGTATTTCGGAAATAATTTATTATCCTTCTTAGCTTGCTTGAGGTACATTTTTTGTATGGTTATAGCCGTAAAAATACCCAATCTCCTACATCAGAACTTCTCTCGCTGCGATGTGATCTTCCACTTCTTGCACCTTAGAATTGTCTCTTAAAGATGATGTGATGGACAGTGGATGATATCCATAAAGTGCCATAAATGGGATCATTTTTGCTACAGTATGGAAGGAAGTGTTATACCACCATTTTGCCATAGGTAACCACTTGACCCATTGTGTTTTTTTATTAGATACAAAACAACGAAGATATCCTTCCAAACATTTTTTCACCATCTCAGTTTGACCATCAGATTGAGGATGATAAGATGAGCTATGAGCTAGTTGAGTACCCAAACAAGAAAATAATTCCATCCAAAAATTTCCAGTAAAAATGGGATCTTTGTCGCTTACCATAATCTTTGGGTTTCCATGTAGCTTTTGAATTGTTTATGTAAATGTAGTAGCAACCATACTTGCTTTAAATGGATGAGATAATGCACAAAAGTGTGCATACTTGGTAAGTCTCAACTACCACCATAATGACACTCTTTCCTTCGGACTTAGGTAAAACTATGATAAAATCCATTGAAATCTCCTCCCAACGTTGACTTGGAATGGATAAAGGTTGTAGAAGACTCGGGGTCTTAATTGTCTCAACTTTATTTTGCTGGCAAACCAAACATTCTGCCACAAACTTTTGAATATCAGATTTAAGGCCATCCCAAAAAAATTCTTTCTTCACCCTCTGGTAAGTTTTTAAAAATCCCGAGTGTCCTCCTAAAGGAGAAGTTTGCAATTCCAAAAGAATCTTTTGTTTTAGTTGGGAATTATTACAAATATATAAGTGATGTTTGTACCATAAGCAATCATTTTTCCAACTAAATGTATCAGATGTACTAGGATATTGCTTCAAATTTTGAATGAGTTTCCACACTTCTTTGTCCTTCTTCCATTCATCCCTTGATTCAGTTATCTAATTTGGTTGGATAATAGAAATTTCACAAAGTAATGCTTCCACCTCTTCATCCTTTCTTGAGAGTGCATCTGTGACAAAATTTAGCTTCCCTTTTTGTAGATGATTTCAAAGTCATAATCCAACATCTTTGTAACCCATTTTTGCTGCTCTTCTGAAGATAGCCTTTGTTCCAAAAAGTGTTTAAGACTATCATGATAATTTTTTACCTTGAAGTGCCTTCCCATTAGGTAAGGTCACAATTTCTTTAGTGCATGTAGTATTCCAACATTTCCTTCTCATAAATAGCTTGCTGTAAATACTTTCCTTTGATTGGACGACTTTCAAAAGCAATGGGTCTTCCTTCTTGCATTAAAACAACACTAATTCCATTTGCAAAGGCATCACATTCCACAATAAAGGTTTTTGTGAAGTCTGGTGTAGCTAACACTGGTGCTAGGCACATTGCCTCTTTAAGATGTTCAAAGGCCTTAGTTGCTTCAGGAGTCCATGAAAATGCATCTTTCTTCAGTAATGTTTTTTTTTTTTGAATAAGACTAATTCTATTAAGAAATCATATAGTACAATATGATATTACAATCAAGAGAAGCTGAATAGCAGGGGAGCCAGAAACGATAAACTATCAACCTCAGTCCCAAAGAGTAACAGTGGACTAAGAAAAATGGATCACAAAGGATAACTGGAATCAGTGGGCTGGACATAAGAGTTTACCCAGAATGGGTTGAAACTTCTATGTGACATTTTTTCCCTTTCTTCTTACTAACTTTGACCCAACCGTTGTTGTGCGGATGGGCAGGAACCACTTGTAGACTATTGTGTGTCGATGGAGGAGTCTCCTTGTCTGAATTGGAGGAGGAAGACTCATGAGTGCATTTCTGCGAAATCGGAGGTTCAGAGGGATCCTCAGGGCTGGCTGAGGGTGTGTCCGTCGGGTGCGCAACATCCTCCCCTTCCGCTTCGTTCTCCTCTTCATTCGAGCTGAAGGACTCTATGTCATCCATGGGGGGTGGATCTCATGGTTTTTGGATTTTTGATTTTGATTTGTGAATGGTATTCTTATTTTTGGCGAGGAATGTGGCGCATGTGTTCTGAAGGTGCCCTGTCTGATGGTAGTGGCGACATCGGAAGGCGGTGTTCTCAAAGTTGAGGGTCTGTGTCCAATGGAAGTCCCCAATTTTGAGGTTGATTTTATCAGGCAGACCTTTGCTTATGTCTATTCCCGCACAGATTCTTCCAAAGGTGTATATTCATTTTTCCCCTCTAGAAGTGTCCATTTCCAGGAAGTGGCCCAAAGTGTTTCCGATCTCTTGGAAGACAGAGAAGTGCCATAGATGCGTAGGGAGGTTCGAAAGTCTGACCCAAATGGGAAGCTTGGTGATGACTGTTGTAGTGGGGTCGAAGTCTGGGAACCAGGGGGTGAGGAATAGCCCTGCCATTCCCCAAAACCATGGGCCTCCCGTTAAGGATTTCTGATAATATTCATTGAAAGAAAATGCCACAATGAAGAAACCCTTCGAGAAAAGTAAGACCTTGTTGTTGTTAGTCCAGTTGGAGTGGATCCATTGGTATATATCTGCTATTTGAGGCCATAGTCCATTAAATATGCAAATGATGGTTGTATATGAAAACGTTTGGTATTGATCATCCATTGATGGATGGGAGATTTCGATGGAGGGATTTTCCTCCATTTTATCTACCACAAAAAGGTTGGGAGCTTCAGCTCATTAAGAAGGTTTCTTGGGAGGCTGTGCATGGACCACATCTTTGTAGGAGAAAGCAGGAGTAGAGGATGGTTGTCCATATGCTCCTCCTCTCAGACGTAGGGAAAGCACAACTGAAGCATCTCTTTCAATACTCTAAAAATAAAGGGGAAGAGGGTCCTCTAGTTGTTTGCCTTCATAAAGAAGTCTCTGAAGAGCAGAGGGTATCCCCAGCTTGAGTTCAAGATCGCGCAAGAGGTCCTGCACCAAATCCGTTGTGTGCACCCAATGCATCATGGTTATTCTCGAGAGAAGCGAGATCTGGATCTGATATGAAGGGGGAGAATAATCTGAAAGCCCCTGTCTAATGGTGCAAATATGTGTTTGTACCGTGCTTGATCTTTGTATTCCAAATTCATCAAGCATAGCTGGGCTTTGATTGAGGTTGAATGATGACCACAGTCACTATGAGACTGGGTATTTTTAACTGGCAGTGGCACCCCAGCGCACCAAGCTTGCGGATCCGGGAAGCTGAGTAGCCGCAGGGCCTCGACTGGGGTAGAGTCTGTCCGATTTCCTGTGCAGACTTCATCTTGCCAGTGGGCGATTTTATCTTGCAGGAGATCTGCGCCTCTTGTATAGATCCGGATTACATCTTTATGGTAGAGGGGGGCAGCAGCTTGTGCCACCGCTGTAACGGTGGATGCAACTGTGGTGATGACAATAGTAGCCATGATATCTTTGCCCTCATCGATGATGACGACAACGGAGAGCAGGTCCATTACTGAGTAGCGGAGGGGAGAAAAATCCGTAGCAAACTCAGGAGCAACATCCGTAGCAACCTCTGAAACATATTGATCAATTGTGGTGGCAGTGGCTGAGCCGAGTGAGGCTATCACTGGATCTGTAGCTTCAATTTCAATGTCGGTAGCAAGGTAGAGAAAAACCCTAGCAAAGGCCATTTTAGCAATAAAAATCTTAATCCTTAGGTAAATTTTTCTTATACAATTCCAATAATGTTGTTAGAGGTGCTGCTATTCTCCCATAATTCTTAACAAACATGCAATACTACCCTATTAGCTCGAGAAATCCTCGCAACTGCTTTATGGTTGTGGGGCATTTCCATTCCTTAATGGATTTAATTTTGTTAGGGTCTACCTTAATAGCCTCGTGAGATACAATATGACCCAGATATTCCACCTCTTGTACTCCAAATAAACAATTGGATGTTTTTTAATATAATTGATTCTCCTCCAATAGTTTGAGCACCCTGTTAACATGTTTAACATGATCCTTTGAAGAACTGTTGTAGATTAGTATGTCATCAAAAAATACTAGCACAAATTTTCTAAGGAAGGTCTTGAAAATGGAATTAATCAACCCTTGAAATGTAGAAGGTGCATTGATAAGGCCAAAAGGCATGACCAAAAATTCATAATGACCCTCATGAGTTCTAAATACTATTTTCAGAATATCTCCAATATTCATTCTAATTTGATGATATCCTAAATGAAGATCCAACTTGGTAAAATAAATAACGTCATGTAATTCATCCAATAATTCATCAATCACAGGAATGGGAAATTTATCTTTAATAGTGAGCTTATTGAGCTCCCTACAATCCAGAAACATGTGCCATGATCCATCCTTCTTGTGCACCACTACTCCTGGAGCAGAGAAAGAACTTTGACTAGGTTTAATTATACTAGTTTCTAACATTTTTGCAATCATACGTTCAATTTCTCTCTTTTGGACGTAAGGATATCTGTAAGGCCTGATGTTTGGAGGAACACTTCTTGGAATCAAATGAATAGCATGATCATGATCGCAAATAGGTGGGAGTCCTTTGGGAGTATCAAATACCTTGGAATGGTTGTCCAAGACTTTTTGGAGATCTGGAGAAATAGATGATTTTGATGTTGGAACTTCTAGTGAGCATAATTGTGCAATTACGCCTCGTTGTTCTTTCTTCAAAAGTTTTTTCATGACATTAGAGCTTATTATCTTTCCCGGCTTCCCTGCGATACCCCATAATTCGATTTCCTTTCCTTCCGAAAAAAATTTCACGAAATTTTTTTGAAAATTAAAAGCTACCATCCCCAAAGATTGTAACCATTGTACTGCTAGTACAACATCAACACCTCCCATTGGAATGGAAAGCATTGGACTATTCAATACATATTCCCCCATGGTATCTTGATATTATTCCATTTTACAGAGAAATTTATAGTTCCTCCATTTTCAACCATCACTTGACATTTTGGTGTTGGGTATAGGAAACAAATTAATTCCTTGGCTACCTTATAATGAATAAAATTATGGGTACTACCCGAATCAATCAACACTATTACCTTTTTCTTCTTGATATGTCCTTCTATCTTGAGAGTTTGAGGAGTGTTAATTCCTGCCAATGCATTACATGATATGGTCGGAATCATTTCTTCTTCTTCTAGGGCTGGTTCCTGGTGTATATCCTCTTCTTTTGAAGTTTCTTGTTTGTTCTATTCCTCCTCTTCACAATATATGTAAAATAATTTCTTCTCAGCACACTGATGACCTTTAGTGTATTTTCTATCACAACTGTAGAAAATCCCTTTTGCTCTTTTTTCTTCCAAACGTTGTGGTGCCAACCTTGTAGGTTGTGGAAGTCTAGGAGTAGCAACACTTCCATCTTTATAGATGTGAGTGGTAGGCTTCCTTGTCGCCATAATTTTACTTTCAATTTTTCTTTCCAACCTGAATCCCTTCTCCAATGAATCAGGTTCCAAAACGTGAACTTCATGTTGGATCTTATCCTTTAAAGTCCCTATGAAGAAATCAATTCTGTGTTCCTCTGGAATATCAGTTACCATTATATTCAATTTTTGGAAGTCCTCAATGTGCTCCACCATTGAACCCTTTTTTTTTTAGATTTACCAATTAGCTAAAGAAGGTGTTTCTCTTTGTATCCTCACAACGTGCTATCATTTCCTCCGTAAAAATTGACCAAGTGACAATTTTTTTACGAGAGCAAAGCGATCAATACCATACAAATGTATTTTTTCTAAGTGTAAAGTTGCAATTCATACCTTTTGTGTGTTTTGCACATTATTGAGATCAAAATATTGCTCCATCTATAGTATCCATGTTACAGGATCCTTGCCATCAAACTTCCTCATATCCATATTTGGAATATGGTGGTTCTTCCATCCAACATTAGAGTTTATGAAATCACGATTAACATTTATTTTTTTCTCATCATGAGTTTCATGTACTATCTTTTCGGCATTAGGAAACATTTCTTATATCAACTTTGTCAAACCTTCCATGTTTGCATTTATATCATTCTTCATGTTTTCCATGTTGTCTTTCATGTCATCCATATTAGCTTCCATGCCAACCTCCATGCCATCAATATTAGCTTCCACGGATTTCTTCAAACCATCCATCTTAGCTTCCATGCCTTTCTTCAAAACTTCCATTTCATTTTTTATTTCTGTTTGCGAGAGCGAAATTTGATGCACTTGCTCTTGTAATTTTGATATGTCATGTTGCAATTTTTCGTCTTCATGGGTCATAGTAGAGACTTATAAAGGCTTAATGGGTGTTGAATTATTTTTAGGGGGAATTTTATAACTGAATACTGATATCTATTCTACAATATGCCCTTGGAATCAATTCAAAAAAAAATACACACCTTTTTATTGATTTTGAGGAGCTCAATATTGAAACTAAATTATCTTTGTGATTTTAGATCTTCAATATCTAAAATTCATCCCTGTAGTAGCCCTCTGAAGCTTCTTTCAATTGCCACAAGTCTCACCTGATTTAGATTCTTGAAGACAAAGTTATGCCCAATCTCCCACAATGACCTAGTTATGGACTAGTTTAGTAGAGCGAACTTATACGATGTGCCACGTGTCACTGTTTCCTCCTTTGGCTCTGAAATTAATACATAGGAAACTACAGTCTGTGTACTTGCGTCCATTTTTTACAGAATTCCAATCCAATGCTTAGAGAGAGATTTATGACGATTTTCGCACGGTCACCTCTTTGAGAAGAAATTCGGGAGCCTGAAACAACCCTACTTCCATAGATCATATCTCCGAAAATATTGCGAATCAAGATCTGAAATTTTACCACAAGGTTCCTTAGAATTTTGGATTCACTCTATAAACATTTCATCTTTTGAAATCTCATAGAAAACATGCTACTGTGAAACTTCCACAATGACATGTTTAGGTTAAATTCAGGAGCCTACAAAAAGCCCTAACTTACACATCTCATATCTCCGAAAATATTGCGAACCATGATCTGAAACTTTTCCATGACGTTCCTCAGGATTTCAGCTTCTGCTGTAAGGATTTTGGCTTCGCGCTGTAAAAATTTCAGCTTCCGAACCTTCGTAGAAAAAGAGTTATAGCGAAAATTCCACGATGACCTATTTGGATTAGTGAAACCCTAGAATCCAAAGCTCTGATACCAAATGTTATGAAACCAGCTCCAAAAATAGAATAAAAGAGAGATAAATGCTTTAGAAATTAGCCACTTCGAGGGGGAAACCTCCAATACATTACATAAATGAACAATTCTTGGATGATACAAATGACAAAACCTCCTTCTATATATAGGGGTCCATGGGGTCACAATATAATCCTAGCGTCCTAGCAATAATAATGTAAGGGAACAATAATAACAATATGTGGGTTACAGGGGTACAACAATAAAAATAAGGGGGCTACACTAATAACAATAAGGGTCTACACTAGTAATATGGGGACCTAACAGTTTGTGAGGGATATGTGTGCATGCCCCTAATCATATAGTTTTTTCCACTCTTTTTGTCCACCCATTCCATCTGCAAAGTCTCCCAATCTTTGGTGACCTTCCCTGATCAGATTTGGATCAGGACCTAAGTGATAGCTCAAATTTCACAGTGTTTAATAGTGTGTCAAACCTTAGCTACCAGATAGATCTCATCTTCCTGATTCCAATACCATGAATGGCTCGAAAAACTGACACTGTATGAAGAAGTTATTGTGTTTTGAAATGTCCAGTAAACGACAAATTTCAACAGTTGACCAGGGTTGACTCGGCATTGGAACAGTTAGAAAAAAAGAGTATTCCAAGGAATATTCATGGAATATTCCTTAGAATATTCCCCCAGAACATTCCTTTTAGGCCAATTGGACCTTGACAAGTGGCACAATCTTATTGATTGCATAGATTGGAGGGCCAATGAGAAGGCACCACATGGCCAGCCCTGAGGCCGCCACGTGGCCCTGAAAGGGTAGTGTAAAATTTTGTTGGTTGGGCCTACTGGAATTGAACCCCCGACCTTCTCCCAGCTAGCGCGCCTACGTGCCAAGACACCACACAGTGTTTCTTAACACTATACGGTTGCAAGTTGTATTTAAATATTGATTATAATTATGTTTGGGGGTTGGGGACCGCCAGTGGTCCTTGTAGTGGGTGATCACATGGAATTTAAAATGTATCAACAAACTTTAAAACATGACGGTTAACACTAACAGTCTCCGCAATTGTTTCCGTAGTTTTGATGTGTCACATGGATAGCAGTTTGTATAACCATTTCTGCGCGTTCAGTGCTAACAACATTTCAAACTGGAGTAAGGCATCCAACCACGATTTATAAACTTGGGTTCTGCCTTATCCAACCGTTAGTTTAACCCACAGGTTTGGGGTTGGCATGTGGCCACCCCAACCGGAAAGTTTAATGCTGTGGTCTTTTAGGTGGATGGTTTGGCAAAGCGTGCCATTTCTAGCAGAGAAGTTATTTTGACTCCAGTTAAGTGGAGTCCTCCACTTTTAGTGGAGTTTTTCTAGGTGAAACTGGGAAAATGAGTAGGAGACTCAATTTTCAATTATTCTGAGTGAATGAAGAGTCATTAATATCTAATTGGAGCATTCTGGAGCCATTGGTGAGGTTTTCAGAGCCAACTGAGGACTTATGAGCATGAGTTTGCTTCAAAGAAGTTCCAAGGGCTACTAGGGCCACCAAGAGCCACCAAGAGAATGAGGCCTATCCAAGGCAGCCAGAGGCCATTCTCAGAAAACCAATAGTCTATTTTGACTATATTGAAAATTTTGAATCCAATGATGGGGTTTTCAAAATCATTTGGAGACTTCTAAAGGCCGATATGATTCAGAGAAATTTTCAGCGAGCTTAGAGCCACAGGGTGCCACCAGGTGTTGTAGGCATAACCAGAGCAGCAAGAGGCCAATTTCAGCAAGTGAATAGTCTATTATGACTATTTTGGACATTATGAATCCATTGGAGGGATTTTAAGAGCCATTTGGAGACTTCTAGAGCCAAAGAAGCCACAAGGAAGTTTCGAGGAGCCTAGGGCCACCAAGTGATGGAGGCCTAGATTAGGGAGCCAAAGCTCATTTGGAGCAATTGAAAAACCTATTTTGGATGAATGATATATGCTAGAGACAATAGAAAAGGTTTCAGTGACATAAAAGTACTTCTAAGAGAGTTTTTTCCACAGAGAATCTCAGGGAAGCTTAAGGACACCGACAAAAGAGGTCAAGCCCAAGGGAGCCTAGGTCCATTTCCAGAGACTTAGCAGTAAATATAGGGTATGATGGTATTCTAAACCCATTTGTATAGTTCAAACAACCATTTTGATTTGATTAGTAACTTGTAAAAGAAAAATTTCCATCTTAATCCCAAAGAGCCAAGTCAATTGACGAAGGCTCAAGGAGACGTAGCCCAAGACATACGGGTGAAATCCTTTATTAAATTTGTTGTTATGTGTTGATGATTAATTTGATGCAATTTATGCTTGCTATGCATGATTTTAATCAGAAAAAAACAAATGTTTAATTCCTCACACATAAAGCCTTAAAACAGTTAAAACACATACACTTATTCAAGTATGAAATTCCGGACATGCATGTATAAGAAAGATCTTAATTTGTTTTAATTGAGTGGGAGGTGCTTGCATAGAATAAAAATTCAGCCACCCATTTCAGATAAGAAGGTATTAGAGCACTAGGTTTCTTGCTTTCTTGTTTGACTTGAAAGGTGTTTAACCGTGCAAAGAATTTAACTGTTTGCAAATTAACTGATGCTTACAAGTTTGAGGTTTGCTAGAGGTGAAAGGGAGATACTGCTAGCTAAGTCTAGAAGAGGACAAGAAGGAAGAAGGCTTAAAGCATTCTCCTTACCCAAAGGACCTCAAGGCAACCCTTGAAGCACAAGAGGGATTGTTTGTAAAAGAGCTTGCTTGAAGAAGAGATATAAGCTGCAGAGAAGAGCTTGAATCTACAACCAAATTGTTAAGAAGATTTTTCAAACTGTTTTGAATCTTTGTGAATTTTTGTTGAAGTTATTTAGTTAATTTACATAGTGATGACAACTTCATCAAGTGAGGTTTCTAAAAAATCCTCCTTTGCAAGATTATTTGATAAAGAGATGAAGCGAGACTTCTACATCCTGAAGGAGATGGTGCAAAGTCTGTATGAAGATGGAAAGGAAAGCACTAGACTTCATGAGAAATTGGTTGCTATGAATAAAGAGAAAGAAGGAATTCTTCAAAGAATGCATGATATGGAGATGAAATTCCATCATGCCCAAGAGGCTTTAGCTAAACACATTCTTAAAGCAGAGGTAAATCATTCAAATTTGTCTTCAAATTCCTATTCAGATAGATGTGTAGGTTCATTTGAAAAACACACTAGAGGTATAGGGTCCAAATTGATGTTAAAAATGCGCTATGAAGGCAAGGGTCTAGGAAAAAATGCACAAGGCATGATTGAGCCTATTATGGTTGAGGAAATGCCTAAGAATTTTGGTCTAGGCTATGTTCAATATTATGGAAAAAAATCCAAATCCATGAAAGCACTTGAGACAGTTCCAAGAAGAACTTTTGTTACAAGTTCAAATCCTCAAAAATTTTAAGTTTGTATTAAAGATGACTGCCTTTGTTTGAAACCCATGTTGTAACAATATGTTTGTAGACATGCAACTTATAACGAGCAAGAGAGTTATGAAAACTATCAAGACATAAAAACTGTTGTTGGCCTTCAAAATATAGCTAGAACCTCTTCAAGTTCATCTTCTCAATAAGGTAAAAAATATGGACATGAAAAGCAACATTCCAGGTATAATTCTTCCCATAGTAAATTTGTTTATGATTATGTTAAGCATGATAAATCTGCATGCATGAATGAAATAAAGAGTTGTTGTTCCTATTGTGGTTTGTGTAACCATGAAGTTTCAAAATGATGGAAGAGAATGGAGGCATACAGGAAATAGTTGAAGCAAAGGCAACTTGAACAAAAGATGCAAAATATTTGCACACATTTCTAGAAGAAGGGACATCTTATTGCGCAATGTTGGACACTGCATCCAACCAATCGTCCCAAGCTTTTGAAGCAAGAGGATAAAAAGACTAGCAATAATGGAACCAAAGATTCCATTATCAATGTGAGTCCAGATGATTCAGAAGAAGAAGATATTCAGCAAGAAAAATCACCATGGAAGTGGCTTGGTAAGAAGTGGTTTTACTTCTTGACCCAGCAAGACATACATTCCTTTGTACATATGCAAATGTATTTAGTTGTTTATGTTGAAAACTTACGTTTATATGAGCCACCTTTGATCGATGATCAAGGAAGTGATGTTCAACTACATTCTATTGAATATTTCTCGCCAGAATTTCTGAATGAGCTCAAAGAAGATACAATTCTTGACAGGAAGACAAGAGCATCAAAGAGGGGAAGTGTTGACTACCTTCGAGTTGAGATCAAAGGCACTAAACCAAGCAAGGAAAAGTGGATGGAGGTTGGAAAGGTGAGGGAGCTGTACCCTCATCTACTGAACAGGTAATAAAGTCTTTTGGGGTGCAAAATATTCCTAATGGGGAGGAGTGACCAGATTTGAGTCAGGACATAAATGATAGCTCAAATTTCAAAGTGTTCAAAAGTGTGCTGAACTTGAGCGATCAGATAGATAGATCTCGTCTTCCTAATTCTAGCTTTACAAATGGATCAAAAAACCGACACTGTATGAAGAAGTTATCACATTTTGAAAATTTTAGTAAAATGCAAATTTCGACAGTTAACCAGGGTTGACTGGGCATTGGAACAATCAACAAAAAAGAATATTATAGGGAATATTCTTGGAATATTCCTTACAGGCCAATTGGACCTTGATAAGTGTCGCAATATTATTTGTTGCACGGATTTGACGACCAATAAGAAGGCGCCATGTGGCCCTCAAAGGGCAGTGTAAAATTTTGTTGGTTGGGTCAGCAAGAATCGAACCCCCAACCTTCTCCCGGCTAGCGCGCCCACATGCCAACATTCCACACAGTGTTTCTTAACAATATACGGTTGCAAGTTGTATTTAAAGTTTAATTGTAATTGCGTTTTGGGGTTGGGGACTACCGGCGGTCCCAACCCGCAAGTGGTCCCTGTAGCAAGTGTTCACATGGCATTTAAAACGTAACAACAAACTTCAAAACCCAACGGTTAACACTAATAGTATCCGCAACCATTTCCACAGTTTTTATGTGTCACATGGATAGAAGTTTGTATAACCACTTCCACGTGGTCAGCGCTAATAACATTTCAAATTGGAGTAAGCCATCTAACCACGATTTATAAACTTGGGTTCCGCCTTATCCAACCGTTAGTGTAACCCACGAGTTTGGGGTTGGAATGTGGACACCACAACCACAAAATTTAATGCTGCAGTATTTTAGGTGGATAGTTTGGCAAAGCATGCCATTTCTGGTGGAGAAGTTATTTTGACTCCAACTAAGTGGAGTCCTCCACTTTTAGTGGAGTTTTTCTGGGTGAAACTGGGAAAATCAGCAGGAGACTCAATTTTTGACCATTCTGAGTGAATGAAGAGTCATTATTAGCTAATTCGAGCATTATGGAGCCATTGGTGAGGTTTTTAAAGCTATTTGAGGACTTCTGAGCATGATTTTTCTTCAGAGAATTTCTAAGGGCCACTAGGGTCACTAGGAGCCAACAGGAGAATGAGGCCTATCCGAGGCAACCAGAGGCCATTCTTAGAAAACCAATAGTATATTCTGACTATATTGAACCTTTTGAATCCAATGATGGGTTTTGAAGGATCATTTGGAGACTTCTGAAGGTCGAGATGCTTCAGAGAAGTTTTCAGTGAGCTCAGAGCCACTTGGTGCCACCAGGTGTTGGAGGCATAACCAGAGTAGTCAGAGGCCAATTTCAGCAAGTGAATAGTATGTTCTAAATTTTTTGGACATTATGAATCCATTTGAGGGATTTTTAGAGCCATTTGTATACTTATAGATCCAAATAAGCCATAGGGAAGTTTCGGGGAGCCTAGGGCCACCAGGTGATGGAGGCCTTGATTGGGGAGCCAGAGCTCATTTGGAGAAAATGAATAACCTATTTTGGATGAATGATATATGATGGAGATATTAGAAAAGGTTTTAGGGATAGAAAAGGACTTCTAAGAGAGTTTTTTCCATAGAGAAGCTCAAGGAAGCTTAAGGACACCAAAAGAAGAGGTCAAGCCCATGGGAGCCTAGGTCCATTTCCAAAGACTTAGCAGTCAATACAGGGGTATGATGGTATTATAAACCCATTGGTGCAGTTCAAACAACCATTGGAGTTGAGTAGTAAGTTGTAAAATAAATTTTTCATCTTAATCCCAAAGAGCCAAGTCAATTGACGAAGGCCGAAGGAGACATAGCCCAAGACATATGGGTGAACTCCTTTAATAAATTTGTTGTTACATGTTGATGGTTAATTTGCTGCAATTTATGCTTGTTGTGCATGCTTTTAATCAGCAAAAAAATGTTTAATTCCTCACACATAAAGCCTTAAAACAGTTAAAACACATACACTTGATTCAAGTATGCAATTTCGCACATGCATGAGAGGTGATTGCATAGCATAACAAGTCATCCACCCATTTCAAATCATTCCCCAAAGTAATCAACCACTGCACACCCAATATCACATCAGTTTCAGGTATGTCAACCATAGATAAGTGATCAGTCAATGTATATGTCCCCATGGTGACAAATAAATATGGAACATAATGCATGCACTGCATAGTTGTAGCTCCTGAGACCAAAACTGAAAATCCCTCAAAATAATCAATGGGTATTGCCCTCCTTTGCACTATTTTGGCATAAATAAAGTTGTGGGTAGCCCCACCGTCAATCAAAACTAAAACCCTCTAATCCTGAATGGTACCTCGAACCCTCAAGGTCAAGTTCTTGGGTACTCCTCTCAATGATGCAAGGGCCCCTCAAATTGGATAAAATTCTCCATTCCCACCTCCTGGTGGTGGTAGATCCTCACCTGCTATCCCAACGCTATGACCTCCTTCTGGTTCTTCTTCTTCATCCTCCTGATCATCTAAAAATAACTCTATATAGTGTGCCTTTCCTATTGCACATCTATGTCCGGGTGCCCATGTTTCTTGGCATGTGAAGAAAAGCTTCCTTCTCCTCAAATATCTTTGGACATTATCTCTAAGAGGTACTTTTTTTTTGCTCTCCTTTGAAAAAGGATACTTCTCATCTTTTCCCTTTGATGGAAAAGTGGGATTTTTCTAAAACGTTGCCTTTGCTTTTGGCAAGCCATCTTGTAGATATCTAGCCCTTTCAATGGAATCTTGAAGGGTAGTGGGTTTGGTAAATTTAACCAACCCATGTAGAGGTTTTACTAGCCCATCAATAAACATTTATACCCTCCTTGCCGCAGATAAATCAGGAACCATAACAGAAAGTTTTAGAAATTTAGAAATATAAGTTTTTGGATTTCCTTATTGTTTTATCTTAGCTAGCCCCATGAAAGGTGCCTCCGGGTCTCTTCTATCAAACCTCTCCACCAAACTCCTGGTGAAATCTGAATATGCAGTCACATTGGCATGACCCAATGTAGAAAGTCCATGAAACCACCAATCATGTGCTTCACCCTCAAGGTGCAACACTGCTATTTTGATGGCCTCCATCTTTGGTACTTGGTTCAGCTGGAAGTAGATGTCTAGCTTCTCTACTCATGATTTGGTAGTGCGTTTTTATGATCCATCAAAGTTGGATAAGAGAAATTTGCCCATATTCCAGTGTAGATCATGATTATGTATGAATCCTCCACCTCTATTGTGATGTCGGGTCTCCTATTTTCCTTGATTTGACAGAACTCTTGAAAGCTCAAGTGGTCCTTGAATCTTTGAGATTGAGACTCATACTCAAGAAAATAATCTTCAAGAGTTTCTTGTTCTTGAAACCCTCCATTTCCCTCTGCTAAGAATGTAGGCATTGTAGAGAGTTGGGAAACTTGCTGCTTCACTGGTTGATCACTCCAATGATGAGAAATTCCAGAGCCTTCTCCATGTAGAAACCCTTTAGGGGATTATTTGTGTCTATCCATCCTCATCTCCTTTATTTATCTTGCAATGTCTTGCATAGTTCGAAGAAGAAGATTAGGGAACTCCTTCTCCTCATCTTCTCCTGATAAAGGGCTTTTAACCTTGTCTTCTCTATCATCTGTATAATCATACTTCCGGTTTCTTCTTAGATACATATTCTCTCTATCTATGAGAGGATCTCCTTATTCTGATGACACATTGGCTTAAGATGTATAGATTGAGCCAAGATTATGCTCTAATACCACTGTAATATTCCCAATGGGGAAAGCAACAAATGTAGTGCATAAACATGGAAATAAAAATGAAGATCAATGCATAAACATGAGAGAAAAATATGGAGCCTTTTCATTAATCATAACAACATCAAACATGTACAAAATAATGGGGCCAAATCATACAATAAGAACCAACAAGCCTCCAATGAAAAAATCCCCTCAAGAATGAGGTGCTGCTACTATATAGAATGCCAAAAAGCTGCTACAACGTAGTTATAAAAGAACATATCTACAACATGAGATCATACAATAATACAAATGGCTGATATATGCCTCAATAGATACAAAAAATAGAGATCTAGGCTATATAGAAACCTTCCAAGACAACCCAAGAGGGTTTTCGGAAAATACACCCAATAATACAATATGAGCTGCAACCCTAGGGTTGAAAGTATGATGCAAAAAAATAGCTGAAGAGTTATGGTTGAAGATGATATGGAAATAAGTAGCTCTCCTCCAATGGATCCTTTGGATGAAAGGCTGACCCCTCCACTAAAGAAATCACTCCCCAAATCATCCACTGCAACTACCCCTGCAACTCCTCCCTAGAATAACACAGATCTAGACTGATACTGTGTTGTAGGGGATAAAAAAATTGTGGCCTAATGCCAAATATATCAACGATGCTCAAGGGCCTCCCTTACTAGCCTCCCAATGGAAGGAAACTTCCTCCACTAAAATATATCTTAGAAATCACCCAAAGGACAACACAACACAACCTCAACAGGAACTGCATTGTACCATAAGACTGAAGCTTTGGCCTGATGCCGGAATGTGGAAATATAGTGCATATACTTCTCCTGAGTGAGCACTTGAAACTTGAAGATAACTTACTTTTCGAAGAGTCTAAATCTGAATCTAACTTTGACAGAAAAGTCTGGAGTCAATTTGATAGGCTTGAAAAGTTAGCTAATCAACTTCAATATACATTTGAAAAATCCATCATCCAATACCAACAAGAGTCACTGTTAATTTTGACACAATCCTAATCAGTTGTTTCCTCCTCATATACACCTTCTACTTCATTACCTTCTCAGTCAACCCATTCCATTGTTACTCATGTTCACTCAATAGGATTCATGGCCAGATTTGCACCCCTGATTCTACCTGCTAAACTCATTGCCTTACCACAAGGATATGGCCAGAGCTCCCTCTCTTTGATGAGAATTATGAAATCAGTGAAAAACAACACTTAGTCAAAGTCATTGATTTCATTGACCTAGAAGAAGTAGATGTTGACGATGCCAAGATGAGAATAATTGCCCAAAGCTTTTCTAGATATGTTAAAACTTGGTTTAAATATTTGAATGCAAATTCTATAGCCACTCCAGACCAACTGATTGATGCATTCATAGCCCAATGGGAGGTAAAAAAGAATCCACTGCAGATTATTTGTGAGTATGACAACTTGAAAAGGAATCCAAATGAATCAATTCAAGATTTCACTGCTTGTTTCAAGCGAGTGTACAATTCAATTCAAAATGAGATCAAACCTCCTATGGGTTTGGCTCTCCTGCACTATCCAGATGCCTTTGATCTAGATATGGCATACCAACTTCGAGAGAGAAATCCCACAACACTAGAAGATATGCAAAGAAATGCAGTCAGTGTAGAAGCAAACTTGTCAATTAAAAAGTCAAAGACAAAGAGTGAGAGAAAGGTAACAATCAAAGAAGAAACATCCTCATTTTCTGAGGTAAAATTGGATACTTTGATAAGGACAGTGGAAATAATGGTTGAAAGAATGTCCATTACGGAAATACAGCTGGAAGCACAGGTTAGAAATCATAACTTTAGAGGACAGAAGCAATGTCAGCTTAGGATCAAACAAAGAGAGCAAAGGGCTCTTGAGAAGCCAACACAACAACAACATATTTAGATACCCTTGTAGTAGAATTATTCTCAAGGGGTTGAAGAAGAAGAATATTAGATTGTGGAAGAAAATCACTTCTTTATAGTAGATGGTCAACTTATATTTTTGACAGAGGATGAATAATATGTTCATAAGACATATTTTCCTAAGGATGAAGATTACATACTTGCCAATGATCATGAGTTGGAGGTTGAGTCCGATGATTATCAACGAGGTTATTTAAATGCACTCAGCTCATAGCAGATGCAATACTCATTGAGAAGTAGAGATGTCCTTGTCAATCCTATTCAGAAGTGGGCATCCCAACAAAAACATACTTAGCCTAAGCAAAATCCTCAAGGTAATAGAACACAGGAAAGGAGCATGCAGCTACAAATCAGAGCAAGATCAATCAACCATCTACAAGCACACCGAGAAAAGAAAAATAAATTCAGAAGAAGGAAACTGCAACAAAGGATCAACCCGAAAAAAGAGACACCACCATTAAAGAGGTAGATAATTCCATTCCTTTTAGCTTAGAAACTGAAATATCTAAGTTAAAAGTTTCTATCCCTTATTTGAACTTGTAAAAAAAAATCAATATAAATCTCACGTGGCCAAAATTTTGAAATTAGATGCTTTATATGATATGGTAAATGTTGAATATGACCAACCTGAACTCATTTTTGGTCCAACGATAGATGGTCAGTTAGATGATAGTGAAGTTCCCCCATTCTATCTGAGTATGAGAATTCATCAATGTATCCTTCACAATGCCATGCTCAACTCTGGAGCTTCCCATAACCTAATGCCGAAGGTCATTATGGAGAATTGGGCCTAGATATAACTCTTCCTTACCATGATCTGTATTCCTTTGATTCTCGTAGAGTTAGTTGTCTTGGTCTCATAAAGGATTTGGTATTTTCCCTTGAACAAATCCCATCAAAGAATGTTTTGATGGATGTGGTGGTAGCTAATATACCACCACGGTTTGGTATTTTTCTGTCAAGGTCTTGGGGAGAAAATTTGAGAGGTACTATGCAACTGGATTTGTCTTATGCCACCATCCCGATTTTTAGACAATTGAGGAAGTTGTACCAGGAAATGTATATGAAATACATGATTACCAGCAAAGAGAAACCCAAAAATCATCCTATTAATGTCGTACATATAGATCTTGGACCATTTATTTATTTTAATGATAGTTGTTTGAATCATGTAGATAGTCAGCTCATAGATGTAGAAGAGATTCCAGAAATTTCCAATAGTGTCAGAGCAATTTTAGATGAGGGAAAAATAAATCTACCTAGTTTTCCAGAGCAGTCATCAGATAAGTCAGAAAAAGGTTCAGAAAATATTGAAGAAGTGGCTCGAAAAGATGAGACAAAACAGAATACAGATTTCCAACATCTAGATGATGAAAATGGTCTTTGGGCCATGGATTTTGATGGTGCCTTAGGGAAATATGGGGAAGGCATCAGAATTTGGATCTGTAGTCCTCTTCATCAGCTAGGTAAGGTTCCAAAAAGTGTAAGATTATGTTCATATAAGTTGGCTTTTGATTCTTCTAATAATGAGGCTGAATATGAGGCATTGATCATCAACCTCAAAATCCTGAAAAAGTTGGGTGCAAGAAGAATTTATGTTTATGGAGACTCCGAGCTTGTGATTAAACAGGTAAAAGGGGAATACCAAGCCAAGCATGTATGAATTAGAGCATATTGAAATGTTGTACTTGATATCTTAAAGATGTTTCTTGAATATACATTGCCAATAGTACCGAGAAGTCAGAATCTTATGGCAGATTTGCTTGCTACAACAACAAGCAATTTCAAGATTCCCATATATTCTAATAAGAAATTTGAAATTAATTTCAAACATTGGCCAACTGTCCCTGACAACTTGCAGTATTGGCAAGTATTTTGGGATGACAAATAGGTAAACAATTTTCTGCAAAATGAAGGTGAATTTGAGAAATATTTTATTGATGAAGTTTATGAAAAAAATGATCAAGTCATCAAAGCCAACCAGGTTGATGTATTATAGTTGAAGGATAACAATATTCCAATAGGTCTTGTACCTTTGGAAGAATTTTTTTATTAGGATGATGTTGCTAGGAATCCGACCTTGGTTCCTACCGAGAAAGGTGTTGAGGATGTGAACATCGGAACAACGGACAAGCCTATATTAGCAGGTGTCCTAAAGACGAGTCTTGATTTAGACTCGAAACATAGACTAAAAATGAAGACTCTGGATATTATGAGTTTTGCATCTGGAAAGCCTAAGATGGTCAAAATGTCCAAGTATTTATCTCTTGAGGTAAAATACAAGTACATTGCTTTATTGTATGAATTTTCTGATGTATTTTCTTGGGATTATGCAGACTTTAAAGTTTATGATAAGAATATCATTCAACATACCATTCCAATCAAGCCTGACGAAAAGCCCTTCAGACAAAAGCTAAGAAGAATCAACCCGAGGTTATTTCCGTCGATAGAGAAGGAGGTGAACAGACTTTTTAAGGTTGGCACTATTGTTCCCATCAGGTTTTCTGAGTGGATATCAAATCTAGTTCCAGTAAGGAAGAAAACTAGAGAAATTAGGCTTTGCATTTATTTTAGAAACTTAAATAAGGTGTCTCTAAAGGATAATTATCCCCTTCCCAAGATGGATCCTATCCTACAGAGAGTGGTTGGGGCTTCTTGAATGTCACTTCTTGATGGATATTCGAGATAAAATCAGATTTTAGTGCCTGGGAAGGACCAAGACAAAACTGCCTTCATGACACCTTGGGGCACATTCAAGTATGTTAAAATGCCATTCAGACTCAAGAATGCAGGTGCCACCTTTTAGCGGGCGATGGACATATCATTTGCAAATGAAAGGGGTGTTTTCTTAGTTGTATATCTTGAAGATTTGACAATTTTCTCTCATTCCGATGATGAGCACTTGTATCACTTAATAATTTTATTTCAGAAATGTAGGAAATTCAGGATTTCATTTAATCCCAAAAAGAGTCTTTTTGCCATGGAGGAGGGCAAGCTTCTCGGTCATATCATCTCCAAATATGGTATCCTGATTGATCCTTTTCGGGTTGAAGCTATTCAACAAATTGGCTTTCCACGCAGTAAAAAAGAGATTCAAGCTTTCAATGGTAAGATGAAATTTTTAAGGAGATTTATTCCAAATCTGGTTGAACATCTTCGAGAAATAACCAACATGCTAAAGAAAGACAATGAGGTAAAGTGGTTTGAGGATGCCAAAAATTATTTTAATTCAGTAAAGTTTTCCTTAACTACAACCCCTGTTTTGATCAACCCATATTACTCAATTGATTTTATCATATTTTCATTTGCCTCCGAACATACCTTGGCTTCAGTTTTAATTCAAAAGAAGGATAATACCGAGAAGCCCATTGCATTTTTCAGTCGTACCATCAGGAATGTAGCCCTTAGATATAACATAATTGAGAAGCAAGCCTTGGCCCTAGTAAAGGCATTGAAGGACTTCCGTGTATATATCCTTCATTCACATATACTAGCTTATGTCCTTAATGCTGCAGTAAAGGATGTTCTCATGCAGACTAATCCAGAAGGTAGAAGAGGGAAGTAGATAGCAGCAATGTTAGAGTATGACCTTGATATCAAGCCCACAAAGCTTATAAATGTCAGGCATTAGCCAAGCTCATGGCTGAATCAAATTTACATGCTCTAGATATCAACCTCATTTCAGTTTTGTCCGATGAAGAAGAGGAAGGTGCACTCATTCAGGTATCTGATATTTTTCTCTCATCCCCTTTGTATTCCTACATCATATATGTTCTTCAGCATCTAATCCTCCTCCAGGATTGTCTAAAAGTAAGGGTAGGTCATTAAAGTTGAAGGCTTCCAAATACTGCATTTTGGACAATGCTCTTTATTGGAAAGACCCGGGAGGTATTTTGCTGAACTGTTTAGTAGAAGATGAAGCCAAAGAGGTAATGAATGATTTCCATAAGGGAGATTGTGGAGGTCACCTATTTTGGAAAACCATGACTAATAAGGTGTTTAGGTTTGGATATTATTGGCCAACTCTTTTTGCAGATTTATATAAAATAATGATGATTTTCCATGAGTGTCAGGTATTTCAAGGTAAAAGAAAACCTCTTCCATTACCTTTGCAACCTATTTCCGTGCAAGCACCTTTTCAGCAGTTGGGCCTTGAATTTATCGGAGATATTCACCCTGCATCATATGCATAACATAAATGGATCTTAACAACTATAGACTACTTCAATAAATGGATCAAAGTGATCCCAACAAGGCAAGCAACAAATTTAGTAATTATTCAATTTTTGGAGACTAACATTTTTTCTCGTTTTGGCTATTCTCATAAGATCGTTACAAACAATACAGTTGCATTCAACCAAGAAAATGGTTGAGTTTTGTGACAAGTACAACATCAAATTGGGGCACTCAACCACGTATTATCCACAAGGTAATGGATTGGCATAATCTTCCAATAAATATTTGATTAATATCATAAAGAAGATGTTGGAGGCAAACAAGAAGAACTGACACAAAAATATTGTTAATTATTTGTGGGCGGATAGGGTGAGTAGTAAAAAATCAATAGGAATGTCTCCCTTTCAATTGGTATATGGAGTAAATATTGTTTTTCCTACATCACTTGCAGTACCGGTTATGAATTTGTTACAAGAAGCAGGAAGTGAAGAGAATGGTATATAGCGCCAGATCAATTAGATGATCCATCTTCAAAAAACAAGAGATGAGGTCTTTCAGAACACCTCAAAGATTCATGAAAAGATAAAGAAGGTATATGACTGCAAGACAAAAGTAGATGATTTCAAGATTGGAGATGTGGTCCTATGTTGGGATGCTAGAAACTAGGAAAAAGGGAAGCACGGAAAATTTGAGAACCCGCAAAAAGGACCATACAAGATTTCAACTTCTCGCGGACAACCTGATTTCCTATTGGAAGAGATGAATGGAGAAGATTTATTAGGAGGACCAGTCAATGGTAGGCTCCTTAAGAATTATCTTTTTTGATGTAGATTTCTGAAAATTTCCCAATTCCATTGTATATATCAGTTTAATTTTTCTGCAAAGTGTAAATTGGAGAATCATCGGAGCCTGGAGCATGAGGTGCAGAACATAAAGTTTCATTGGTTTTATGTTGTTTTCAAAGTTTAGTAAAAGTCAAGTTAGTCCAGTTTTGAGTCAGTTTATTATATCAAGTTTTCAGTATTCAGTCTGGTTTTTAGCTTTTGATTCAATGCCCAATGGTTAGGCTGCTTGGTCTACAGTGTTCTTGACACCTCCAAGGAGCCACCATCCCCAGCTGGAGCCAATGTTAGTGTAAATTTTTGCATCCTATCACCAGTGATAAAATGGACTCTTATCATGTTCTAATAGGGTCCTTAAGTCAAATTTTTGTCATTTCATTAGGTCATCATGCAAAAATTTGGTCACTGGATGTAGATCTAGGTATGTTTTTACTCCTTCCAAAGTTTTGCTAATTGTTGGTTCATTTCACCTCTCAGCCGAGTCTACTATCATTCAAAAGTTGTCATCATCATTACAGACATATTTATCATGGTTTCATTCCGTCTAGAGTCTCTATTAGGTCTTTAGGGTTCCAAGGTTATCAAAACATCATTCCATGCATAAAATCCAGCAAGTGGAGGAGTGAAAATAAAGTAAGTTCATCAATAAATTTGATTTCAAAGAAAAAATGTAATTTTATGTTCTTAATTTGTAATAAGTATTTCAGAGTTCCAAGTAGCTACAAATTCTCAAGTTCCACCAGCAAATGTTCAAAGTTCTAGGAAGAAGTTAAATGTTCCAAAGCCACCAAAAGTTCAAATTTCAAATGATCAAGTTCAATGTTAAAAGAAAAAGAAAATGAAAGGTTGATTTTGAAAAGGAAAATGTGGGTTCATGATAATTTAATGATTTCAATCCAAGTTTAAAAGGTCCTAAAAGACCAAAATACATTCATTCTTACTCTTCATCATCGAGCTCCCAACTTGCCAAATTCAAAAATCATTTTTTTACTTCAAGAAATCGAATTTCTGATGCAGCGCTGCGCTTTTCTGGAGAACATTGTGCTTTGCACGTTGCACTTTTCCTTAGCTCACTGCACTTTTCTTCTTCTCACTACGCTTTTCTTCTACTCACTGCGCTTTGTCCAGTGAAGTTGTATTTTCTCTCCTGGAGGCATAAAACCAAGTTCTGAAGGCTTCTGAAGGTTGTCAATGTGTCAAGAATTTGTGGACAAGTAAGTTACATTCAAACAAACCCCTCCTTACAGCTCAATCTCATAATTTTAGTGTGAAAACTATCCATTGACCTCCATGCCGCGTTTTAGTGGATAGCCCTATTTTTCAAGTTTACAAGGTAAATTCACTTTCCCCTAGACTTTTTTTTTACCTCCCTTAAACTCTTAATCGTCCCGCACAACCCTCACATCCCTTCATTCCCAACTCCTAAATCCTATTCCATAAAACCCTATCCCTAAACTACGCTTTTCTAGGAAGCTAAACTATACACTTGTAGTTAAATTCCCTTTCCCCTTTTCATTGTTATTTCAACTCCCCTCCACCTCCCTAAGGTCCCTAACTCACCTACACCCTTCCCTAAATTTTTCCACACCTATCCCAAATCCCTAACCCCATCATCCCATTCCCTTTTCCTTGCCCCTCTCCCCTAGGGTTTCTAGAAAATTAAACACCGTGGAGGAAGAGAGAAAGACCTACAACAAAGGAGGGAGAATCTTAAGGTTTGAGCCATCAGACACATGGAGTTGATTTCATCACCCGTAGCAGTCAAATGCTTCCAATATGTGGGTTGTTATGAGTTTTGTTAAATGGTCCAAAGAGGGCAAAGTCATCCAAATTTGACTATAATATTCATCACAAACCTCCATAAAAACCAAGTCACCATTGTAGGGGTGACATTCACCGTTTCAAGAGATATTATTGCAGCAACAACAAGGATACCTAATGTAGGTGAAAAGTGGTTTAAAACTTAGGAATTGGATGCCAAGATGTATCAACCCTACCTCAAAGCATAATACAAAGATAGCATCAAGAAAATCTTCCCTTTTGGTCAGCTACTTGATAGGTTTGCTCCGATGATGAAAATAATAATAAGTATTTCACTTGCGAGGGAATATTCTCCAGGCTATACAACTACCACATCAGATTACTCATGCATTTCACTAGTGTAAATATTCTCAGCATTCCCTATTATTTGTACATGAGCTTTGAAAAGATGGCCTAAAAGGTACAACATAGATAATATGAGCTCCAACTGAACAATATTTTCCATCAGTCACTCATCCAAATAATTTTTCTTCACCATCTCAAACAACTGAACATTGCATGGGAAACTTTTATTGAGGCAGAGGTTTTCACATCTCTATCCAATCAACCTGCTAGACCCATTCCACCATCTACACTAGTTACACAAACAGAGGTTGGGTCATCTATCAGGGCGGAAGTTAAGAAGAGAAAACATGAAAAAGAGGTCAAAAATTATTAGAGAGGAAATAGGAAAGTGTTTGCAAATAGGCAACTGTTTTCTCCATAAATTGTGGAAGGTGCCTTGCCTTCTACATCACCAAAGCAGAGATATTATAAGCAGCAAGAGACAGTTTTCCAAGAGAAAGAATCCCTTCACCATGACATTGAGATGGTGGAATTAGGGTCCCAAGATGAACAAGAAACCCTAAACCTAGTCATCAAAGAAAAATATGACAAAATCAGAGAGCTACAAGATAATTTGGCAAGGTCCAAGTTTATTATCTCCTTCATTGAGCAAGAGAACAAACAGTTAAATGAAAAGAAAATACTCTTGGAGAAGGACCTGTTTACGGATACTAGGAAATATGTCAAAGGAAAAGGAGTAGTTATCAGTGAGGATGAGGCCCATACCACTAGGAAAATACCAATAAAAAATGGCCTAAAAGGAGCATTGGAGCTAGAAAGACAACAATAGGCACTTCTTGTAGAGGAACTCACTTTTGAGGAGAATATTTCCATGGAAATCAATGAAGATAGGGAAGTTTGGCTTGAAAGAGTAAACATACATCTAGAGAAGCTCCTTGAAAAAGCTAACAGGGATAATAAGATGATGAGGCACATGGCCCACCACTACTACACTAGAAGCAAGGTCTGCAATATCAAATACAAGCAAATGCAAAACAAGCTAAAAGAAACCCTAATCACCAAGAAGAAGAGAAGGAAACTCCATTTGCTAGCTAATGCATCATTGATTTCATAGAAAACATAATTTGGACCTTACACAACAATTTTGAAAGTTTTTGAAGATTTTTTTGGCATTTTTAACATTTTGGCCAATTTTCACTAGATTTTGCAGTCTCACTTCAAAAAGCGCAACGCGGGCCACATTGCACTTTTTCTGGAGGCCTCCAAATGATGCAAACTCAGTTGGGATGGATAGATATTGGCTTCTAAATCACATTTTGACTCCTGGAAATAAAAAATTTCAGCTTTGGACAGGTGGAAAAGCTAAAAAACACCATATAAAACAGCTTTCTGCCAGTTTTTTCAGCCACACGCTGCGCTTTTTGAACAGTTTTGGAAAAAATGTGTTTTCAAGGGCTTAAATTCATCATTTTAACTGCTTAAGGACATTTTGGACAACTAGAAAAGAACAAATTTCCAATGATCTAACTTGAGATCAATTTGGAGTTCAGTAAGGTAGTCAAAAGTCATCTTGAAGGTCACGCTGCACTTTTCTCAGGGACATGCTACACTTTTTGCACTCATGCCGCGCTTTTTCCAGTTTGCATGTTATCTTCAGAATTTTGAGTTTTTATCAGTTGGTTGATAAATTTCATGAATTTTTACTAATGTAAATTTTTAAATCAAATGTAATTATGTCTATTATAGTTACTAAAGGTAGATACCTCAAGTAAATTTGTACTTTTGGGTCAAGTGAATTAGTTTCACCAAAAGAAGGGAGAGTTTGTTGATCTCCCTAGTCATTCAGATTCTAGTTGAGGATTTTGGGGAACAACACCACAAGTCATGGATTTGACCCTTGAGAGTGGGGGGAAGTTTGTTTTGGTATATTTCTTTCATTTTCTTTGTCATTGCAAGGGTTGGATGATGTGCAATTGATCTCTGAACACTATTGTATTTAGTGATTTTTGGCAGGAACTAATAGGTAGAGTTTGCAATTATATTGGTGGATTCATGTGGTATGTGTTTTAGCAGTGTTATCTCTTATGTTTTAATATGTTTGAAATTATTGCAACTTCCATATCCATGTCAATGTATTACCTGATTGATTTCTAAGTTTGATAAGCAGAATTCATTGATTTCAATGCTCTATTTTGGAGAAGTTATCATAGTTATGTTTCACTTTCTTTTGATATAAATGAATTCATAATTCCTATGCTCTTCTTGAAACCCTATCAATATACCATATTCACTAGGACACCTTAAAGTGCTAAAGTGTATGCCTACCTTTCCCCATCACATATCTGTAAGTCTGATTTTCAGTGCCCTGACCTAGTTTTTCCTAGACCTAATTTGCCATCCAGCACCAAATCCAAATCAATAAAACCCTAGAGCCTTCTATACCTAGCCTAAAATCTTCATTATCCAGTCAATTTGACTATGATCCTATTGACAGAGCACTCTCAGCCTAGTAGGGCTAGCTAGTAGGTCAAAGTGGTCTCTTATTACCTTTGTTGGTCCCCTTTCAGCCTTCGGAGATCCGGTGCAGTGCTAATAGAGACAAAGGTTAAAGGTAAGTAAACTATCAATTGTATTATTAGCGAATTGCCTGAGCACAATTCTAAAGCCAAAGGATGCCCATGATGGATTCAAGGAAGGTTGGAATTCCTATTTTATAGGAATTATTTTTCCTAGGGATTGCGTGAGCAAGGCAAGCTAAAGGTGGGTAGGAAATTGGCTATGTTTGCCAATTTTGCCTAGATCCGTGTGAGACGATTTGTAGAGTGTATCAGGTTCTTGTGAGCACACATGCATTGTATTGTTTCATGATTCCTTGGCTGATTATACAATAAATATGGAGGGGTATTGAGCAGTTTCTTTCCCCAAGAAAATCTTGTGTTGTGTGATTTATTTACTTCTTTCTCTTACTTACATGTGATTGAGCGATCGTGATTTATATTCCGCAAATATTATATAAGGATTCAATATATTTTTTTAGTACATTGCATGATTGGATTGAATCCATTTGTTTAATTTCTACAGTCCAATCAAAGGAAATTATTTATAGAAAGATATTTATGAGAAGGAAATGTTGGCAATACTACATGCACTAAAGACATTGCGAATTTACCTAACGAGAAGACACATCAAGGTAAAAAATGATCATGATAATCTTAAATACTTTTTGGAACAAATAAAATCTTTAGAAGAGGAGAAAAAATGGGTCACAAAGATGTTGGGTTATGACTTTGAAATCATCTTCAAAAAAGGGAAGCTAAATGTTGTTGCAGATGCACTCTCAAGAAAGGATGAGGATGTGGAAGAATTTCTTTGTGCCATTTCTATTATCCAAATAGATTGGATACCTGATGCAAGGGAGGAACTGAAGACTGACAAAGAAGTATGGAAAGTTATTCAAAATTTGTAGCAAGGTCCCAGTAGATATGATATATTTAGTTGGAAAAAATATTCCTTATGGTACAAAGATCGCTTATAAATTTTTAAGAATTCCCAACTAAAACAAAATATTCTTTTGGAATTGCACAGATCTCCCATAGGAGGACAATCAGGATTTTTAAAAACTTACCACAGGGTGAATAAATATTTTTTTTGGGATGGCCTTAAATCTGATATTCAAAATTTTGTGGCGGAATGTTTGGTTTTCCAACAAAATAAAGTTGAGACAATTAAGATCCCATGTCTGCTACAACTTTTATCCATTCCAAGTCAACGTTGGGAGGAGGTTTCAATGGATTTTATCATAGGTTTATCTAAGTCCGAAGGAAAGAGTGTCATCATGGTGGTAGTTGATAAAATTACCAAGTATGCACACTTTTGTGCATTATATCATCCATTTAAAGCAAGTACAATTGCTACTGCATTTATGGAAACAATTCAAAAGCTACATGGAAATCGAAATATTATTGTAAGTGATAGAGATCCCATTTTCACTGGAAATTTTTGGACGGAATTATTTTATTGTTTTGGTACTCAACTAGCTCATAGCTCATCTTATCATCCTCAATCCGATGGGAAAACTAAGATATTGAAAAAGTGTTTGGAAGGATATCTTCGTTGCTTTGTATCTGATAAACAAATATAATGGGTCAATTGGTTACCTCTGGGTAAATGGTGGTATAACAATTCCTTCAACACTGCAACAAAAATGACCCCATTTATGGTACTTTATGGATATCATCCACCATCCATCACATCATATTTAAGAGAAAATTATAAGGCTCAACCACTAGAAGATCACATCGAGCATCAACAACAAGTTCTCCAACTCTTAAAGGATAACCTAAATTTGGCATAGGATCAAATGAAACAAAAGGCATATCAACATCGAAGAGAGAGAAGTTTTGATGTAGGCGACTGGGTATTTTTATGACAACAACCATACAAGAAAATGTCCCTAAAGAAAGCTAAGAAGGATAATAAATTATCGCCGAAGTACTATGGTCCTTACAAGGTGTTGCAAAAGATTGGTACTATGGCATACAAATTGGAGCTTCCTGCATCTTCTCGAGTGCACCCAGTTTTTCATGTTTCATGCTTAAAGTGTTGAAATTAAACAAGAAAATGAAACACACACACTAGTGTGGGGTCACAGGTCACACAGTGATGGGTCCTAGCGATAAATTAGTGCACAACCAATTTATTAAATAAATTGGAAAATTAATTGTAATCTTATCTCATAACAACTTGTAATAGTTAACTAAGTGCGATAGACTTAGTTAGCTCAATAATTTTGAGTTGAGGGTCTAAGTATAGGCATGTAGAGTCATTCTATTATTAGCAGGGTCCAGTTGCAGTTGTAGCACTAGTGTAGTGTGGGTGGGATCAGTTAACTCACAATAATTGAGATAAAATTGGTTTAACTGGTTCTAAATGTTTGATGAGCTAGTGGAAGATCAAGTGAATTAAAATAGATTTAATTCACCAGTAGTGATCTACCAAGTAATTGATGATTCACTATTTAACCCAGTTGAGACAAAGGTTCAAGGCTAGTAAACTATCAGTTTCATTTTAGGCAAACTGTCCAGGTGTAGTTATGAAACCATGGGAAGCCCATGATGAATTGTGCAATCAAGGAAGGTTGAATTTCCAATTTAACGGGGGTTTAATTATCTAGGGATTGTGTAAGCAGGGTAGGCTGAGGGTAGGCTAATAATTGGCTATGTGTTTTTCCAATTTTTCCTAGATCAGTGTGAAGAAATTAGTAAAGTGTATGAGGTTGTGGTGATAAAAAATACATTGTATTGTTTCATGATTCCTTGGTTGATTATATAATAAAAATGGAGGGGTATTGAGCAGTTTCTTTCCCCAGGAATATCTGGTGTTGTGTACTGATTTAATTCTTTCTCTTACTTGCATGTGATTGAGCGATCATGATTTATATTCTACAGATTTTGTAGAAGGATTCAATGTCTTGCTTCAGTACATTGCATGACCGGATTGAGTCCATTGATACAATTTATACATAGTATTATAACTGTGTTAGATATTTTATACATAAAGAAGGTTATAGGTGACAAACTTCCGGTTCAAAAAATATTGCCAGAACTTGACGAGGAAGGAAAATCATATTGGAACCTGAAGCAGACATGGAAACAAGAACTCGACACCTACGAAATCGATCAATTTCAGAGTATCTCATCAAGTGGAAGAAATTATCCACTGAAGATTCCACATGGGAGGATGAGAATGTTATACAAAAGCATCCAGAACTACTTAATCTTTGAGGACACCACATTTTTTGAAGAAGAGGTACATGTTAGGGCCCTATATTACTAGTGTAGTCCCTTATTTTTGTTAGTGTAGCCCCCTTATTGTTATTGGTGTACCCCTGTAGTCCCCATATTGTTATTATTGTGCCCCATAATAGCCCACTATTGTTATTGTTGTGCCCTTACATTATTATTGTTAAGCCGGCTAGGATTATATTGTGACCCCATGGACTCCTATATATAGAAACGAGGTTTTTTCATTTGAATCATCTAAGAATTGTTCATTTATGTAATGTAAAGTAGGTTTCCCCTTCGAAGTGGTTGATTTCTAAGTCGTTGATCTCTCTTTTCTTCTATTTTTTGAGTTGGTTTCATAACATTAAAATGTCTCATCTAATCATGTAACTATCTTGTATGAGTTTCTAGGCCACTCTTAATCACTCTCATCAAATTTAAATGACACCTCACTATCTTCAGCATGTCACCCACATATTTTTCGGCATTCCTTATATTAATTTTCAACACTCCTCCCAAATTTGAGGAGGGATATTACCCATGCAATGGGATTTACTAGCCCATCCTTTTCATTATTCTTGTAAGTGAATTCTAATGAACACACGACTAACAATAATGGCCTATCATGTTAACAACCCTTAATTGTTCAACATCTAGCCGTTTTTGCATTCTTAGATATGGTACTCCTATACTCCTTTATATCTCAAGGTCAATGATATAAAGTTTACTTGGTCTAATTTGGCGACGTCATGCTTCCTCTTGATCATGTCCATGAAAAAGCAGGAAATTAACACTATGAAGACATGCCTTTTAGTTCATAAAAGATTTTTAAAAACTTCACTCCTCGATTTTTCATCTTCAAATTTCCTTCTCGAACCTCTCTATGCAAGTTGGGACTTTTTTTAAGAACTTAGCAGAACACTAAAATCAATTCAACAACTACAAGAAGAATGTGGAGCCCTGCACACCCAATAAGAGAACTTTAAGAGACAATAATTGGAAAGCATGCATAATCACTTTCTTTCAAGAAATTTAGAAACAAATCTAGCAAATTTATCATACTGTCTCCGTCCAAACTTAAATGTCCTTGGTTCTAGAGATTCTCATGTCCTTGGTTCTAGAAATTCTCAAAATGGTGACTAAGCATAACATGCTTCTCCCTCCCCAAACCTCTTACAACTAGTGTATTATTATCCTTATTCTAAGCATCTACTACATAGACTATGAAATTAGCTTCATTTTTGAAGCTATATTTTCCATTCTAGGTACTCTATTAAAACTCCTTTTAAAAATTACTATTTTATTGTGAATCCTACTAAATAACAACTAAAAATGTATATTTTGAATATATCTTCTTAATACAATTTTAGTTATACAAAATGTATTTATAAATTTATATTTTATACCTCTTCTACATCCACATAAAACATAAATAAATAAAAAATATACATTAACTATAATATAATTTTTAATAATATATTATACTATTTAATTTAAAAACAAAATTATACTATTTCATACCTAAATAATTATAATTTTTTATTATATTATTATAATCCAGCATTTTAATATATAAATTTATCAAAATTATATCACGAGGTGTATTATATAGCTTTTAATGTATAAAATTGTCCACCTTATAGAATCATATATTACCTTTTAAAATTTATATATTAGTTTACAATATTTTTAAATTTAATAAAATTTATATCTAAATTTTATAAATAATAATAATAATTTTATATTTAGATAAAAAATTAAATTGTAATTTAAAATGATATATAATTATATATATAAATTAAATTTAAATATTATTAAATATTATATAATTTTTATTAATAATAATTTGGAAAATAATAATAAGAAAAAATAAATTTTATAAAAATATTATTTAAATTGAAAGACTATTTTAGTTTTAAATAAAACTTAAAATTATTTTTAATTGATTAAAAAATTATTTCCTCCCATTAAAAAACATGTTAGTGATTCACAATCTAAACATCTCCACTAAAATTATTATTTTTATTTAAACGTAAAATATTAATCATTTATATATATAAGAAAGAAGCCCCATGAATATAATTTCACAAACGCATGAATAATAAATATCCACCTCAAATGGAACTTTATATCAATCTTAGTGTTCGCCACGGAAGAAATCTTAAAGGTACCAGGGAAAGTTTATGTTTTAAGGTTGAACAATAAATTTCTTAAAATATATTTATATATTTAATCAAGGTAGGAAATTGAATTAGTGATTTTATATTAAAATGCACCTTAACAAAGCACTAAATCACCCCTTATTCAATATTTTGGAGATATTTTTTATATTTTATTTTAATTTTAACTAAATTTGTTATAGTTTATGAGTTACTATATGAAACCAAAAAATTGTAATATTTGTAATGAAAATATTAGTGTAATTTATGAATTGTAATATTTGTAATGAAAATATTAGTGTAATTTATGAATTGTAATATTTGTAATGAAAATATTAGTGTAATTTATGATGATAAAAATGAGTGTATATTTTAATAACTTAATTACTAGATTTTATTGATTAAAAAAATTAATTATATAAAATAAATTATCATATTTTATTCAAAAAATGGTTTGGTTTTTTCAGTAGAATTTATTAAAATTTTGAATACATTTTAAGATTTTTTGTTGTTTGAAATAGGTTTTTGAATGCATAAATAGATTTAGCACTTTGGGGCACTTAAATTGTGCAGATTAATCAATTTAAACTCGAGTTTTTAAATTTTTTTATCAAATTTTGATTAAAATTAACTGGAAAAATATCTTAAGAAGAATCATTTAGTTTATAAGTTAGACTAAACCTTAGACTAGGCCTTAAAAAACACATTTTTATTATGAGTTGTCTTTAGTGCTATTTTTTGAAGACTTTTCTGGTGGATTTTTTCAATCAAATTTCTTTAAAATTCGGTAGGAATTCATTGAAATCACAAGTTTGATGTGTAACCCTTGCACAATCGAAGTGCCCTAGGGGTTTTGAAGGGTGCTGAGTCCATATATACAATCAAAAAACCATCTTGAATAATACAAATCAAAATTTCACTTCAAAGTTTTATACCGAATTCCAACACAAAAACTCTCACACTAAAAACAATAACACAAATCAAGATTTCACTTCAAAGTTTTATACCGAATTCCAACACAAAAACTCTCACACTAAAAAACAACTCCTTTTTATTATATAAATAAATTTTTATTTTATTTCTTAATTAGAAAAATATTCTCAAATAATTGGTCTCTTACTTCAAAAAAAAAAAAAGGCGTTTTGATTCGTATACATTGAATAATTTTGGAGGAAAAGAATAGCTACACAGAGGGCAGATAACTTAAATGTGTGTAACTTTAACTTTAGGTTATTAAATGATCTCCTCCCAAAAAAGGGTTTTCTTCGAATATTATATATTCAATCATTTGTGCGGAAAAGAATAGCTACAAAAAGATGTTAATCAATTTAAATATCTATAATTCTAACTTTACGGTTTATATTAGTGATTTATTTGTGTGCTTTTTTTATTGTAATAATCAATTGAGAAGAATCCTAAGTATAATGAAATTGAATTATGATTATTAAGAATTTATTTATAATTTAATTTTAAAATAATGTTGAGAATGGGTTTTTTTTAGTAAGATGACTAATTTCACGGGGCTTAGGCTAAGTATGATCTCTAGGTGACTTTGACGGATTAGATGCCCTTATGTCCTAGCTCCTCAAGCCACAAGTCAAGCCTAAAAGATCACAGACAACTTGACAAAAAAGAAAAATTAAATAATTTTGATTAAATATATAACGAAGATAATGTTTTTAATAAAAAATATAAACTTTATTTAAAAAAAAGATTATAAATATTAATAAATTATTATAATTTAAATATTGAAGAGTTTTGCATTATTTATAATTATAATTTGTTAATGTATAATTAATAATAAATTATTTTATTAGCCCCAAGGGTTAGCTCAAGTGGTAGTGAGCCAATACGTGGTCCTCTCCGTTGAGGGAGGTCACGGGTTCGATCCTTGAGTCTTTTGGGGTCAGGCGCAGAACAGTTTGCCGCGCGTACCATCCAGAAATTCTGGGGAAGTACGCCCAGGTTTCCCGTGAGCTTTCCCCTTGTTGAAAAAAAATAAATTATTTTATTAAATTTTTCTTAAAAATTATGATTTAAATTTTATTAGTAAAATCTCCCGTAATTAAATATGTAAAATGATACATTATTTCATTACAATAAACATTAAAAATATAATTAACGAATATTATAATAAGATGCTTGGAAATTTAAAAAATTATAATGAATAATCAAATTTAATATGGTTAAGTATATTTTATTAAAAGATAATTATTTCCTCATAAAGTAAAAAATATGTAAATGTTGTAAAAATAAAATTCATGTGAATAATATCAATTATAAATTAAGTATTAATATTATTTTAATAATATTTATAAGATTTCATATATATTAATTATTAATGGTGTGCAACTAAAAATAATTAATATACTAATTTAGATCCATCAAATCTATGGAGTGTCAAGAGGGATCAAACTTATCAAGGTGTAGACTTTTATTTATTTATTGCAAATGTAACAACACTGGTAAAAAGTTCATGAAAATAAAGTTAATAAAGAAAAATAATAACCAAGGTCATGTGACATGTATTCCAAGCTGAATGTTGGGCAAAACATCCTAGTTGGGTGTTCGTTTGGTTTATTATGACTAAGGAAATTGGAAAAAGGCAATGGAAAAATATTTGGAAAGGAAAAATGGATTTTTTGGCAATTTATTTATGAAAATAATGGAAAATAGGAGAAAAAAAATGTGAAAGGTCACGGGTTGCATGTGAGGAGGAAAATGAAGGAAATTAATGGAAAAATGAAGAAATTAGAGGCCTCATTAATAAAAAGGCTTTTGAGGAAGATTTGGTACATTTTTGTCAGTTCAGTTTTGGAGCTCTCTCTTTATTCTTTCTCTATCATACGCTTGGACACTTAGAGGTTTCTTGGAGCACTCTAGCATTGGATCAGGGGAAGCAAAGGAAGGAACAATAAGGCAAATGGAAGCAGAGATCAAGCAAGGAAGAGTAAGATCAAACAACTACAACATGATTACTTGCATGTATCGATTTGCATGTGTGATTTCCTTGCTAGATTTGGCATGCATGTATTTATTTGGTTCTCTTGTTGTCATTGGCATGATATTTTCCAAGTGTGATAATGTTCTTCAACCTTGCCTTGCCATTTCCGGATTGCCATGGTGTGGTGGTTTCTCTTGTATTTGGTTGAGCTAGATTTCCAGATGGTTAAACTAAGTGAGGTGGCCTCTGAAATAAAGAACACATTGCCTAGGAATCCATGGACTAGAGAAGGTGGAATTGTGACAAATTTGGATTTTGTGTGCCTCGACAGGCCTAAGAATCCCTGACTGGTGAATGACGGTCCATATATGGTAAAGCTTAGAGGCGTGTTCCCTCGATCAGGCTTAGGAATCCTTGACCGGTGAATGGCGTGATATACAGTAAATCCTAGAGGGTGGAGTCTCTACTAGGCCTAAGAATCCTCAACCGGTGAATGGTGGGATATACATTAAAGCCTAAAGACTAGGAGGAAGGAAAATTCCTCATGGTGTGGGTGGAGAAATCTAGTGGCATCCATGCTTGTTTAAAGCGTAGTAATCCAGTGGGGATTGTGGTAAAGCCTGACGAAAACTAAGTTGGTTTGGTTTTGTGTCCCACATTCATGCTTGGAATATGGCACGAGGGTGATTGACTGAAATATTTTTTTTTCAACCAAACTATGGTCGGGTGGTTTGTGGAAGTCCCAAACCTGGTTGGATTTTTCATTCATTAATAAGAGCTTCTTCTCCTTGGTATTTCATGTGTAAATATACTAATTTATGTGTGGTTTTTATGGTTGTTATATCCTTGTTATTTTTGTTGGTTATATGTTGGTTATATGTTTTGATAACAAATGAATGTACAATGTATATTTGTCCTAAAGATGATAATGCAACTATTGTGATAAGGCAACAATTATTCCTTACGAATCTCAGATAATCATGAGACCCCTATGCTCAGATATGTTGTTATGACATGTAGATTACATATTTGTGACATGTTTGATGAAATGTTTGTCATGGCTATTAGGGGTAAGACCAAGTATTTGTACTAGTGATTGCATTTGTAGCTTTGTTCCATTATTATTATTCATTTTTGAAGGTTTTATGAGGTTTTGGGAAGTGGTCTAAGACCTGGCCCTCAAAAAGTGGCTCAAAATTTGGGGTCGCTGGCACAAAAATTCCTGGAAAAGTCCACATTTGCTAGCATGCCTTGCTGTGGTAGCAAATAGAAGGCCTCAATCACATGCATGGCTTGTCATGGGAGCCACTGAGGGTCCAAATCAGTAAACTGCCAATTTTCTTCAAGGGTTGGTCACCTAGAAGGGTTGGTTGGCTCTTGAATTTTTTGTAGCATGTGTGGAAGGTAAATTTGTTTTTGTTATGTCATTTCCACTTCCTTAATTGTACATGGGGAGTTGAATCACATCATAGTAGCCTCTCATCACATGTTTACCCTAGTGGACTGGTTAGCTTGGGTAAATGTGGGAGGAGGGTGTTATAGAGTGGTATCAGATCATGGTTCACCCCTTGGACTGGATGGGCGGTGTGTTGGTCATGCATACATGTCAGTTTCATATGTGTTATTTATGCTTGTGTTCTATTTTTCATGTTTAGGCTACATCTTGAGAGGTAATCTGTGCTGCCTCTCAACCACCAAGTCTCTAACATTTGTCTTGCTCCTCAAAGTTTTGCATGCATCTTCAACCTCGGGAGCATACAAGTTCTTGAATCACACACTGATTTTTTTCCCTTGTCCCATGGAAACGTGTCTAAGGAAAGCCTTCCCTTTGTTAAATATCACATTGTCTGGGCACTCTGGAAACTCATATCCGTGCTGTACCTATCCCACTGTCACAAATTTCTAAAAAAAACTTATTTAAAATCGGCAATGTCTCCCTCATCCAAACTCCAATGCGCCCGATTTTGTTTTGAATTTGGGTATTTTTTTCAAAAGGAATCCATATCGACTATTTTTTTTTTAAATTGTGCACAAAAAAATTCATATATGCTTTTCAAACTCGCTGCCCAAAAAATTCCTGCTCTGATACCATGTAGAAAATTTACATAGATTCAAATGATCTTGTAATATGCTAAAAAAAAAATACTTGAATCTATTATACAAATTGCGGAAACCAATTATGATCGCACAATCACATGAATAAGAAAGAGAAATAATTTCAATTGCACAACAAAGAGATGTATCTAGGTAAAGTCTCAACTAAAAACCCCACCATATGTATATTGTGTTAAGTCAAGAATATGAAACAATACAAAGATTCTCTCAGGATTGAGGGTTCTTTGCACTATCTCTCACTGTCTCATTTTTATCTGAGCAGGTTTGGTCCAATACTTAACCAATTCCTTGCCCTTGTCTGACCAGTCTTGCTCTTGCATTCTTGAGGGAATTGAGCCCCTATTAATTAGGAAATTCCCAAGAATTGATTGTGAAATTAATCCAAGGCATCCTTATGACCTCATGCACGAAATGTACAATTTTATAGTTATACAACTGATAGTCTACTTCCCTTTAACTCCAATCTCAAATGCACCTTCCTTATAACTGATATGTAAAAACTATTTAGAATGAATTTTCAATTATCTGATTGATCACTGCATGTGAATTAAATCAAAATTAATTCGCTGGACCTCTCACTAGCTCATCTATCAGTCATAACTAGTTAAACTGATTTTAACTCAGCCAATTAAGTTAAATAATTACAACTCAAAATAAACTGCAACTGGACCCCCTAAAACTTAGAGTGAACTCTGCATGCCTCTAGTTTGACCCCCAACTCGAATTGACTCACCTAACTAAGTCTTCCTAACTTAGTTAACTCGTACAAGTTGTCATGTGACGTGGAATTACAATTTACTTCTGATTTAATTAAGGGAAAAATTAAATTAGAAGCCTCTTCTTGTTGTCATTTTCAATATTTATTGTTGCAAATTTCAACACTCCCTCTCAACAAGAAAGGAAATCAACTCTATCCAGATCCTGTACCTTTGGAATGTTTTGCATGCAACAATTCTCTCTAGTGTTGTTTCTACTCCAACTTCTAAAACTTAAAAACATCCAAACTGGATTAGTATGATGCATTTGTCACCAGAGTCTCTGACTGCTACTAGCTACTGCATTGTCAACTAAAAACTCTGCGTTGTTGCTGACTCTGCACTATGCCATCTGAACTGCTTCCAACTCTGCTCTACGCTCCTCAGTATCTGACTACTATTAGTCTCTACATCTGTCATTCTGTCATCTGACTGCATCAACCACCACTAATCCATCCTGCTACTATGTACTATGGGTCCCTCTTAGCAAGGTAATGATCCATGAGAAAATATATCTCAATGGACCTTGCCCAAATTTCTGCACTCTTAGGACTATGAATTCACATCACCCCACCTCTCACCTGGAGGTATGGCTACATGTGCTCCCTCTATGCACTTGGCTCGAAATTCCCCCCTACTAGAGGTCTCTGCTTGAGTGGATGCCTCTTCTCGGTCTCCTCTTTTCTTCTCCAATTGTGGCTGATCCACAACTTGTTGAGGTTTCTTCTGAGGCTGCATGTTTAGAGGTGTTGGCTTAGAGGGGTCTTGACCCAGGTTCAGACTTAGCTGTGCACCAACAAAACCCTCTATTACCTGCCCTTTTGGAAACAACATGTTGCGTAGATCGCAGTCTCACTTGAGGCAATATTGGGGGATGTCAGAACCATGTTTTTGCATCTAGAGGGACAATAGAGTGTGGATCTACTGCTAAAATTCTATTTATGCTTATTCTAAACTGCACGAACGCATCTATCTACTTTAACAATCTATGCTTCAGTCATTAATTAATACTAGTGCGCATTGCGCCTTCGTCATCAAAACACAATAGAAAGCATACACATAACTTCACAATGGAGATAATAAACATGTAAACACAAATATGCTCAAACATTCTTCTTTCTTTATTATAATAAGTCTTCTTCAATAAAACGTTTCTCCAACCTACGCACACAACTGCCGATGTTATGCACACAAATATGAATACTCCTCAAGGTTACCACGCACACAGCTATGAAGCCTTCTCTTAAGACCCCAAATAGATATTCAATATCTTTTGCTCACTAACAATTACAAGATATGACTTTGACTTGACATTACATTGCTTTATATAGCCTTTGCATACATACAATACCATGGTACACATACCATGGGTGGACAAAAACTAACAAATAAACCGAAACTATTTACAAAAATAGGGTCTTCGACCCTTCCCAAAGCGCCAAACCTCCACGTGGTAGATTCATCTTCATTGGATTGCGCACTCTGCTTCCTCAAAATGCAGAGTCTTTGACTCAAAATTGGACTAAGTTGGGTCAAGCCCAACAAAGCACCAACAATCACATGTGACTCATCCCGAGTCACTTATTTGGTGTGCCCAGAACCTTATCTGCAATGCTGGTGTAGGTGGCATTATACTGCTGAAGTAATTTTTCCATCAACTTATGCTCATTGTGCACTTTCTCTAGTAGTTCCTCTGTCACTGGTCCAGTTGTCTGTTATAACATATCTTTCTGATTCTACCACAATTCCTTAAGCTTTTCATCCACTGTCTAGGAAAGTTGGACGACCTCTTCTTGCCATGGCTGACTGCAAGCAGTGATCAGTTGTTATTTTTGTCACAGATCTTCAATCTAGGGTCCTCCCAGTTGCTTTGATCTCATCCAACTGCTTCTGTTTTCCCTGTATCTCTGCCTAGATCTGTAGAATGTTTGGATCCTCCTGCAGCGAGGTCCAAATCTCCAATGTATCATCCAACAACTTGCCACATTCCTTGACTATAGTGGAGATGTTGTCCAATGTGGTTTTTAGATCCACTTATCTATGCTCTCGTACCTCTGGCGGTGTGGTTTGCTGAAACTTAAGTTGCAGCTCAGTGATATGTACTTGGTACTTAAACTTGAGCTTCTCCATGTTTTTTTTTACTCCTTGATCGTGAGGGCAAGCTTCACAACCTTCTCTACTGGGGGTTCCTCTACGCAGACCTTGATGTCCAAAATCTCGGTGTAAGTCTTACCTGTGACATCTTCTAGATGCTTGTGTTGTTGTCACTCCTCGTCTCTCTTCTTGATCACCTGATCCAATTCCCTCTTCATATTTTTGCAATCATATTCCACCTCCTTGGTTATCTGTAAGGCACGTTGTTTTCGCATCTTCAATAAATCCGTGACACTTTGGTGGAAGTTGTTCAGTGTCTGTATCGAAAACACAACAATATTCAAGTTAATGTTGTCCCAACTTTTTGCTCGCTCTTAATCTTATCACTACAAGGAAAAGACCCTCTAGCGGATGTTTTTGAGGAACCCTTTATAAAAATAGCCTAGAAATCATTTGTAGTGGAGGTTGCTAGAGGAGGTTGGCGGGTGGAGGTTTTTGTGAATGTTTTTTTTTTTCCCAGTGTGTTTCTCATCCTAAAATACACTGGTGCGTTCCACTAGAGAAAGCACTGATGCATACAAAAAATTGTCACACCGGGACACTGTGCACTCTGTACAAACCTGCCTGGTGGGTATCATTACTATAGCGCACCAGTGCTCTACAAAGCTTCAACACCGAGGCATCCTAAAACCCAACGCCAAAACTGAAACAGCCCGTTGCAGTTGTAAGAAACCGCCCGATGTGCCTAGAAAACCCGCGCACTGGAACAGGGTTAAATAAACAAAATTACAGCCAAAAATTCACATTTTTCAATTTTCAGTGCTCCAGAGCTCTCAAGCACCGGTAAAAATTTACCTTGTGTGAGGCGCCTTGCCATCGGTGCTCCCATTGCACACACTGCTTCTATCCATTTCCCACCATCTCCATTTCGAATTTTGAAAAACGGTGGGAAAATTTAGTTTTACAAATTCTATAGCCAATATGCCTCCTCGATGGCCAAATGTATAGGTATTTTACTTGTTTTTCCATAATTAAACCTTTTAGCATATTAGTTTTCTAAAATAACTTAAAATTCACCTTATTTTAAGAATTTTTTTTTTCTCGCGCGGTGCTCTCGAGCCATTCGTCTCGCACCGGTTCGTGGTGCCGCCTGTAAATTTACAGGCCACACAACGATTGGTGCTAACGTTATCGGCACCAGTTCTGAGGCATTATCGAAACGACGCACCATGCTTTTTTAAAATTAAAAAAATTGTGGTGCGGTCGGTTACCCAGCCACACTATTGACCATGTCGAATTACGGGAATGCAGTGCGTTGACGAAAATATCCGCCCCGTGACGGGTATTTTTTTCAGCGCACACCCTCTAAAACTGGACATAGTCAATGGTGCAGTCATGTAAATGACCACACTGTTGACTATGTAGTGATGTCAGGAGGGGCAGTGCGCTTCCTAAACTATACGCCCCGAGGCGCATAGTTTGGTCAGCGCACCACCCTCCTGACATTGGTACATAGTCAACGGTGCAGTCTGTTATACCACCGCACCGTTGACTGGGGCGTATAGTTTAGGAAGCGCACCACCCTCCTGACACTGGTACATAGTCAACAGTGCGGTTTGTTATATCACCGCACCGTTGACCTTGTAACAATGCCAGGAGGGTGGTGCACTGAAAATTTCTAGGTGCACCACCTCTGGTGCGCGACAAAAAAAGACACAATGCCTGTTTTTTATGGCGCACCGACTGTTTTTTTGTTTTGTTTTTTCATATATATATATATACATGTCTCATTTAATAAAAAAATTATATTTAATACGTTAATCATTCAGTGATGTCAAAGGAGAGAAGAGAGGGAACAACAACAACAACATGCGGACTAGTATAATGTGGTTCACCTATGGGAGGAACAAGAGAAGGAGAGAGATATGTACCCTCGCCTTATTACAACAACCACCCAGGCGCTCTTAAGGGAGATATGCCTCCTCAATTTCTATAAGGAGGCTATATCCCTAAAGGGCCATGGTGGGTTTTTGCGACAACTTATCCACAGGTGGAATGCCCACCGACAGGCTTTTCGGGTTGGTCCTAACCAGTGGTATGCGCCCACTGAGGAGGAAATCTATTTCATTACTGGACTATCGAGGAGAGGGGTGGATTTTCCCTCGTTCCCAGAGGTCCTCGTTGGCTATGCAGCAGGGAGTCAGTTGGTGTACTCCTAGAGATACATTAGCGCAGATATACTATCTCCTGCAGATTTTTAGGTCTCCAGAGGTCAGTTACGTATTGCTTCATTTGGTGGAGAGGAGGTGAGGTGCCTCTCACTACTGATTTTGACCATTGCACACCATACTAGCAACGGGAAACACATTAGTTTCCCACTTCTATTTTATGTTGATTCTTTATTACAGGTTCCACAACTTGTGAGGTGGTCTAACATTTTTTTTTTGCGGCAGTTTTGCACAGCTTTAGATAGATGTCGTGCTCATGCATAAGGGAGGGTGAACTTCCCTTTTGCTTCAGAGCTATTTTGTTTAATTTTTGAGAGGTTTCCAGAGACGAGGCCTACTTTTTTTTGGCAACCTCATAGGCTGATGATGCATGTACAGATGCAGATGTGGGGAAAGATGATGCCCAAGAGGGGCGAGTCAGAGATTTTTGTGAGGATATTACATGATGCACTGGAGTTTCTAGCAAGTGTTGATGAGAATTCCTTCATTCTGGTCCCCTGTTCGTATGCTAGTTTGGATTGGCGAGGGTGTGCCAACATCCTCTTCACAGATGATGAGCCGTTGGATGATAGAGGTAATATTAGTGTTTTCTTTAAATTTATTCTAACATTTTCTTTAACTTTTTTTTATTAAACTGTTTAATGAAATTGTCTAATTATTGTTGTGTACTTATATATATTTTGTAGAAATTGGGTCATTTGATGGCGATGAGATGCCACCGCCACCAAATGATCCAGGTGTAGATCCTGATGACGATCAACAGATGATAGATGATGAGAATCAGGCCGGTGCATACAAACCTGGTCCTCATGTTGTGCAGGTACCGACTGGTACGAGGCGTACGCTTGACACTAGATTTAGGATGGAGTTGGGCGACCAAATCTGTGCACTGATTGTGGAGGGGGGAGTCAGGCCCACCACTATGAGAGATATACAGGTCGATGCTAGGCTGGTAGAGATGTGGAGAGGCATGCCACGCGACATGTTCACCCTGATGTGACATGTCATCGGAGCTACCAACTTAGTGACATGGTTGAGGAGGGCCCTTCGACGTAGGCGTTGTCGAGACGCAGTACGTCGACAGTCGAGCAGCGACACATCATCTAATGATCACGATCAGGGGAGTGATTATCGCTCACCTCATGATGCAGATGAGTAGCCTGCAGAATCGACCAACAGTCATGATCATGAGCAGGCTGGACCATCCACGTCGAGTCAACCTTCTCAGCCTGCAGCATCCAACATTCATGATCATGAGCAGGTTGGACCATCCACGTCGAGTCATCATGATCAACAACCTGCAACATCCAACAATAATCATGATCATAAGCAAGCTGGACCATCCATGTCGAGTCATTATGAGTAGTCGGCAGTTGATCCTGATCAACATGAGGCACCATCAGATCAGTAGGCATGTGATGATCGACATCTATCTGAGCTTGTCGAGGTTGCACCATTGATTGAGCAGGCCTCAACTAGTACTACTATTGATGATGTACCACCAGTTGATATTTGAAATTTATATTACAGTTGTATATTTTTGACATTATATATATATATTATGTTCATGTTGCAGTTGTACCTAATTTACATGTTGGTGATCATCATGATGTGTATATTGTTAGGTCATGTTAGATATGTTCATTTAATGTGCAACTTGCATATAGATGTGTATGTGATAGTAGTTATTTGACATGAGATGTATATTTGATGTTTGTGTTGTGATGATGTTATACAATGCTAATTGTGTTTTGCTAGATGATCATGATCACGATGATTAGATGATGTTAGCGAGTTTGAATGTGTTTTTTAGTCAAATATGATGTTTGTACGATGGTTATCATGATCGTGACGTTTATTTAATTCAATATTAAATCATTATATTTATTAAATATTATGTCGTGATTGTAATTGAAATTTTAATTTTAATTGTATGTAAAATTGTAAAATTGTAATTGTATTTGTAATTGTAATTGTATGTAAAATATTTGGAAAAGTTTAATTGTAATTGTAATATTTAATTTATTGTGAAATGATTATAATTTTATATACGTAAAATTGTAAAATTGTAATTGTAATTCTAATTGTATGTAAAATTCTAAAATTGTAATTGTAATTGTATGTGAAATTGTAAAATTGTAATTGTAATCCTAATTCTAATTGTAATTGTATGTAAAATTCTAAAATTACAATTGTAAATATTGTAATTGTAATTTTAATTGTAATTGTATGTGAATGTAAAATTGTAATTGTAATTGTCATTCTAATTCTAATTCTAATTCTAATTCTAATTGTATGTAAAATATTTGTAAATTTTAATTGAATTAATGTGAAATGATTGTAATTGTATGTAAAATTCTAAAATTATAATTGTAAATATTGTAATTGTGATTTTAATTGTAATTGTATGTGAAATTGTAAATTGTAATTGTATGTAAAATATTTGTAAAATTTTAATTGTACTAATGTGAAATGATGTAATTTTAAAATTGTAATTGTATGTAAAATTCTAAAATTGTAATTGTAATGGTATATATGTAAAATTGTAAAATTGTAATTGTAATTGTAATTGTAAATTTTATGTAAAATTCTAAAATTGTAATTGTAATTGTATATAAAATTCTAAAATTCTAATTGTAATTGTATTGTATGTGAAATTGTAAAATTGTAATTGTAATTGTAATTGTAATTGTATGTAAAATATTTGTAAAATTTTAATTGTATTACTTTGAAATGATTGTAATTGTAATTGTATGTAAAATTCTAAAATTGTAATTGCAATTTTAATTGTAAAATTGTAATTGTAATTGTAATTGTATGTAAAATATTACTAAAATTTTAATTGTATTATTGTGAAATGATTTTATTAAAATTTGTAAATTTGTAAATAATTGTAAAATAATAAATCTAGAATAATATGAATTTTTGTAACATAATAAAGTTTAGAAAATAATGCAAATAAGTTCATGTACTTTAGAAATATCATTATTTTATTATGATCTTAAATACATAAAAAATAACTTTATACAGTACGCCATTGTTTTTGAGGTCAACATAGTTGTAAATTATCAAGTGAAATATTGATTTTAACATTAACACAATGCAAATTACCTATTAATTCAAAATACATATTATAATGTTTCGAAAAAAAGAGTCTTATAAGTTATAAGGTAATTTAGTCCTCTTCTTTATAAAAGCCCATCTTAAAAAGTATAAATATTGATGAAATAACACATGTACCATATCACTCTCGGTTCACATGATCACCCTCATTATCTTCCAGCTCGCTTGACATGATAACACTATTGTTCTCAAAAATATGTTTTGATCTAGAGTCATGTCTCAATAAGAACCAACAATCCCTATCCAACACATCTGGGTAAAAAAACACCTAGTTGCAGTGTTTGGGGAAACCATAGGGCTCCTTAGCTTCATCCCACATCTTTATAGAGTTGATACATATCAGCCTACTATCGCGATCTTCCTTTAGATTATTCCGATCAAAGGTGTCCCACCACTTGCACCTAAAAATAACACATTGGAAAGAAGAGAAATCCACTTCAATGATATCTTGTCTATTTATGACGTAACCTAACATCCGTCATACTAGGTTTTGATCACGGTGGCTAGATCGACTAGATTGATCGAACTCGACTTCCACTCCACAGTATTGTGTGATGTGTCCATCATCGACATTTTCTGTGTGAAAATGGTGTCCATATGCCCACATAGATGGGAACAAATGCACCTATAAAAAAGTTAAAAATCATAGTGTCATGTGTCTTATAATAACCCAACAGTTAAAATATGAAATATAGATGTAATTACATTTGAAAGGTGCATTATTAAGTTTCAAATGTACATATAAATTAAATATATTATTACCGAGTTGGTGCACCCAATCCCTAAGTTTAGCGCATCCTCTTTAGCATGTGGGTAATAACCGATTGCACCATATTTCTCTCTGACTTGGTCATCAACCCAATTATTGGGGCATATTTTTGGCATATTTTCTTTTAAATTATCGGGATAAGGCACACTTCTACCATTCAACCATATGAATTATTTTTGTCACTATCCCATTTCATCCTCTTTTGTTCATACAATGCGACCCATGGTTGTGTCGCCTCGGAATTGTAAAGAACGAATTTGTTGATTGCTTCAATTTCTGCATTCGCTGATGAAATCAAACCGAAATTATATAGTACATAGAGATCAAAATATACATTATATCGAAGTTCAACATGAATATTTACTTTTTGTAAATTTGAAAAATGATAAGTCGCTTACTCTTTATCAAGCGCTTTTTTCCATTCGTTTGGAGCAACTCCCCTTCTCTTTTGTCTTCATCCCTTTCATCATCCCAAATCACCGCACTTAGTCTGTTGTCGATCTACTTTATGTACTCACTGGCATATAGAAATACTAATACGATATGTACCCCTCTGACATAGAACCCTCGGATTTTTCCCTTTGTCGAACAAAACCTTTCAATTTCTTCATGTACCTCTCTAAGAATAACATCCAACGACAAGAAACCATCCTAACTAATTCAAACTCATCTACTAGGTGGATTAGAAGATGAAATTTCAAGTCCATGAAACTCGTTGGGAGTTCCTTCTCAAACATACAAACAATCTCAACTATCTCTTGATGCCACCGTGGAATGATAGCCACATGAATCTCCTTTGACGTGATCCAATGTATAAATGCAGACAATTTAGATATGGCACGTCTTAGGCCTTGAGGGAATTCATGTTTCACACACCCACACACGAACAAAGGATAATGACACTGCAAAGTTAAACACATGAAATAATATACAAAATTAGTTATGTTTTATGATCCTTGCATGGGATAAAATTTATTAATATAAAAAATAATAAAATCATGCTTTTGACATTATACATACTCTTAGAAGATTCAAATGGTCATGCGATTTCAACCCCGACAAATGGTCATCCATGGTGAAGTAGCACCATAGTGAAGACCTGTATGAAGATGGCACCCTCACACCCATTATAACTTTCTTTGCCAAAGAAATATCATATTTTTTAAAAATCCAAGGGACATCACCTTCTTTGAAATACCATGAATTAGAGGGACCAACTCCTGCTTTTGATCCTGTACTTTCTAATAATCTTGGCCAATGTTTTTTTTTTTTTTTTGAAGTAATAAGATATTTCCTAATAGCCAATGTGTCACTTTGTTTCGATGATATGTGCCTCCATAAAGAAGATGAAATATTTTTAAATATATGCATGGGATATAATAAGTGGGTAAACTTAAGATGCTCCCAAAATGGGAGGCTATAAAAGATAGATTTCCTTTTCATCCCAATGGGAAATTTCTCAACATAGGTGTTGAAGAATTCTGGATCATCGAACATAGGCTCCCCATTTGAATCAAACATTTCTATGAACTCCTTCTCCTTCTCTCTCTCATATGCTCTAAGCCATTCATCTAGTGTTGTTATTGGATGCCTTTGGGTTCTCTCTCGTTTACCATTGAAAGCGGATGCTGCTCTTCTATAAGCGTGTTCTTCTGGGAGGAATACCCTAGAGCAGTCATACACTGGATTTCATAGGTTGTTGGACCATATAGCTTTCAGATAAGGTCCACAACTTTTACATCCAAAATACTCTTTTGTTACAAGACTTGCAAGATTATTGTATACAATTTATATGCATGACACGTTAAAGAATATCATGAAGATCAGATCAATTACAAAAAATTAAATAACCAATATGAGAAAGAATATTGTTATGTATATAAACAAATCAATAAACATGTAATTTACCAGAGCAAACTCCTAAGCTCGGATAATCATGTATCTTGTAAGCACACATGCCATACAATGTAAAACTCCTCTTTGCTGTGATGGGTCTTGATACATCATATACATTTATCCCATCCCATACTTCCTTTAATTCATCTATTAGTGGTTGCAAGTAGACATCCATATTCATCACTTGTCTTCTATCAGGGAATATGAGAGCCAACATAAGATGTTCATTCTTCACGGACAACCATGGGGGGATATTGTTATTGGTCACTACTACAGGACAAACAAAATAGTTTGTGTTTTGGAGGGAATATGGGTTGATGCCATCCATGGCTATGTTGAGTTGTAGAATTCGTACTTCATCCTTGAATTTTTCGCGCCATGTATCCTCTATATGCTTCATGGCTATTGAATCAGTTGAGATTCACATAACTCCCAACTCACTTCTATGTGAGGCATGCCATCCCTGCAACATAGCTAATTCTTTGCAACGAAAAAGAATTTGAATCCTTGGGATTATAGGCATGTGCCTCAATATCTTAAAAGGAGGACCACATAATTTACCCTTATTTTTGATTTATCAAACCTGTCATGCCCACATTTCAAACATATCTCTTTGTCTGCATATTATCCTCTATATAGAATACAATCATTTGGACATGCATGATATGATATTTACTCAACACCCAACATTTTCAACAATTTCCTTGCCTCTTCACAGCTAACGGGCAAGACATTATCACTCGGAAGAACATTTTATTTGAATAACCTGTAGTTGGTGATCATGGAAATATTAAATGTACATTAATGCCGATATAATTATTAACGTTCATAAAATTGACCATTTGTAATGTTCATTATGTGATTATATTTCTCAAAATTATATAAGGGAGGACTTTATGGTAACTTACCTCAAAATTTCCGAGAAACATGCTTTCAACAAGCCAAAATTTGCTTTCAAATTGTACAGTAACATCGTTGTCCCCAAATGGGTAGACTTTGACTGATTTCCAAGTCCAAAGAGAGGGGTGATGGAAGCAAATTTAAGGCTTTCGAAAAAAGTGTCAGCAATATGAGCATCATCCCTTGGCTGATCATCGTTTTGGAATTTATCTAACAACATTGTCTCCATGGCAGTCATATCCCTTAAGTAATCATCCATACCAACCTCCATTTGATTGCCTCCATTGCCAGCTTGTGAATAACTACTATTGCTGTAGTCATTCCTAATTTGTGAATCTGGATGTAGTGGGAATTGAATCGATGGTTGATTCAACCATTCTTGGTATCGTTCCTCTTCAATTTTTTCTCTTAATTCAGCCTTCTCTCAATTTTACATTGTCGTGGGGTGCAACAGAAGATGGTAGGTAGGTCGCTCATCTTCACTAGAATCCTAATAATTTCAAAAATATATTTGAACATGATTAGTATAAAATCTATGATGTCAATAATAAGAACTTTGACAATGCATGATTAATTTGTTTGACGTTGAAATAATTACATTAGTATACCAAACAATTATTATTACCATCATTGTCCTAGGATTGTGGCTAGAAGATGCAATATTGTTACAATTGGCAGGGTGAAGCAGTTGTCCATTTTTATCTACCAAATGCGCCTTGCGGTATGCTGCTCCTGATAAGAGCTTTCGAATTTTTGGAGCTGTTTGAATATTTTGTGCATCTAAGCTCGATTTTGAATTTGCACGAGCTTGCAAATTTGTATACGTTATAAATTTTATTAAGCTGATTGACATGGATAAAAAACATAAATTCAATTAGATAATAAAAATATAAATAAAATTTGAAGTAAATATTACGTCTTGGGATGGATAGGGAGAAATTCGCCGTGGAATTTGAGAATATTATGGAACGAGCTGGATTTTAAAGAATTTTCCATTCAATATGATTATGATATTTTCTCCCTGAATTTGAGGAAAATCAACAATAAATTTTGGTGTACACACCTAAAAGTAATTTTGGTGCCTTAAAAATGGACTTATTGTTATCGGTGCTTATGTACCGATAATCGCACTGGTGCATTTTAGTTACTGCGCACCGGTGCTGTGTTATTAACCGATGCACCAGTGCGGTGTTATTTATTGACACACCGGTGACGAAAAGCCGCTAATAAAAAAAGCACAACTTTGTTTTTTTAAAGTGAAAAAAAACGGTAAATTGAAAAATGGGCGGCAAAATATTTTTGAAAATCTAATTTCATAAAACAATTCTTTAAATACTAAACACTTTTCGTTATTTCACTATTTTTGCAAAATTTTCAGCCAGGGATTTGCAAGAGACATACTTGGAGTAAGAGAGCACGAGAGCATTGTGGAGAAGCGAAATATTTTCGAACAAAACTATTCAGATAATTAGAATTCCAAACCTCCGGTGATTCAAACCCTAATGCATAGAATTTCAAACGATCTCGTGATTAATTTTTTTTGTTTTTTTTTACATTTTCTGCAGTGTTTTTTTATGTAGTAAGTAAAAAATTTAAATTTACCGTTCATTTTTAGAAAAAAAAACAAAAAAAAATCCATTTTATGCTAAACCCTTCATTCTTTTTGTTTCTGCCCTTGCTTCTTCCAGTTTATGTGATTTCAGAATTAGGGCTTTTCATTTTATATTTATAGGGTTTTTATTGCTATACATATGCATATAACATCTAATCCACGGGATGACTTGCATAGTCGGATCCCAATCCATGTTGGCCCTTGCGTGAATTTTTAAAAAACTATTTTTTTTAATCGGTGCACCCTGCGTAACCTAGTGCATTGGTGCACTATCTTATCACAGCGCACCGCACAAGTACTGTTTGAGAAAAAAAATTAAAAATAGATTTTTTAAAATCTGTGCGCCATATGTAAAATAGGGCACCGGTGCGCTATTTCATTATAGCGCACTGTGCACGTACTATTTGGAAAAAAAATAATTATTTGTTTTATGTGTTAATTGGTGCACCATTTAACATATAACACATCGGGTCTCCTTGTTGACAGAGAGCACCATACGGTGGTCCCCTGTTTATGCAGGGTGTTTATAATAATAGGCCACACCACCCCCTCCACGACACCATATGCTACAAGAACTAACACTAGAGGATTTTTATTAATTTGTCTCTGTTAATCTGTGCGTTGGTTAACATATAACACACCGATGCTCCTTGTTGACATAAAGCACCATATGGTGTTTCATACTATTTTGGCAGTGCATTTATAAGAACACAACGCACCGACATCGGTGCGTGCATCATTAAAAGCCCATTGGTTTCTTGATAATTTTTTTCCCCTGAAAATTTGATAATTTATTTATAAAATATATTAATGAATGATATGGTACAAGTTTCATATTGATAAAGAAATGACTGACAAGAGTATCAAGTAACAAAAATACTAATAGCACATCAAGAAAAGAAAAAAAGGCAAGTTCTTTATAAATTCTTTACAAAAAATATTATTTTTGAACTATATGTAAGTTTAACTAATATGTATTGTTTACTGTGTATCATGTAGAGCCACAAAATGACAAAGCTCGATAAGATTATTTTTGATCTAGGACCAGAAGAGTGTAAAATCTCGATGGAAAAATTTCAAAAAGATGAATCAGGTGAATGAAAAAATACTATCGATCCAATATGAGTTTCTTTTTTTAATTTTCATTAATAATATACTTAAAATTATTAGATAACATGTTGCAAAAAATCTATTAATTCACATATGTTTAATATTCTACAGGGACCAACAACTCAAAAAAGTAATGTTGTTCTAAAAAAATAAAAAAAATAGAACATGTAAATGAAAATGAATTGCTCCTTAGCTCATCTAGAGTGGTGCTGGAGGTTAATGAAAGGAGGAAAAACTTTTACAAAAGTTTGAGGGATCTAGTGGAACGAATGTATAGACATTATTTCCACTTACAATACAAAAATCAATATAATGATTCCAAGAACCAAATTTTATCTAAACTACAGGAAGAGTTTCCAGAGAATTGGTCAATGAGACATGTCCGAATTTTAATAGAAAAAACATACAACAACAAAAAAGAAGGAATGAAAAAGTAATATTCCTTTAAATGTTTTTCTAGAATTATTTATAAATATCAATTTTGTTATATTTAATTTTCATATATCAATATAAAAATTAAATAGTTTATTGTCATGTTACATTTTCAGGAAGATTATGAAAATCTCAAAAGATGAACGAGCTGATATCAAAAATATGCCAGTAGGAATGTCTGAAAAGGTGTAAAAAGAGATGGTCAAAGAAATGGACAAAATTGCATCGCAAGAGGAGCCATCTCAACAACAATGTGCTTGAAATGTAATATGTAATCATTGAATTTTTTGATTAGGTACAATAAATAAACAATTTAGCATTAAATATTAATTTTCAAGTATTTTCTTGCAGAAAAGAAACAAAAATGCAACCCATTCAACACATAAAACAAGACAACCAGGAAGAAAAGGGTTGATATATAAGTTTGTGAGTAATTGTTACTTCCTTATAACAACTCAACTAGATTTCATTTTTGTATCTTTTAAGTTGTTTTACAACAATTATCATTGAATGTCTTCAAACAGGTGCTAACATACAAAGAAGAACCATCAGACGAATTGATTGACATTGGGTTAAATATGGGTTGTGAGTATATGTTGGCATATCATAAATTAATTGTGGAATTTGTAAGCATCTATCAATCTTGTTTTACTTAGCTCCATCTATAATTAATAGAACAAAAAATATTTTATATTAAATATATGATTTGTTATGGGGTATAAAACTTGCAGGAAACAAAGTATGGAACTGTGCCAATAGATGAAATCTTGAAAGATGGCATGAAATTTGGTTTTGAAATAATGTTTATAGTTCATGAGTCAATTTTTTCTATGGTACGCCATTTCTTTTCGATTTACATTGATGTATATATATATATTTTTTTTTTCTGAATTTGTCTACTCCTATTATTGATACAAAAATTTTACAGAAAGGCAGTGGCCTCGAGAATTCTAGCCCAGAGATGCGGCATTCGCCCATTTACAAAACTGAAAACTGACTAGAAGAACCTCAAAGACCATGACAGTGTCTAGCCCAGAGATGCGGCATTCGCCCATTACAAAACTGAAAACTAACTAGAAGAACTTCAAAGACCATGACAGTATGACTGGACCCATACAAATAAGCAGATAAGTGCCGCCCATTACAAAAATGAAATCTGACTAGATAAGCTTCAAAAACCATAACAGAAACAAAAAAAAACAAGCAGATAAGTGCCACCCTCGCAAGGGAAACCGAAAATTGAACCTTAGAGTAAAAGTCTGAGCATGAGAAATGATGAGCATATGACGACTGTAAGACGAAAGGGAATTGAGCCCATTCAAGCAACTGGGAAACAAAAACCTTTGAATGCAGACCTGATTAAGATTCTTGAGAAGTGGGAGGCGACTCTTCAACGATGTGGCATGCATATTTGTAGGGGTCTTCTTCCTCAGCAGGATGGCCTTCCTTGCCTGTGAAACAACCACTAGTGGGGATGCTCGGACCAGCCTGAAAGCTCACGTCCTGGGGAGCAATGCCACTAGGATCCTTGCTCTGCTTGCTGTCTGTCGGAGGAGTGCCATGCCTATCTTCTGCCTTCTTCTCCAGAGTTACCCCCAGAGTCGCGGAAACCATACTTGAAGATTCCTCTTGAAGCACAATGGTAACAGTCGCCATGAAAGAGGAATGAATGAAGGTACAGGGGAACCAAAATTGAGCTGTATGAGACTGCACAGGGGTGGAATGGTGAGAGCGTGCCTTTGAATTGTGCTGCCCATGACCCTGTCCACGACCACTCCTGGTGTCGGGATAACGGTCAGTGCAGAAATCCGAGGAGTAGGACGAGGAGTCAGAGGTTGAGGAGGAGGGCTGGCAGACCACTCGCCCACGAGAACTTCCCCGCTTGAAACACATTCTTTGGCATAATCTGGGCATGATGAGAAGAACAGGTAGCACAAAGCAGTCAACAATACTGTGAAGGCAGGGGAGGGTAGAAGGGGGCTGAGCTTCAGCCAGCAAAGGAGCTCCGGAGATGACAGAGGTCGAAAGGTGACTGAGTTTGCAGAAAGGACTCTGTGAAACATGAATACCCGGCATCAAATCGATGCAGCACTTCAGAGTGTAGCGCTTCCCAGTGCTGGTCCGAGAGCGAGGCTCTGCGGCAACAAAGGAGCAACTTGAGCACAGGGGAGGAGCGTGAATGAGACTATGGGGAGGTGCCATTGCTGAAGAACTTGCAAGCTGGTGTGGAGAGATGAGATGCATTAACGCAGCATTGAAGGTGGAGGCAGAGTGATTAATGAAAAACATCGCGCGATGCCACGCGCCAACCCACCACGCCACCCACGTACTGATTGCTAACCTAAACACCCGCATCCGGGATACATTGATGTATATTATTTAATATTGCAATTTTAATTATTCTCACCAATGTATATACACTCATTACAGTTTATTTTTATGTTTGTAGATGGGAGGTGAAGAAGAAGAAAAAAATCAACACTGTGAACAAAAAATTCCTTAAAATAACCCAAGTCATGGAAGTAGCTCGAGCAGTGATAACAGTTCAAACATAGAATGATGATCATTATGTTTGGATATGAAAGCAAGGCGTTGTATTTTTTGAAATATTTGTCTGTGAAATAAGACATTTTGTTTAATGTAATAGACATAGTGTCCCAATTGAAAGACAAAGGGATACCAATAACTGTCCCATTTTGTATGACAAAGGCTGTCTTATTCATATATATATATATATATATTAAAATATGTTTTAATTTATTCTATTGCGTTCTCTATTGTCACTGTGAAATGTAACACCACTGATTAAATTTATGGATGATTAAATATTATAATGAAGAGATGTGAAATTTGATGATATGATATAACAAATTAATCCAAACATCACATTCAAATGCAATAATAAAAATTTAATTTATATGAATACTGTTATAAGATATGTGTCGTCTTTTGATGAATAATGAATTTAAAAAAATCACAATAATTATGATATGATATAACAAATTAATTCAAACATCACATTCAAATGCACTAATAAAAATTTAATTGATAGGAATACTGTTATAAGATATGTGTCGACTTTTGATGAATAATGAATTTTAAAAAATCACAATAATTGCACTGTCACAGGTCGATGTTTCTAAAAAATAAAAAATGAACACCAGTGCATGACAGTTACTGTACATCGATGCGTTTGTATGATAAATCGCACCGTTTCTACGACCTATGAGCACCACACAAATACCAATACCAATTATAACTCTCGGTGTGTTTGTACGATACTGTGCACTAGTGCGTTTATGTGAGAATGCTCACCGGTGTGTTTGTATGACCTATGGGCACTGCAAAAATACCAATACGAATTCAAACAATCAGCGCGTTTGTGTGATACTGCGCACTAGTGCTTTTCTATAATGCTATGAATTGGTGCGTTGATACGACCTATGAGCACTGCATAAATCCCAATACCAATTAAAATGACCCAGTGCATTGTATCACCTACAGTGCACCCTATGCAGTTTTAGACCTTTATGCCCCAGTGTATGCACTTTCAACCACCCCAGGCTGACCGTCTGGATGACACGCACCGATACGTTTACTCTAAAATGCACTGGTGCGTTGACACCTGAATAGCGCACCGATGAGAAAAACATCCGTATTAACCTCCGGCTGCCCAGTTTTTTTAGTTGTGTTGAAATTTCGTTAGAAGCTCCACCAAAACCTCCATTACCGAAAACAAATGTTGTATAAAATGTTTTTTTTGACAATTTTGGCCAATTTTATAACACTAAAAACCTCCTTTATAACCTCTGCTAGAGGGTCTATTCCTTGTAGTGTCTACAACCTCGAACTACAATGATCCTCCAGGTACCTACAAAATTCAAACACCGAAAGTTGTTTCCAATCGGCGCTCTAGCCGCACCTGCTAGATCGCTTGTGCTGGTTGGATGGCTGGATGTTCCTGTGGTCTTGTTTGTGCCAACACCTTAAGCTCCTACTTTCCTTGTTGCACCTTTGAAAATACCGCTTTGTACTGATCTTCAATCCAGTTCCATGTATCTTTTATGATATGCAACACCTTATCTCCAATCTCATCAATGTCCCCTTCAGTGAGGATAGTTGGCTCTATGCCCTTTTATCTATCTGCCTTGTGCTTCTTCCACACAGCTAGCATAGATGCGGTAGGTATCCTTCTCTTCATGATAAATGGGGACTCCTATTCTCTGTCACTTGGAGGGTCCTGGCCACCCTGCTCTTTTTCTGTGCCTCCAATTTCTTCTCCATCCTTCTCTGTTTCTTTTTCTGCGTCTTTTCCTACTTGTGTATATTTTCCACTGGTACCTGCATGTCTTGTTTCAGTGCCTCCATTGGGTGGAGCCAACCAATCAATTGGCCAGTGCCTTGTAACTTGTACAATATCAAGTTCGGTGAACAAGTATGGAAAAGGGTACCATAATTCATCTAGATCCTGTCGCATCTTGAGGTATACTCTGTGAAAATTAGCTTTAAAATCTGTAGCTCCCCGGTAATATTCAAAAAAAGTAGGTGACAACCCAGGACACTAAATCACCACTGTGCGCAGATCCATCTCCATTAATACCCAAAAAGTTTTGTTCTACATGGTGCACGTTCGTTCTTTGGTAAACCATAACAAGGTGTACCTTGCAGCTTCACACACATAGGGTTCCACAGTAGGGAACTGTGAATCCTCATGTTCCTTCCAGGCCATCAACACGATCAGAAACAACAAGTATGCATAGTTGAATGTCTTCCCTTCCTCTTGTGCTTTGCGGCAATCTTCTAGAAATTCTTTGCACAGGTAGCTAGCCCAGTTATACTAGACCCCTTTACTGCAATGCGAAGCCAAAGATACCATGGTTATTGGTACTTCATTTGCACAAAATTTGTGCATTATCTTTCCTGCGAGGATGTGCACGGTGAAGCACACTATTGGATCATTGATGGAGCTAATGTCACATCCCCTCAAATTATTTACCAGGTCATACTTCTTCTTCATTTCGTTAGCGATGGCCTTGTCCCGACTCTTTCCTACGAACTCCTCAACGAGATTCTTTCCCTGGTAGGCCAACAGAGTTTTCCTTCTAATCAACATGTCATCGATGGGTATCCTCTCTCCCAGACAAAGGGATCCAACATGTGCCAAATCAATTACTATTGAACAAAAATCGTGTTGATATTACTTCACCCAAAGTGTGGAGCGTTCAACATGTTTAAAAACCTTGCTTATTGTATTCCTATAGCCCATCTGTGTGGCTCCAATCTGGTAAATTCCTTCTATGAGTAATGAACCTGGTGTAGGTATCAACTAGGCTCAAATTGGGCATATTTTCTTATGTCATTAAAATACCAGTCCTCCATCCTTAGTTTTTGTACCTTCCCTAGTGGTTCACCCTCAAATGGTACTTCTTCCAGTAGCAACGGTGTGAATACACCGAAATTCGTAGTATCTGGGTCTTTCACAGATTTAGCACCTGGATTTCGGGGTGGTACATATGGTGGGAGCCTAGAGATAGGCTCTACAAATTATGCTATAATATATTTTGGTATCTTCACTTCAATTTCTTTGTCATTGTCCTAGATTTCCATGGGTTTCTTCTTCTTATCTTGTCGTTGCTTAGTCCGCTGCTCCTTAGTAATTTTATTCCTTGGGGACTGTCTTACTCTAGGGTTGTTCTTGGTCTTTTTACTTTCTTTTTCTTTGGTTGCGCTTCGTCTGTGGTTGTATGCTTTCGTGGCCATTGTGGGCCTGTTAGAATTGTTATTATGGCCTCTATAACTCGTGTGAGCCCCTTCTCGAGAATTTCCTAAGCAATGTCTTCAAATATCTTCTCAAACATACAACTAAATGCACAATTCTCACTTAGGCACGAATTCACAATTCAAATAGTTAGGAAGCAAAGTGTCCAATTATGGAGCAGGATGCAGTTTTTATAACAATTTTGAATTTCATATCCTATGATTGGCCTCAGATTCAACTCATTTATTGCAGATTTGGTGCTAGATTCGACCATCTGTGCTCAATAAATGTGCTTCCCCAGCTCCTTTTTAGCAGAAACTTCCCTTTCACATCAAATTTTTCCTTCCAATGGTCATATTTCTGGTCAAATTCAACGAAAATCCATTGTTTCACAACAATTCCACTCTCGTCATAGTTTCTTCGGACTTATAAATTCTCCTGAACATCGCACAGTAATATTCCTTTGGGCGATTCCTTCGGACTTCACCAAACTCTTGACTATCACGCAATGCTCTTCTTTCAGCAAAGCCCCTTTTTGTAGAGTAATTTATAGTCCAGTGCCCACTTTCAACTACAGGTGGCACTAATAATTCCCCCTTTTCATTTTTCAATGCGAGGTTCCAGGGACAAAGTCGTCTCTGTTGTTGTAGTGTATTTGACGCATGGGCAGACGAAATACACTTTGGTTAATAGGGAGGCTGCTTTCCTACAAGCAAGTCACAGGTCAATTGGTTTGTTAAATTGTTAATGAAACAAATTCAACTTGTAGTAAACTAAGTAAAATGGAAACATAGAATGCTATAGACACAAATAAATAAAAATAAAATAACACGTACAACAACACGCTTAATCGAGCAAACACACCAATAACTCAAATGGAGAGCTCTCTCCCTTTATTAGGTGCTGGTGGTATAAGAAAATAGGATTCTAAATCTCTTGTAATGGATCCTTAGAGCTATGAAGTGCTAATATCCAATACAAGGGGGTCTCTTCCCCTCAAGCTTTCAACAAGCCTCTCTTCCCTCTCAACAGATGGTAGAATGAAGGACACTTGGTGAACTTCTTCTTTCTTGGATTGAGGTGTTGGATGGCCAACAACTGAATCCTTCCAATCCTTTTGTTGCTAGACAACACAAACTGGTTTTCTCTAAAACAAGTTGGCCAGCATAACAATGTGTTATCATGTTTCTCTTCCCATGGCTATATTTTATAGACAAATTTCAAATTTTGCCTCCCTCTCTTGGTACAAGATGGATGTTGACACAAGAGTGGGAGGATGATTCCTTTGTGTGCTATACTAAAGCCTCAAGGTGGCTCCAAGGTGGTTGTACTTGGCTAGCTTAAGTGAGATTATTTTTCTTCAAGTGTGCCAAGTGGTCTCGGATGGTGACTTTCAGCATACTGAGGACCGCATGACTCTTTGAGGGATAGCTGTGATGATATTTGCAGCTATCGAAGAAAAAGCCGCAAATATTGCATGGGATTAGTGCTTCCTGTGCGTAGTTCAATAAATTTTCCTGCTTGACCTTAGGAAAATTTAAAATTTTCAGCTCCTGTAACGTATTCCTTCCCTATAAGTCTGTATTTATAACTTCTTCTTGAAATTTTCTAATGCCTTTTTCTTGTACGATTTTCAAGTGTTAACAATTTCCCCTAATGTATGAGGTCTAGGAAGAACTTTATAGCTGAAATACATTTTTTGTGTAATCCGTTTGAGAGAGAGAGAGAGTAACTTTCTTGAAAAATGAGGTTGCAGACCCCTTGTTGTGAGTAAAAGAGGCACTGTGCTCTGTTGGAAACCTGGAAGAGTTAAAATAAATAAAATAATTATACGAGGCAGGCATGTCCCATACTCGAGACGTTTTGACTAGTCAAGCTTATTTGACGGATAGAGGTTATGTTTGTGTCACTTTTGTGGTAGTGACCTATTTTTGGTTGATGTTGATGGTTACTGATGCCCTTAGGGGAATTTTTTCATTGAAAGTAGGTTGAATGTGGCACCCACATGCATAACCTTTGTTTGGCATATTTTGTTTTACAACAAATGCTCATTGTATGCATGGGTCTCTAACTGTTGGGGACCTTCCCATGTAAGCATTGATGAAAGAAATGCTTATCATGGCATGGGTCTTTGATGAATTCTAACAGAATGCAACGGTTATGAAGTACGATATGATCTTGACATGAACGTTTATGTTGAAGTCAAATGTCAAGAGGATTTATGACATCAATGGGTAATGATGACTCCCATAGTGCCATCCGAGGATGCCCCTATCGAGGTGAGGAGCCTTCCAAGGTACTGCCTCATTCTTGGAAGATGGTTGTTGAAGTTGACAAGAAGAAGCACCAACCAACCGAGAGGAGCACTGATGAAAGGGGCCAGGGTCTTTGATTTAGCAAGGTGGGGTGTGATAGGTTAACTTAGGCATGATGTCGAGAAATGGCTGTAAATGATGATGGTAGTTCAGTGGCCCGAGATCAGAGCTTGTAAATGAAAGTGGCGGTAGTCATAAATTTTTTATGGTGAGGAAATCCCTAGAGTCGGTATGACGACCAGGGTGGGTGTGTGGTTTTTATGAGCATCGTGGTGGGGTTTGGTAAGGGATATGAAGCTCCGGCCAAGGTTGATTAGGGACTGCTTCTAGGTGATAAATGTGGGTGGATGGGTGGGATTTCTCTCCTAAAAAATCTTTTTACACTTGCCAAAATAATATATAATGGGTTTGGATGTACAAGAACGGAGACGGGTTTCCCAATAAACATGAAAATAGTCTATCACTATGGTGTGAGGAGGGTTTTTTTCTAAGGGTGGGGTCCCCATTGGTTGGTCTCGGTGCAAGGGTGGTGAAGCGGATGAAAAGTTTCGCAGATGGGATATGTTGATGGGGGTGTGGTAGGTCAAGTGCGAGACGCGATGGTGCGTATTCAATCTGCTTATGAGAATGGTAGTTTAGGAAATGAAGTGCTTCCCATACTTGGATGTTGTTCCCGTGGCTCCAGATATTTGGTATATGGTCTACTTGAGTGATGGATGCCATGGAGGGTGAGGCTCTACCAACCTGCAATAATGTTTATCACTTGCGAGGTGAGGTGATGACAAACATGGTTGGGTGATTGGAACCTATGGTTGATTTCTATTGAGAAATGATCTCAGGATATGCGAAGCTTCTTTGGGTATCTTGTCATGCTAGGGATAGAATGATACCTACTCTTATACCTTTAGTGGTATGGGAAACAAGTGATTTTGCGTGCTTGTAATACTTGCAACCAATACCCCAAGTAAAAGCATATTTTCTTTTCAAACATATTGAAAATAACATTGAATGAAAAGTGATAAGAGAGGGCATAACTTTCATAATTGAAAAAATGAATTTTTCTAGGGCATGGATGTGTGAAGCCTACTTTGAACGTGAGGAGGTGATGATAATCGTGCTTCTTGTGGTTTTTCAATTGGGCGTTCTGAGCTCCCGTTATGGACTGTCGAATAATTAGAAAAGGGTGATATATAGGCCAATATGACTCATTTCAATTCATTTGTGTCTTTTGAGAGCCTGAGGTCAAAGCTGAGCCCTTTCTGCTAAGACTTTCTTTCTGTTGCGGTCAGCGTGAGTACCTGAGATTCGCGCCATCAGTGTCAGGTAGGGCCTTGAATTTCTTTCTTTTCAATTTTGTCAGTTTTTTCCTGGGGGGGTCTGTGCAAATGTGATTTGTATGGATTACCTACCTCTTTTTGCCTCGATCACATGGGCGATCAAGGTAGAGCTGCATGAACCTTGCGGAGAAGGAAGATTTCCTGCAAGGTTATCACACTTGGCAGTGATTTTGCACGATGAAGCACATGTCTGTTCTTAATATAGACACATAGATATCGCCTATGTATAAAACAGGCGCGATGATGGGCAAAAGATTTTAAATTTTTGTTTTTTTTTGTTTTTGTTTTGGTCACTAATTTTGGTTTCTCTAGTAACAGGATGCTGTGGCATGAGCGGGATTGGCCTTATCTTCGCATTGATGTGGCTTAGGACACCAATGAGCGAAGGCTCTTGGCACAGTGGGGTTTGCTGAAATTTCTGGAGAACAACATCCTGAGATCACATGATAGTATGCTCTATTTATTGGTCCGCTGTTGGAACAAGAGACAATGAGTGATGGTCTTGCGGCATACAGACATCGTCATCTGTTCAGAGATAGATGTTTACTTTGTGATTGGCCTACTTCCTCAGGGTGAGGCGCTACCACACCCACTCACTCCTGGGAGGTTGAGTATCCGAAATTGGGTTGAGAAGAATTGCGGCGGTGAGCCACTTACCTAGGGGTGTGTCTGCATTGACTCAGTGATTGGCTTAGCTAATCGGTGCAGCCTGGAAATCATAGTTCACCTAACGGGGTCTTCATCACCCAATAGGGCATCTGGACCTCATATTGGTGTCTTGCGCCGGCTCCGGACCGATCACTTCTACGACTGGGCGTGCCATGTGTATGATGGCATGGTATCGCAGTTAGGGAAGGTTCGGGGAGGATCTTCCAGGGTTTTTACGTATGCGGTCATCTTATCCAGCATCATATTCGAGAGAGTAGTGATGCTCCAACCTTTTGTGCCTATGCCCATCGGTCCCCATAAGGATCCTCAGATGTGGCGGTGGGCACTCGAGATGCCTGATGGTGGAGGAGGGGAGGTTGGTTGTTACTGGGATGAGATCATTAAGGTGTGGTTGCAGGCGAACCCAATGATGTTCTTGGATTATCTTTACTCGACGTTGGATTTCCAGGGGGACCCGGATATGGGTCTTCCTGCCGGCTATGTGTGGGGTCTAGTAGGTACGAGTTTTGATGATTTTCTTCATTTTTTGAGGATTTTATGATATGTATATTTATATGTCTGTTATGGTGACACTGACACTATCCTTGTTTCTCTTGCAGATGTGGGGGCGGTGGGGCGTCCTCTTTCCTGCTTGGTGGGGCATTATCCACCCAGGAGGGTCTCAGGTGGGGTTGATCAGGCCCAGGTTGGGGGGCAGGGAGGTGGTACTATCCCTTTAGGGGAGGGCTGCAGTGCTGCCACTGCCGGGGGATATGCTACCCTTCTTGATCGTGCTGAGGTGGCTGAGGCTCGGGTTGCGACAGTCGAGGAGCAAATAGCTGCTGCTGAGGCTCGATTCCAAGATGCGGATGCACATGCATCAGACTTAGCCGATTCATGGAGTCGGTTAGAGAGATTGATAATGGGTATGCTGAACTAGGGTTTTTTTGATGATTTTGATGACACATGGCTTGAGGCATAGGTGGCTCGATAGAGGGTGCATATCCTGACATTGCGACATGTGGTGCTTGCTGTTTTGGTTGCTGCACCTGTACTGGCACCGGGTGCAACTGTGGGTCCAGAGGATCCACTTGGCAGGGCTTAGCCCTAAATATTTTGTATAGTCAGGGAAAGAACCCGATATGAGGATGCTTCCCTATTTTTTGATGAAATGTAGACATATTTTTTGGTTGACATTCTGGTCAGGAACATGACTTGTACATTGTGACTCATAAATTTCTTGATGTATATATGTGAGATGTGTATTTTTACGGCTCTGATGATGTGTCTATGGTTATTTTATTGATGGATGTTGTGTACCTATGATGGATATCTATTTTTTATTTTTTTTTCTTTTGTATGGATGATGGTTTATACTGGATGCATTCTAGTCTAGAATGTGATTAGCTATGCGATCAACTGTCTGGTTTTTATTTCTGGGTATACATGCAAATGTAATATGATCAAACTAATGACTTAATCTTTGTGCATGCAAATAATTCCAAATAGTTGAGAATCCCGTACTTCAAAATCTTGGTTTAACTGCAAAACCACTAGTTGGGAATCAAGGTAGACGTGTAGATGGCGAATGCCTTGGTTGAGGGCATCGCTCATCAGCCCGATGACTGCATCACATTTTGCCTAATTATTGGTGGCTGATCTGATGCATACTCTGTTGGTGAAGAATGGTGATCAGTCAGGATAGTAAATAGCCTAGGCGACTGCTGCTAGATTTTGAGACCATTGCAAGGCTACATCAGCGAATCCAAAATAATGGATGGGGGGACGATCAATCTGTGACACCAGATCATTTTTTAGAACAAGTATTTGACGATTGTGATAATCTAAAAAAATATTATGCTAAATGCATATTATCTCTAAGGCTGAGACCTCTTGTCCTTATGGGTAAATTTTTTTAAGGTAGAGCCCATTGACGGGTTTAGCTAGGCATGTACTGTCAGGCTCTGATAGGATGTATGCCCCCTCGAGGAGGAAATGTTTTATGATGCAAGTAATTTTCCATAATGTTTTGAAATTCCCGAGTCCTAGGGCCTCTTTTGCAACATCGTAGTGGAGGACTAACTCTCCCTCGATAAATTAACGAGGGGTGATGCTGCGGTCGAATGATGGTTTTACCAGTTTTTTGTGTGTCTCATTATGTTGGAGCGACTCTCATTGATTTTCGTCGACGAGTTCTAACTGTACCAATCATTTTTCTAAAGGTTGGGTATCCTCGAGGAGTTAGATGGCAGCGTGTAAGTTAGGGATTTCACGTTCGATGGGAATCATGACTTCTACCCCGTACACTAGTTGGAAAGGTGTGAATCCTATTGAGTTTTTAACTGCCATGGGGTGTGGTCACAGGGCTAAAAAAACCATGTGGTGCCAATTTGTCTTATGTTTATTCACCATACAATGTAACATTGTTTTAAACACTTTTTTGACAACTTCTACTTGTCCATTGGACCGAGGATAATATAGTGATGAGAATTCATGTGTGAATCCTAGGTGATGAGACAATTCCTAGAATATTTCGGTTTTGAAATTATTTCCGTGATCGGAGACTAAATCCTAAGGCACACAGAACCATGTGATGACATGATTGAACATAAACCGTGCAATGATTTCTGCTGTGTTGTCATATGTGGGAATGGATTCTGCCCATTTGGTGAAATAATCGACAACTACAATGATGTATTTGTGATTTCCAGACGACGTAGGGTTGCAAGTCATAAATTTGATTGCCCATTTGCAAAAGGGACTGGCTACAATGACTGGGTGCAGATGAGCGAGAGGTGCTCTTGCCTTGTGGGCGAAGCGATGGCATTGCTTACACATTTTGACCACCTGTATGAAATCGCGCAATAAGGTGGGCTAGAAATAACCTGTCCGTAGGAATTTTTTCGCGATATCTATCTCGGAGAAGTGGCCACCACAAGCTCCACTATGATATTCATTTAGGGCTTGCTCAACTTGGTCGTGCGTGTGGCATCGTCGCAGGATAGTATCGATGCCTCGTCGATAAAGGACATCTCCTATGAGGAGGTATCGGGGGGCCTTGTGGTGTACGCGCCTTCAGTCATCAGGTGTGAGCTTAGGATTGAAATTTTGGGTTCGTAAAAATAAGTGGATATCATTGTACCAGGGATTGTTAGTCGTCACTAGAAATAGATGTTCGTTAGGTAGTGAGTCATTGAATGGGGATCCATTGGTTTGACTTCGGAGGTCAGTGATGAACTCAACTAATATCAAAGCTTTTTTGCTCTTGGGGCAGCTAAAATACAGGTCAAATTCCTCCAGTATGACTACCTAGTGAGCATATTTGTGGTTCTGTTAGGAATCTATAATTTTAGCAGATTGGTGAGACTAAAACTGCAGAAGCAACATTATTTCAACCACTTTGGGATTCTAGGATCTAGCCCTCCTGAATCCAGAGAGGGATCTCTCTAATAAGTGCAAAGATGGATTTGTATTTGAAGTTTTGGGTAATGATATTAGGCTAGTTATGAAGGCCAAGGGTTTTGTTTGTTTTTGGATGGTTGAGCATGATTACTGTTTGAGGTGGAAAGTCCTAAATGCAAAGAGTTTCAAAGGTGAGAAGTTGCAAGCAATCATAGTAAGCTTCAACTAAAAAGATAGATAATTGCAGGTTTTAGTCCATTGGGCTATGGAGTCATAATAGGGTTTAATTGGAACAACAAGAGGCAAGAGTGGTCTAAGGGGCAAGTCATCTATGTCTAAGGATCTCTTTGAAGTTTGATTTATGGAATGAAATGATACAATAAGAAGGAGAGATAAACAGATGCAGAACAAGAGCAGCCCAGGATCTGATAAGTACTTTTAAACTAGTCAGCCTTTGACATAGACTCAAGAAAAACATAAAAGCAAACTAGGATATGGTAAGTACTTTTAAACTAGCCAGCCTTTGATACACTTTCAATAGAAAACACTTTAAAACAAAGGGAAACTTGAAGGCAACTTTTGGAGAAGAAACTAGCGGGCTGGGCTCACCACAAATCCTCTCCTAGCTCTGCTTTACTTGGTTACTTTCAAGACAAACACAAAGATAACACAGAATGGCCTAAGATCTGGTAAGTACTTTTAAAATAGCCAGCTTTTAACACATTCCAAGGGAAACATCCAGATAGTTGTGGGGATAAAACTGGGACCAGGGCTCACCATATCTTCCTCAGTTCATCTTCAAAAAACATATACTGAAAATAACATTTAAGAATAACATTCAACTAAGGCAATAAGATGAGGGAACGCTAGAATTCCTATGCTTAAACTGAATTAAATCATTCCTAAATAACACAGATTGGAAGAAAACATATATATATATATATATATATATATATATATATATATATATATATATATATATATATATATATATACATATATATATAAAGATTTTCAGTCAGAGAAGGTTACTGCTGTACAGTAGATCCTAACTCTATGCATGCTGTTCTTTATAAGAGAATATGAAACACAGTGAAAACAGAAACAAAATAACAAGTTACAATTAGAGAAACATCACCGTCAACATAAACCAGGATCCCATAAATCAACTTGTATTGATGCTCCAAACCAGTTATAGCTTTAAGTCCAGTGCTTTAGTTTAGCAACCATCTACACATCTCAACCTAACCTATCTATCACAAGAAGAGCTCCAAGAGCCAGTGAATACTATTTACAATTAGAAAATTAAGCTCAAGTGTATATCAAAGTTCTGCAGCCAACCCCTCACTCATCTTTTGCAGAAGTATATATAGAAGAATGAGGAGGTGAGATCTGATAAAATATCTCCAATTACAATTAATACAGACTTAATGGCTTGTTGGCCTTTGAGGGGCTCAATGAAGAAACTTACATGGGTGCACTCTGTATTAAATGTTTTACATAAATTTTAAGCTCGGTGGGAGCTTTTGTTGACCTTTGAGACTCTGTGTGATGTCGGGGTTACTCTGCAGATATCCTTTGCATTAAGTTTCCTTTCAGAAGTAACTTTCTGGTTGTGGTGAGGTGAATATCTTCATTTAATCAATAACTTCGGCCTCTGATTTAGTACTTTGAGGCATAGGTGGCATTTTAGTAGCTGGGAGGAATCCATTTGCCTCAGATGTGGCGGTGGAAGTGCTCCTGTTGATAAAACCCTTAAGATCTTCTTTAAACTGTGTTTTAAATTGAGGATTAGGCTTTTGATAAAAATTCTTAGTCGTGATCCCCGGAAATATGTCTTCCATCCTCTGTTCTGATAAATTTTGGTCTTCGTCACTGATACTCTCTGACTGCGCCCAATTCATGGTTTTTTCTGATGTACAGGGCTGCGCATGGGCGATATGGCATCAATGCTTGAAGAAACACTGATGAAACATGTTTTTAACACCCTGTGATGATTTTCTTTGGTGAATCGAAGGCAGGAAGATCGTCATCCTTTGCCTTCGAATTTTCTTCAGAAATGGCAAGAAAACCATTTAAACCCTACAAAATACAAACAAATATTAAAAAATCATGCATATATAGGTTTATTGCTGCGGAGGATGTGTGGGGGAAGCGTGGCCATTGGATGGCATCATCTAACGGTCAGGATTGATCTGGAGAAGTGATAGAGAAGGCAGAAGATTTGTTTAAATCAGAGCCATTGATCGTGCAGAGATCGACGATCGGGAGTGGAAACAGAGAGTCAAAGCGAAAAATGTTTGACCGGGCGATGAATCAGGGTGATGGAATATGGGCCGTCGATCTGCAGATCAGATCGACGGTGGAGATCTATTGAATTCCGTGCCGTAGCCCGGTTATCTGTCGGGCATCTTCGGTGAGCGATAGCCGTTGGATGGCCCGCCCCATATCGGACGGTGGATGAAAATATCGCGCGGTGTCCACGTCCAAACGTTAACGCGCGATGGACGGTGGTTTTATGACAGTGTCCAGGACACATGTCGGCCAGCGTATGGAATCGCTACCAATCAGGAAAAAACCGCCATCGCCCAAAGGCGGTGCGATAGATACCACACAGTTTTCAGAATGGTGAGTGGAAGGCAGGGACCACCGGGCTGATGGACTCCGCACCGTCGGTCCGCAGATCAGATCGACGGTGGAGATCGGCTGAGGCTTTGAACTGGCAAAAATTCAGAAAATAATTACAAACCCAAAGTTTCGAAAATAACATAAGGTTTTTAATATTTTCGGGGTGGGATATGTATTATGTGGCTAGGCACCCGTTTGCGGGGCCGCGAGGTGACATGGAGGATCATGCGACCGGGGGTTTATGCAGGAAGGGGCTAAGAGCCATATATGTCCAACATGTGGGTTTTTATGGTTTTCCAAGGAAATTGAGGGTTCCAATATAGTTTAAAAATGATTTTTAAACTATGTAAAGAGGATTTTCATGAAAGGGAGAAAAGGAATCATGAAAATAGAGGAGTTTTATGGAGAAAAAGGGGTTAAAAACTGAGGTTAGTTTGGCAAAAGGAGAAAAGGAAAAAGGTGTTTGCAGCAGTATTCTGGCTTGGAAATCAGCAGGATTTCTAAGTGTAAAATGGGAACAGCAGTGAAGTTCAGACAGAGGATAGGCATGAGGCCTTCAAGAGTCTTCAAGAGCCAACACTTTTTAGTAATAAAATTTGTTCCTTGAAGGCTCAAAAAGTCTTAGCCACCTTTTGCTATAACAAATTTTATAGGTGGCTAACAGGTTCATTAGATGATGGGTTAATAGGTATGTCACGGGGTTGATAGCTGCGGTGACTATTGTAGTCTCTAGGATAGTGTAGTGCCGAAGCTTTTATACTACGTGTATAAGGGCTAGGGAAATTTTTTCTTCGGGTTCATATCTTAAGGTGGGGCTCGATAAGTTCTTACTGATGTAATAAATTACGTGTTCTTTACCATCAGGTATGTCTTGGATTAACACTCCTGCTATGGTGGTTTTTGACGCTGATAGATAGAGGGTGTAATATTTGTCATAATTTGGTGGGTTGATCATAGCGGATGAAGAAAATGGGTCTTTTAGTGCCTCAAATGATTATTGGGCTTGATCATCCCATTTAAATGGGATATCCTGATAGAGTAGGCATAGGAATCCTTGCAAACAAGTGGTGTAATCTGGGACAAAGTGTCTCAAGAAATTAGCTTTCCCCTACAAGCTTTGGATTTGATTGATCATTTTTGGTGGTGGCACCTCTTTGATGGCCCAGAATTTGAGGGGGTCCACTATGATCCCTTGTTGGGATACTATAAATCCTAATAGTTTACCTGCATTGACGTTGAATATGCACTTGAGAGGGTTCAAGCCTAGGTTGTAATGTCGACATCTTTGGAATACCAACTATAAATACTCCAGATGATCACTTCGCTTCTTGGATTGAATGGTGAGATCATTCAAGTAAGTGAGGATAAGGTGGGCTAGGTCATGGAAGATATAGTTCATGGCCCACTGGAAGGTGGCTTCAACGTTTTTTATACAGAATGGCATAACCTGGTATGCGAATGTGCCCTAAGGGGTGGTGAATGTTGTCTTGTATTAATCATTATTTTGGATTTGAATTTGGTTATATACCCTAAGAACCAGTCCATGAAGGATAGGGCCTCGTGACCGATGCAAGAATCAATGACTTGGTCGATGAATGGGGTAGGGTAATTATCTTTTGGACAAGCTTTGTTCAATTATTGGAAATCAGTATAGACGTGAATGGTGCCCTATTTTTCCATGACGGGATCAGGGTTGGAAACCCACAATGTGTAAGCTATTGGATAAATAAACCTGGCTTTGTGAAGCCTGTTGATTTATCGCTTGATCGCTTCTGCCTTAGATGGGTGCAATTGACGTTGTTTCTGGCGTACTGGTGATGTGTCATGTCAGGTGTCAATATGGTGCTCTACGATAGTGGGACTAATCCCCGAAATTTCTGAATAATGCCATGTGAAGATGTATATGTACTATTGCAATAAGTTTGTTTAAGCGACTACTTCGTCTGGGGAGCATGTTTCCCCCAGTGAGATTTATTCAACTTTTCCTGGTTTTCTTGAGATATTCACCTTGATAGTCGGTGAAATATTTGACATGTTCCCTTCTTCGAATGCGTCGGGCATTGAGATGGGATTTTTGAACCAGCTAAATTTTCCAGATGGGAGGAATTATTTTGATTCAATGGCGTATATCTCTTGGTTCTCTAGGTTGTTAGGACCGAATGTTTTTTTTGGAAGAAAAATTGAGTGGTGATGCATTGTGTCCCACAGAAAATTTGGTTCCGTCATGGCCTCTAGAATATCGTTGTCTGAATGGAACAAGGCATCTAAGGGGGAGTTGGTTTGTGTGAGGCCGTGAGGAGTTGGTTCGAGCCTAATAGAGATGGTTAATGGACACAAATATTATTCCATAGTTGATACTGTGGAACCAGACGAGGTCGACACGGTGTACACTGGTTTAGTTTTCACCGTCAATGGTACAACTACTGTTGTAGTTGTAGCGGTCTCGACACCATTAACAAATGTGTAGAAAATACGAGTCATGGTTCCCATGCATGATGAGATGAATCACATGTGGTGTTGTGTGTCATCGACGTTGCATGGTGGATGAATTTATATTGTGGTGGCTTGCATGAGAGCAAGCTTATGTTCCTCACGTGGCGTAGTAAGGGTATTTTCACTTTCCTGGATTTGGAAGCTATGTTGAGTGCGTAGGTGCTTGAATTTTTCCATTAAGGGGAATGAATCTATTTCGTGATTGTGAATTGTGCAAATGGTGCATGGTGTCATGGTGCTTATTGAGTATATGGTATGAGAACCAACACTACTCTTTGTCCTTGATTTTGATGCTCGAAGATGATTGGGCATTCGAGCATGTTTGAACCTCTTCCATCTTTGAGTTTTTGGTTTTGGTTGGTCTAGCTCTTTTGGGGAGTTCAGACTCAAAGTTTCCCTTGCTTCTCGTAGGCTTGGGAGGTAGTCGCAATCCATCGTATGGTGGAATTGTGAAAAAATCCTGAAATAGAAGCGTGTGATCTTCTATTGATTGGAGAGATTCATCTGTGGGATGGGGGTGACCATGTGAATACTATTAGTAAGGTTCTTAAGTTCCTTACATTGATTTATTTGGTGGTCGTTTCTATCACATATCCCACATGCCATCCTTATCTAGTTTTGGGCCCTGCTATGAAGACATGTTGTCTTAGCCTTCCTATTGTTTTGGTATGATAGGGGGCAGGTTTCCCCAGGGCAGGTTGCATGGCGTTAGGTTGTCTAGGATCTAGACCAATTATATCTGGGTATTGGGCATCCAACGAGCATATGGTGTCTAACAAAGGGAGTTCTTGGGAGATGTAAGTACAATGTCGAGTTTGATGGTTTCCTTGAAAAAACAAACAAGACTGTATTTCCTTGGTACTCCATTCCCTTTGGACTATTGAAGTGATTGGATACCATTTTCAAAATGATTCTAGATCCAAGCATTGGGAGAAAAAGTGGTTATGTGCATTGCAGAATATGCAGGTTGGTTTTATCCATGGAGGGCAGTTGGGGGTGATGATGTGCCCCTTTTTTGGCCATTTTTCGGCTAACACGAAAAAAATGGACCTGCTTGTCACATTTTCTTACGTTGTCGAAATTTCCATGGATTCCGAATCTGATTTGTCTGCTACGACAAGGCGTACTATGGTTTGGCATAAAATGTTTAACACCAAATGAAATCGAGGGATATAAGGACAATGATGAATCGGGTGGTCACCTGAACACACCCGGCACGAATACTCGAATGCTCGTAAGCCATCGTAGTATACGAGGTTGAGAGGATACCATCTTTGAAACAACTCTAGGGCTACACAGTCATCAATGAAGTGATCACGTTCATCACAAAGTGTGCATAGTTGGATAGGAGCTTGAGGGCGATAACGGGGGGGAGGTGGTCTTTCAGGTGACTTCCTCTCCTCAAAAACATATAATATGGTCCTAGTTGTTTTCATCCCTCAAATGGTGGTGTTTTTTGCGGATTCTGTGTCCGAGCTAGGTAAGTCATAATTTTCAGCGATGAATCATTGCATGAAATCAAACATGGACTAGAACTGGTGGATGTGGGGACAACAATGCATGTGATGGTTACTTTGACAAATTTGACATGTATGTCATTGATGTCGAACTAAGTTTCTTTGGGAAACGTGGGGGATTTGGTACCAATTGGTGAACACCCTTAATTCGGGGCACTGTGTGACTAAGTGGTCAGGCTCGTCGTATAATGTGCAAACTAGGGACGACATAGTGGCCTTTTATTGTCGTCTTTGTTCTGTTGGAGTGACTATGTATGAGCAGGATGTAGGATCCTCTCATAGGTACATTATGGTTCTAGTCTCTCCCTCGTCCATCTACATGGGTGGATTTGAGGGATCATGATGGCATGATTTCTCTAGGGCTTGTAGGGCATCTCTATATCATGGCATCTCTGGGCAGTGGTGGGTGTAATGCCCATAACGGTCGCATATGGCACACATGTGGTTGGTGCACAATTCTTTCCCTTGATTTTTCATGGCTTGCTCCTTTTTATGGGAACTTGAGGCCATGTCATTTATTTTGGTGCTTAGAAGAGGTTTTAATTCATCTAAATTCGAGAAAATATTGGTAGGATGTCCTACGATATCACATAATGCACAAGGTTACAATGCCCTAGGTACATTTGGGTTTTTTATTTTCTTTGCTTTTTTGTTGGTTTTCTTGGTCACTTTAGCTGGTGCTACTATGGGAGCTTCGTTAACCAGTGTAGCCTCTTGAGGAGTGGTAGGGGTTATCCCTATAGAAGTGATGCCACAACTTCCTAGCATGGCTGGTGGGACCAAATACCAGACAGGTATTCTGAAAGCCATGTTTGGCAATGTAATAGTTTCCAAGACTTGATTTGACACAAAACCAGGTGGGGGGTATAAAAATGGGGTTTGGGTGATGGCGTAGGGTAGGAAAGCCATGTCAATGGCTTCAGTTTCTATTCTACTGGTCTCCATATTCAGGCTGGTCTCGGTGTTTGATGATAGCATCATGCACACCGGTGCCCCTGTGACTTTTGGGGATGCCTATGGTATGATGGGGGGATCCCCTAGGAATGATCCTAGGAGAGATGATGATTTGAATTGATCGAGGCCAAATTATTGGTACCGCATGAGCGATTATGTAGTTGTGTCTACGTAAGTTAGAACGACATTGAGAGCCTTCATGGGTTTCTTATCATAGTATGTAAGTTGGTCAACGGTGATGATTCGATCTTCATGGGGGAACATAATCACCCGAAAGATAGAGGATGCTATGGAAGTCATTGCATACATATAACTCTGCCCGAGGAGTATATTGTAGTCAAGTTGTGCATCCAAGACTTCAATTTATATAAGTACTATCTTTCCGACCAAGTTTACAGGGACATTCTAAAATAGATTGACAAGAGATGAAGGTTGACCATTGTATGCTCTAAGCATGATGTCAGATGCTTTTATTTTAGGTGATCCAAGCTTCTGCCACACGGATTTGGAAATGATGCATTTGTATTCTCCTTCGTCAATGATGCATCAGTGGATGGTGATATTTTGGACTGACACTTGTATCTGGAAGGCAACCAGATAAGGAAGCCTGGGGGTGGCTTTGTCTAGGTCAAAATCCATTAGGCACGAATCAGAGGGGTCGATGGTGCCTAATGGGGAAAGCCGATGTTTTGGGAATGATTATAGGACTTCTAAGACTGACATGTAAGTGGGTGATTGTGCTAAATCATCCACTCTTTTGTAGTTATGGCAAAATTTTGAGTGGTGTCTTACGTGCTTGGTTGGCCCCTTAACCTTATTTGGAAGGGGCTCAATAGGTACTTTGGATATGGTCAATGGTGCAGTAGGTGCACTCGTGCTCGTACCTAATGGGTTAGTGTCTGGGGGGCATCATAGTTCCTATTACTTGTTTGGAAGAAAATTTCTTCACCATCCATGTAAATTTCGTGGCTTCCGCTCTTGGTGTTGTTTTGGGGTTGTTGTTGTTGTTGGGTGTTAATCACTCTTTGGTGGGGGAAGGTCTCCTGCATTACAACAGTTTGTTGTATAGGTCCTCCTTGTCCACGGTTACCCTGAAGTTTTTTTCATTTCAGGGAGTTTGGGATAGTAGCAGGTGTAATTGCTGTACTCACCACATATGGCACAAGAATGGTTTGTCCTTAGACTAAACCTCTTGTTCTACCCTTGGGAGTTGTTGTTTTGCTCCTGGTTTTGATTTCTATTGGGGTTGCCTCCAGACTAAGATTGTAGGGGACGTTGCTAGTTACTGCCCCCTTGTCTAGAGTCTCCCTTTCATTTATTCTTAGGATTATTTCTTACAATGTTAGGAGGATTATTAAAGTTCTCCTGGTCATAGGACTGGCGCTGCTGAGCCTGCGATGGTTGCACTAAGTTCACCGACGCATTTTTCTGCGGTGGTGGATTCTGTGCAAGGAAAGGAGAATATTGGTTTCGATGTCCTCGGATGGTTTATGGTTGCTGGGGGGAATCTCTTCCATTAACATTACTAGTTGAGTACTAGGTCCCTTGCAAGGGAGGGTATGAGCTTCCCTGCTGTTGGTGGTATGATGACACCCTATTTGTCATATTATACAGAGGTGCAAATTGAATTTGGTGGTAGCTAGGTTACGTCATGTTCTGTTTAGAATCATACGAATATCTTGGGTACTGGATACTGTTGCCTAGGTGACCTTGGGTCAATGACTAGATCAAGCCGTCTGCGGTATTCGATGCACCTGGAAAAACTCTGTAAGTTTTCAGGCGTAGGGAATTTGGAAGGACATTGTAGATGTATCCTGACTGGGTATAGATGAGTTCAAGCTGCTAGGCTTTTCAAATGGCATCCTCCTCAGAGGTAGGTCCTTATGTCGCCACATATTTTGAGATCTCCGTTGTGAGAGTTTTCAAAAACAAGGCTAGTAAAAATCTATTGTCAAGTTTGGCTTTGCAAAAACTGTGACGTCGCCACCATTCGTGGAGATGGTCCAAGATATGGACAACCGATGTTTGCCTAAAATGAGTCAACAATTCCATCCCTGAATCATGGTGAAGGGGTAGATGAAAATATGTGAGGAACGTGATAGCGAGGGCGCTAAAGGTTCCATGCGAAGCAGAAGGCTGCTCAACATACTGTTTCAAAGGAGGCTCAGTTAGGCTGTGTTGAAACAGTCTCAATCAAATTGTATCGTCAATAATACTATTGGACGAACACCATAGGTGGAAATTCATAATATGATTTCCAGGGTCTTTCACTTGCTTCCCTTTGAATTTTGGTATGTCCAAGGGGAGCTTCATGGGCATGTGGGGCAAATTAGGGCTATGTGCAATGGGGTCTATTGTACCTATTTCCCGTAGGCAGTCCTTGGCTGCAAAAACTACGCTAGGAAACCAAATCAATTGGATTTAGGTTCAAGCTGGCCCTTGAACCATAGGGGGCTACATTGGTTGTTACGAGGCCTTGTTTAATTGTTCATTGTAACCGAACAACAACCTTTGAAGCACAATGAACAGATTTATGGTTTTAATTGGGGGTGGTTGGCTATCAATGACAATCCATATTCATGAATAAATCCTTCCTTTGCAGAGTCCTTTCTCAAAGTATCAGCTTCCAGCCTGACAGAAGAACTTAGATTTTTAAAGAATTTGAAAGAAGAATGTATGGAGATTTCTGAATATTGATAATTAAGGAGTCAAATAGAACAATAAATGAATCATACAGAGTTGGATGCATGTAGAAAGCTTCTATAGCCAAAAAAAGTACATCTAGGAGAAAATAGAAGTGGCAAACAATAACCAGTTCAAAGAGGAGCTAACTCAAACAAAAATTCCGATATACTAATCTCTTTAAACAATTATAAATTCTTAGGGGATTTCAAAGAGATTGAAACTCAATATATTCCTACACAACACTTTTATGTAACTCTAGACATGTGCGGAAATATATTATGAAAATACTTGAAAAACATACAAGAAACACAAATTCTGTCAAAGCCAGAGCTAAAATACTTCAATTAGAATTTCTCGAAAAATATTTTTACAAAGCTGAAGTGGTCTTGGCCTCACAAGGTCAAATTTTCTTATTACAAATGATCTAACATATAGAAATTACAATAATCTGGCCATTGCTAGCTTTCAGGAAAATAAAACAAAAGATTAATAATATATTTAAAATTAAAATATAATTTATTACAAACTTTCTCAAAATAAAATTAAATAAAACTAAATATAAGAAATGATTGTGAAAGAATTTTGGAAATGCTGGAGCTACCGATGCCAAATGGCCTTTCAATCTGGAAGTAGTCCTTTAAATATGTTGATCTTTTTCTTGAAGATATTGATTTAAAACTTTGAATGCTGAATACTCTGCCACATGTGTTCTTAGACTTCCTCGAAATTCCGGTTGAATCTTTGACCTGGTGATCCTCTTCCTTTAAATCTGGAGCTATTGATGTCATTCCCTGAAGATCTGTCAAATTTCCTTTATATAAGGCAAACTTTGCCACCTATCTGTTATCTGTCCCTTAAAATTTGTGAACTTGGTTTTCAGAAGTGCAAATTTCTGGCCAATGCATACTTGTGGCCCACTTGAAAAGGGCATGAAGGCTATTGCATGATTTCCTGTAGTTGCTGCTAGATTTATGTGGGCTGACAATATGTCAACTGTCACATTCACACCTTTGGGAATCACCATATCTTCTACAAGTTCACAAATTTTATATATGTAAAGAGGATAGTTGATTTCTTGATTTTGCAACTTGTAGTCCTTCATATAATTCACAAGGAATCACATAAATACTTCGCACAATATGTCATAGGGATGCTTACATAGCATACATACTTTCATTTTCACATACCTATTTATGTTCTCAATATTTTTGGACTACTTCTAACCTAGTTTCGTTCCCCAGGAAAATTTTTCCCATATGATTCATAGGTCTACAAGGCTTCTCACAGACCAAATATTGGATGACTCTACATTTCTTATAAAACTCACATATTCGCTTTGAAACTAGATGCATACCAGAGATAACAAGGTTTCATCGAAATAGTGCAATAGGGAAGTCACAAAGATCACATAATTACTACAGAGAGAGTCTTAGATATGTAGGTGACTCAAAAAGAAATTAATCCAGAGATATATGCATGTCACAAAGCATTGAACTTGCATAACATAACACACAATTTTGCACAAGATATATGATGATTTATATTGATAAAGGAATGCCACAAGAGTGATATTACTAGGTTTCGGCCTAATTTCACCCAACAATAGCACTCAGACATGTTTAGAGAAAACACAGATAAAAATTTCAACCTAGGATTTTTCAATCTTGTATCGCAAAGACTAAGTTTGGACTTCACATTAAAATCTCGCGCATTCATAGACCTATATTATGGAACTTTAACACTGATATATTTGAGGACTTTTGATGCAGGCTTTAGCTTTAGATAATTCAACTTGGATATATTGTATGCAGTTATCAACTTGATCGCCATCATTTAGAAAAGGTCTTCCCACTAATGCCCCTGTTGCCACATTCAGATTTAGATATTTGGAATTGAACCATACATATCCACTATTACAATCATACACCGTAGAAGTATCAAAAGATATGGAAGCACTTCTATGGTAGACCTGTTTTGGGTAATTATCCCCAAAGCCTACCAAATAACTCATCCTCATTAGATTCTAATCATAGATAGGAAGCACTATCCCTGGCAATAAAATCAAAAATCCTCCATTAGATTTGCTAAAGATGTTTACACATATTATTTTCTCACTCCTACAAGATTTTCCACTTCTGCTCAACTGAATTAAATTGTGGCCTATGCAACATGCGACACTGAGAGGATATTATGAAATTGAGATAAAATCATCAATGTATTCTATGTCAATTTTCCTATGAGCCATTGCCCCAACCACAAAAATAAGAGGAATCTTGTCAGTGGAAGCAACAACATAGTCATGAAGTTTAACTACTTTGGGTGCACTGTATGATAGCCCAATTCGACGAGCTTCACTAGGTAGATATTTTATAACTGGATTTTTATCACATGTAGAAGTTTATCTAGCCCATTAGTTAAACAAATGATCAATTTTTGCAAAAGTTGCACCATTAACTCACAAAACCGCTTGAAGGTTCTTGGAAGACGAATGCCCTCAATGATTCTATTTCTCAAATAGAATATGGAAGGGACCTTAGCTTATTTAAGTGGACAAAGAATTTATGAAGATTAACAAGCTCATTCCCATTGTTGGTTGGAAAATAGGCCAACTGGTTGAAACTAGCGTCCTGCTCAATCAATGTAATGTTGATGATTCATATATATCAATGAGTTGTTTTTCTGCATCCTTCAATAAATTCGCGTATTCGTTATGCTTATCATCAAGATGAATCACAATCTTGAAAAGAAAATTTTCTCTCTCTGTAGCTTCTCGAGCCTCTTTCTCTTTTCTAGCCTGTTCAGATCTCCATCCTCTGCAGTGCACCCTTTCCAAGCTCTTTTCCAAGACAATAGATTCCAACTATTTTGAAAGCTTTGATTCAATTTGAGCAATATTGATCCTAGCTTGAGCCACATCCTCATGATCATGTCGTTGTCCTAGATGTTGTAAAACATCTCTAACATGAACTACATCAGTGATAGCGGTAGTCATTAAAGCCAGTATCTCTGGATTTTTCAAATTGGGCATTTGATTGACGAGCTCCTCATTTTCTATCTGCTTCCCAATGCCTGCTCCAACATCAATTAAATCCGCTCTACCTGAAACCACGAATGGATTTCAGAGGGGGTCTGTAGTGGTGTGTGGTTTTGCTATCTAGGGTCTGAAATATTTTTAGAGTTGCCACGTGCCCCAAGATTTTTCTTTTATAAAACCAAATTCCGGACCCCCCTCCTCAACAAAATGTCAAAAATCTCAAGGGGGTCCGAAATTTACTCAGACCGTGCTTCATAAATTGAAATGCTTAATATATATTTAGGCTTTAAAATTTAATTAATTTCATTATATAATTTAAATTTAAAACATATATTTGCATTAAAATTATATTTTTTATAAAAATAATATATTTTAAATAAAAAAATAATATATAAAAGAAAATTAAATCTTTTCAAAAGCATAATATATCTCACGAAATTTTTAGCTTAATGAAAAATTGACAAATTTTCATCGAAAATTAAAAATTTTGGGTGTGCCAAAACATGTTACAACATCGGCTCCAATGGTGACTAATTCTCCCTTTGGGATGCAGAGAACAAGTAGATAATTTTCCTTTAACGTTGGGCATGGAGTCATACTGTATACCTGATCATAAACCATCATCTGCCATGACAAAATTTTCTCGATCAACCCTGTCATTTGAATATCCTGCTAGTGCAGACTGCAAACTGCAACTATGAAATGCAACCATATGCCAACACTAATCCTGATACTCTTTCATATTGAAAAATGATAACTGAAAAATTCTAAACTGAAAATATAAGCTGATCTACTGCATACTGAAACTCTAAATATATATTCAAGCCACACACCACTATCTAACTGAACTTGAAACGTTGCACTATTAGGTGTAATTTACTTTCCAATGTAACCAAGTGTGGAGTGGATTTATTGACAAATCACATTGCCAACAACTGAAAATATGAAGAATATATACAATATGAACATAAACTTGCATGGAAAAATTATACTCACATGTTTCCTTTAAAAGTTGCTTTCTCCGCTAACATGAAAAATTTATAATCATGGCTGAGAGGAGAAACATATACTATTGATTGCAAGCATAAAAAAAAATTGCATAACAGTAAAGGTAGCTGAAATCTGAAAAGAGTGGGATTGGTTTCCTAGTGTAATCACCATCTGACAAAGTGGAGTCGTCAGGTGAAAATAATGTAACCAATATCAATGCCTACTTCTTGTTCACCAGCAAGAAATAGATCTAAACTTTATCACGATCCAGGGAAAGATTTTTTAGTTACTTGGATCACCAACAACAACGCCAAATGTTGGTACCTATTTCCCATAGGCAGTCCTTAGCTGCAAAAAATATGCCAGGAAACCAAATCAACCGGCTTTAGGTTCAATTTGGCCCTTGAACCAGAGGGGGCTCCCTCGGTTGTTACGAGGCCTTGTTTAACGTTGTTCACTATCATCGAACAATAGCCTTTGAAGCGCAATGGCCAGATTTATGGTTTTAATTTAGGGTGGTTGGATATCAATGGCAATCCCTATTCATGAATAAATCCCTCCTTTGCAGAGTCCTTTCTCAAAGTGTTAACTTCCAGCCTGACAGAAGAACTTAGCTTTTTAAAGAATTTGAAAGAATAATGTATGGAGATTCCTGATAATTAAGGAGTCAAACAGAATACTTAATGAATTAGGCAGAGTTGGATATGTGTAGAAAGCTTCTACAGCCAAACAATGCACATCCAAGAGAAAATAGAATTGGAAAACAATAACCAGTTCAAAGAGGAGTTAACTCAAACAAAAATCTCGATATACTAATCTCTTTAAACAATTATAAATTCGTAGGGGATTTTAGAGAGATTGAAACTCAATATATTCCTACTTAGCTCTTCTATGTAACTCTTGACATGTGCAGAAATAGATTATGAAAATACTTGAAAAACATACGAGAAACAAAAATTCTGTCAAAGCCAGAGCTGAAATACTTCAATTGGAATTTCTGGAAAAAGAGTTTTACAAAGCTAAAGTGGTCTTGGCCTCAAAATCCCACACTTTCTTATTACAAATGATCAAATATATAGAAATTAAAATAAGCTAGATGTGTTTATATTTTAGGAAAATAAAACAAAACCTTAACAATATATTTAAAAATAAAATCTAATTTATTACAAACTTTCTTAAAATAAAATTAAATAAAACTAAATATAAGAAATGATTGTGAAAGAATTTTGGAAATGCTAGAGATGCCGATGCCAAATGGTATTTCAATATGGAATTAGTCCTTTGAATATGCTGATATTTTTCTTGAAGATTTTGATTTAAAAATTTGAATGTTGAATACTCTGCCACCTGTGTTCTTAGACTTCCTAGAAATGCTGGTTGAATCTTTGACCTACTGATCCTCTTCCTTTAAATCTGGAGCTATTGATGTCATTCCCTGAAGATCTGTCAAATTTCCTTTATATAAGGCAAGATTTGCTACCTATCTGATATCTGTCCCTTAAAATATGCTAACTTGGTTTCCAGATGTGCAAATTTATGGCTGATTCATACTCATGGCCCATTTGAAAAGGGAAGGAAGGTATCACATCATTTGCTGTAGCTACTGCTAGATTTCTGTGGGATGAAAATATTTCAACTGTCACATTCACAAATTTTGGAATCACCATATCTTCTACAAGTTCAAAAATTTTATAGATGTAAAGAGGATAGTTGATTTCTTGATTTTTCAACTTGTATTCCTTCGTAGAATTCACAAGGAATCACATAAATAATTTTCACAATATGTCATAGGGATGCTTACATAACATAATTTCATTTTCATATACATATTTATGTTCTCAAGAATTTTGGACTATTTCTAACCTGGTTTCCAAGGAAAAGTTTTCCAATATGACTCATATGCATACAAGGCTTCTCACAGACCAGAGATTGGATGGCTCTACAGATCTTATAAAACTCACATATTTTCTTTGAAACTAGATGCATACCAGAGATAACAAGGTGTCATAGAAAGCTTGCAATAGGGAAGACACAAAGGTTGCATAATTACCACAGAGAGAATCTCAGATCCATAGGTGACTAAAAAAGTAATCAGTCCAGAGATATACACATGTCACAAATCATTGAACTCGCATAAACTAACACACAATTTTGCACAAGATATATGATGATTTAGATTGATTAGTGAATGCCACAAGAGTAATGTTGCTAGTTTCGGCCTAATTTCACCCAATAATAGCACTCATACATGTTTAGAGAAAACACAGATAAAAAATTCAACCTAGGATTTTCTGATCTTGTATCGTAAATACTAAGTTTGGACTTCACATTAAAATCTCGCGCATCCATAGACCTATATTATGGAACTTTAACACAAATGTATTTGAGGACTTTCGATGCATGCTTTAGTCTTCAGATAATTCAACTCGGATATCTTGTATGCAATTATCAACTTGATCACCATCATTTAGAAAATGTCCTCCAACTAATGCCCTTGTTGACACATTTAGATTCGGAGATTTGGAATTGAACCATACATATCCACTATTACAATCATACACTGTAGACGTATCAACAAATATGGAAGCACTTCTAAGGTAGACCTATTTTGGGTAATTATCCCCAAAGCCTACGAAATAGCTCATCCTCATTAGATTCTAATGATAGACAGGAAGCACTGTCCCTGGAAATCAAATCGAAAAACCTCCATTAGATTTGCAAAAGATGTTTATAGATATTATTTGCTCACTCCTACAATATTTTCCACTTATGCTCAACTGAATTACAAATGCAACCTATGAAACATGCGACACTGAGAGGATATTCTGAAATTGAGATAAAATCATCAATGTAGTCTATGTCAATTTTCCTATGAGCCATTGCCCGAACCACAAAAATAAGAGGAATCTTGTCAGTGGAAGCAACAACATAGTCATGAAGTTTAACTACTTTGGGTGCACTGTATGATAGCCCAATTCAATGGGCTTCACTAGGTAGATATTTTGTAATTGGATTTTTATCACACGTAGGAGTTTATCTGGTCCATTATTTGCATGAATGCTCAATTTTTACAGAAGTTTCACCATCAACTCACAAAACCACTTGAAGGTTCTTGGAAGACGAACACCCTCAATGATTCCATTTCTCAAATAGAAGATTGCAGGGACCTTAGCTTATTTAAGTGGACAAATAATTTCTGAAGATTAACAAGCTCATTCCCAATGTTGGTTGGAAAATAGGCCAATTGGTTGAAACTAGCATCCAAATCAATCAATGTAATGTTGATGATTCATATATATCAATGAGTTTTTTTTCTGCATCATTCAATAAATTCGCATATTTGTTGTGCTTATCATCAAGATGAATCACAACATTGAAAGGAAAAAATTCTCTCTCTGTAGCTTCTCAAGCCTCTTTCTCTTTTCTAGCTTGTTCAGATCTCCATTCTCTGTGGTCCACCCTTTCCGAGCACTTTTCCAAGATAATAGCTTCCAATTGTTTTGAAAGCTTTGATTCAATTTGAGCAATACTGATCCTGTCTTGATCCACATCCTCATGATCAGGTCGCTGTCCAAGATGCTGTAGAATAGCTCTAGCATGAACTACATCAGTGATAGCGGTAGTCATTAAATCCAATACCTCTAGATTTTTCAAATTGGGCATTTGATTGACGAGTTCCTTATTTTTTGTCTCCTTCCTAATACCCACTCCAACATCAACTAAATGCGCTCTGCCTGAAACCACGAGCATATTTCGGAGGGGGTCCGTAGTGGTGCGTGGTTTTGCTGCCTGGGGTTCAAAATATTTGTGGAGCTGCCATGTGCCCCAAGAGTGGTTTTGATAAAACCAAATTTCGGACCCCCCTCCTCAACAAAATGTCAAAAAGCTCGAGGGGGTCCGAAATTTACTGAGACCGTACTTCAAAAATTGAAATTCTTAATAGAAATTTAAGCTTTAAAATTTAATTAATTTTATTATATAATTTAAATTTAAAACATATATTTCATAAAAATTACATTTTTTATAAAAATAATATATTTTAAATAAAAAATAATATATAAAAGAAAATTAAATCTTTTCAAAAGCATAATATATCTCACGACATTTTTAGCTTAACGAAAAATTGACATTTTTTCACCGAAAATTAAAAATTTTGGTTGTGCCAAAACATGTTACAATAGCATCATTAGTTAGCTTTGATAGATATGGAAGTTTTAATGATGCTAAAAAGGGTAACTGATTATTGACTACCATTGTGTACTATGGAAACACATGTATCTGAGTGTAATGGTTTATGGGGGGTGCCTGGGTAATATTACGGTGTGACGTACTTTGTCGTGTGTTCTTTTGATTCCTCGAAGGGGTAGCACTCCTTTTCCCTCTGGGGGTTGTGGTAAGAGTTGACTGTGGTGACCCTGCTGTGGTTTCCATTGGTGTGGTGTTGGGTGACCCTTGGGGGTTTCCAACCAAATATGCCCTGATAAAGGATGAACCGATAATGGTGGCAACATGTCATCTTTGATGCCTAAATGGCGAAAGACCTGGCACTCCTCCCTCTAATGGGGGGAGGTCAAAAAAGTGCCTAGATCGACTAGGTCCCACTGGGTCCATTATGGTGTCAAATAGCTTAATCTTGGAAATATTTTTGGTTAACTCAAAGAAGGAAGATTATTATCAAAGAAAATATGATCACATACATAAAACAAAGCGAAAAAATAAAAGATAAATTTTCCTTTAGATTAATGTTATGTGATTAAGTAAGAAAAAAATATGGTTTGGTTGTTTTGCGTATGATACTCAAAAGCCTAAAAATACCTAATCATCTTCACACTCTCAAATAATTTGAAACTATCTCAAAAATGACTGGGTAGAAGCTGTTAAACTCATCAAGATTTACCTCACTTGTGAAAGGAGGTATACAATTGTGTTTCTTCATAATATGAGCTTTATTTTTCATGTTGTAGGTATGAAGACCCTCAATTTTCCATACTTCTTGCTGAAGATTCTGACAAAAATGTCAACAAGGATCCAAACTCACACTGCTGCTTCAGAATATAGCTTGTATCATCAAGCTCTCATCAAGGTTTTAGTTGAATAAGAGTTAAGGAAAAGAAATCACACCTGGGACCATTTATTATTTTATAGGGCAAGCCAACCTAAACATACACCTCCATCCTCACAACAACACCCTCAGCCTACAAAAAGAACCAAGAGGAAGGCTAAAAATGAGAACATCCATAAAGCCAAGAGCAGAAAAGAAAAGGTTTCTTCAGTCAAGGTTGAGAGAAAGTTGGAGAAAGGAGAGAGCTCCTCAGTTGATAAACCCAAGTCTATCAAAATGGTGCCCCCCATTCCTCCTTTTCCTAATGTCTACACCAAATCTCGAAGAGGAAGGTACGTAACTATAGAGAAATCTAAAGAACAATTGCTACCAGAAATTCCGGAAGCAGATATTCAGCAGAAACTGTAGAAATATTATCATCCCACAAAGTTTGATTAAGAACTACTCAAGGATGCATGATATGAGATTAGTAGCAAGAAGAAAAAATAAGAAGCCAAACTTTTTGCTGGTACCAGAAAAAGACATACAACAGACAACAAAAATTTTAGGCTTAAGTGCAAAGCTTTGCCCAATCCAATTTTAATGACAAAGGTAATTGATATACAAGGAAAATATGAACCGTTAAAGTCAGAGAAATCCAAGATGAAAGATAAAAACAAAACCCCTTCAGAGCAACACTCAGAACCCTCAAAAGGAAGAAAGATCCAAAATGGTTCTAAGGAGGAGAAGGCCACTATCAATGAAGCATCCACAAGAAAAAACAGATCAAAATCAGCTGCTGACGACAAGACAAACTTGGATAGGCTTGCTGAAGCTGCAACTCACATGGAAGGAAGCTAAAAAGGTTTTTTGATACAAACACCTTTTTTCTTATCAATCACAATTTTGAACGACAAATTAGATGTCAAAGAATATAAGTCTGCATAGGTTTTTTCAGCATTTTCTATGCATTTTTGAAAAAGAAACAGAGCGCTATCGAAAAATTCCGGTAGCATTCTGGTTTTTGTGCAGTTACAATTTTTACCGGAATTTCTTGTAGTGCCCGTTTTAATTGAATTTTGACACCTATCAACAAATTTTCTGAGCTATTTAGGGAAGGATAAAGACTCATAACCAAATGGATATAACAAGGGGTGGTGAAAGGTGGTTATGAGGTTGTTGGAGGTCATATTAAAATAAGATACATGGTTATTTAAAGACCAAAGACATAAGGAGACAAATCAGTAGAAAAAGAGGAAGCATGACAACACACTCAACAGTTCAACCCATATTTATTCTCTTCTTTCCTTTACATATGTCCTTTCAGTTATATTTATATGGAATATTATTGTAATGTATTATGACACCTATGTAATGATAGGAGTAGTGTTTCCTTATTTCTAGAAGAGATGGAGTTGGTGCATGTATTTCTATATATACCATTTGTAAATAACATTTCCAGGTTAGAGTTGGTCTACCTGAAGACTGAATATAATAAAGAAAAGACTTTGTTATTTCATGCTGAAGGATTTTGTGACTCAAGAACCATCTAATGTATGGCGTGTCTTCTTTCTTTGTTAATTTATTCTAATTATGAATTGTAGCAACTAGTAAGGTGTGAGTGAGAAACTATTAAAGGATTTAATAGTAAATTATCTGCTTTCAGCTTTCTGCAAATCATATATGTGTTGTAGAACATGTTAGTGAAGATTTCATAAAGGATTTTTGGAATAATTTATGCATGTAATATAATTTCTGAATGCTTTTTACTTTACATAAACAAAGTTTGTGTAAAGAGCCATCATTATAGCTGTGTGACTGATTTAGGATATGAATATTTCCTAGAATAGGTACCATCTATCCATCTTCTTCATTTGTTACACTCTGCTCCCTATACTACCAATTTACCCATACAATTTATACTTTACAAAAATTGCCAAATGCATGAAAGTCTTAAAGAATAAAAATCATTTCAAAATATTTGAGAAGTCATCCAACCACTCAAAAAACCCTTAAAAATTTTAAATGAACTATGATGTGTAAGGCTTACTCCTTTTGCAGTCAAGGAGTGACTCCTTGCGCTAACATCTTTGGCGCTGTTGCCGGGGAGGAAAATTGAAGTTTATCCCTGGGTGAATGACAAATTTATAAGTCTGGTTCTAACGTGTACATGTCCAACTGCCTTTTTAGATTGATTTACACCTGACGACTCCATTGTTGAAGTTATCACTCCTAGAAGGACTAGAACCAAGGCTAACTGATGCGGGAGCATCCTGTTCAGAAAATCATTGTATATTTGGTTGACTTATGGGGTGTGATGTTTTTAATTTCTTAATAAGAAATTTGTAAATTTTTAATAAATTAAGTGAGAAATATGTATGTGAGGTTTTATTGTAAATATTCTCACATAATTGAGAATATGAGAGATATTAGCTTTATGAAGATCTCATAAAAAAATCTTAGGGATTCCTAGAATAGGATTTAGTTGAGTTGTTGAGATCCTTAAGGGATCATTGAGAGATTTTAAGAATTAGTTGAGTGATCTATGGAGAAGATCATGGATTTAGAATAATCCATAACTATGTAATTATTTCTATAAATGTAAGCCTGCATATGGGAGGTAGAGGTAGGTGAGTGTGTGTGTGTGTAAGAGTGATGAACCATGTAGGAGGCCGAGGACTCGAGATGTCCATATATTTGTATATCAGGCCATTTAAATTTGAATCCATTTATAGATAGTATTGGTTTGGTTTTAAGTATATATGAAAATTGTCTTGGTATATTGTAAATGTTATGGTAAATACTTCTGCGTGATATATGATTCGAAATTGGGAATCTTTGAATATGGGAGGTTGTGGAGCGAATTTTATTTGTTTCTGCATGGAATGGAAAAAGCTTAAAAATGCACTAAATCGTGAATTTTCAGAGATAAGATGATTTCTCTGCGTTGAACAACATTAATGAAATCTTCTAAATTCTTCTATTCTGATGAAATCGATGTTGGAGGTTTGTTATGCAAAAATTGTGTTAGGCTTTGCGTAGATCAACTCAACCCTGGAGAAATGAAAAATATAGAATACCGTATGCAACATGTTGTGGAATGTAGCATATCCTATTAATGTCATGGCATCTTGTAGCTGATTTTGGATCTTTGAGTTTGATAATTCTAATCTATATTTTCATTGAAGCTAAGTTGTTTTTTGTTTGAGGATTCCTTTGGGCATTTTTTCTTTAAGCTAATGATTTATTAAGAAAATTATTAGAAGGTAAGAGTGCTAGTGTGATGATTATTATACTTTCTTTCTTTAGGTATGAAAATTTTGGGATCATTCCATCCGTGATGTAATTATAATATTGAGGACAATCGATGGCAGAGACGATTTGTTTTATTTCCATCCAGAAATTTTAGTAAAATAAAGCAAATATGTTGCGGAGTGTCTTTCAGATGAATGTCCTTATGCCAATATCTGGATTCTAGATCTGAAGTCGAGTATTTCCAGTGATGATCTTTGGATCTTTGGGTTTGTTTCTACAAGGGTTTTGATATGATATTTTCACGAATTCTCAGCTCCCAGATTGTGTGGAAACCCTTAAATACCTTCGACATCATCCTTAAATGTTTGTAATAGCTTCATGATTTTAGCTTATGGGATAGTTTTAACAGACTTTTTTATTGCAATCATGGATTTTGGTTGAGTTTGGGCATTGATTTTGGCTTAAATTTCTCCATTGGAGCTCGGTCTAGCCTACGTATGTGTAGTATCCTAGAATGGGAAAGTGCAACAATACATACAGATATGCAGGAAAATAATGCAGTTCATCTAAAGAAAAGCAGGAGGCCAATAAAAAGGCTCTTCAAAAGTATTTACAACAATAAAATAGATGTATAATGAGGCCCATAAGATGCATAGCTGGAAATACAAGACATTAATAGAAGAAAATCCCTCAAAAGAGGTGCAGAAACCACATGTATAGACTGAAACTACCTTGACAACGTTATATTATTGGGCTGCAAACTGCTGTTGATTATATTTCAGATCTAGAGAAGATCTGTGTATGAAAATTCAGATCCATAACAGATCCATACACTAGAAAGGCTCCTCTTTTAGATCCCCTTGGGATTTTTAGCATTACACCAAGTATGAGCAGTAGATCTGAGATATAAGAAAGCAGATCTGCAAAAATATTCAGTGATTCAGAAATATGCAGATAAGATATGAAGTATACAATGTATAGATCTCCTCCAATGGATCTCAAAGTGAAGGGTATATCCCCAACACTCAGAAACCAACTCTCCAAATGGTGCACCCAAACTCCTGCAACAACACCTATAGGAATAACACAGATCTGGAAGAGAAACTGCACTGTAGGGTATAGATAATAGTTGGCCACATTCCAAGATCAGAAAATGATGCCCAAGCACTCCAATACCCTCCTCCAATTGGAATAGAAGACTCCTCCACTGAAAAAGGGCACTGAAATGTCCTAGATCTGAATAGATCTAGCCTCTACTTGATGCAGCTTGCAAAGACAACCAAACCCTCAACAGGATCTGAGTTGTAGTTGAAAGAAGAAGCTTGGCCTTCAGCCTGATAGTGGAAAATGTAGTACAAAATCTCTTAAGAGGCCTCTCAAGGAAAGAGAATGGAATTCCTAAATGGGAATACCATGTGCTAAACAACACTATTCATCTAAACAGGCAGGGAATGATATATGTCTAAATAGACAATATATTCAGAAATATGATAATCATCAACAACCTTTTCATGCTACCATCCCCTTCCTTATATAGATTAAGAGCTTGTAAACCCTAAATCACCTTCAATGAAATCTTCTCTTTCACACAATCCATCTCCATCTAGAACTGCACTATGCCTCATTGATGACCACTCCTCCAAAACAACGTTGTAGATTTGGTCAAGGTTGACCCAGTCAAAATATCCAGCCCATTTCACACCTAAGGGTGCTTGCTTACATAACCATGATTTAGCATTTTTCACATTTTGGCCTTGATTTATTCTTTACTAGGAGTTTGATGAACCTCCTTTATACATTTATTCTTTAAGCAAAGAAAGAAAGAAAAAAAATGGATATTCCAATTAGATTAGGAATATTACAACATGAAGCTTCCGGGGCAAGGAAAATATCCCAAAGGTAAGTCTTTCACTGTAAATATTTTGTGAATTTGACGGATCATATTTTCTCCATCATCACTAACCCATATTCCCCTTTGAGAAGCCCAGTCCCTGACCCTAAAAATATAATCAAGAAAAATAGTAAACGAAAGTTCGCTGCCTCTGCTACTGTTTTCTCAAATGTTGTCCCTAAAGAGGTCCTGCAAAATTTATCCCATGAAATTGCAGAAAATCCTATACTCCCTTGTTTTCCAACCAACAAACAATCTCTACATCACAATTTGGCGCTTCATCATCCATTGTTCACAATCCACCAATTTTTGTTCCACAAATCCCAACAACTCACACCATAGTAGGTCCAAACCCACCCCCTAACCGAATGGATGCAATTGTTGCTATAAGGTACGCCCCTTTGGTTTTACCTCAGCCAATGAGTGAATTACTTACAGGAGATTATCTCAAGTACATGCCTAAGTTTAGTGGTGAGGGAGAGGTAACAACTAAAGAAAACCTTGCTGATTTTTATGCCTATACTGACAATCTGAATATTGATCATGAAGATGTCTGGATGAGAGTTTTTGTTCAGAGTCTTGAGGGTGATGTTAAGAAATGGTTCAGATCTTTGACAGCTGGTAGCATCACTAGAATTGAAACCCTAGATGGTAAATTTTTAAGGAAATGGGGTGATAATAAAGATTTTCTGTATTATATCACTGAATTTGGTGCAATAAAAAGAAAAGGAGAATTAGTTTCAGATTTTTCTAAGAGATTCAATAATATGTATAGAAAAATACCTACTGAAATCAAGCCTACTGAAGCTTCAACCAAAATCACTTATGCTGGTGCTTTTGATCCTGATTTTTGTTTATCATTGAGAGAAAGGAGATCTACAAAACTAACACAAATGTTGGACAATGCACTAGAGGTAGAATCTAATGTGTTAGCAGCTGAAAGGCTCAGAGGAGGGATTGACAGAGAAAAAAGAAAGAAAAAAGCTAAAGTTTCGACCTCAGGAACTTCAAACATAGATCCTAAGTTAGATGAGCTGACCAAGATGGTCAACTCATCGAATACTGAGATGTCCAAGCTCAAGATGGAAGAAAGACGAACTACCACTAGAAATGTTGCATTTGATCAACCTAATAGACAACAATTTAGAAGACCTATTTCTCCTCAAATTTTGCAGCGAGAAAGGAGAGATCTTGATGATCAAAAAGTATAGCCCCCTTTGCAAAATGCTATATTTGAAGATCAAGAGGACGTTGAAAGGTTGGAGAAAGCTGCTGATATAAATTGTCTGAGAGATAAAGAAGGGTAGATCTCTCTTACATAAGCAGAGTATGAAGATTTTATGTCATATACTCAGAATAATGAAGAGATTTATGATCATTCCATGATTGCAGCTGATCATCAAAGAAAATAAAATCTCATACAAAGGATATTGATGATAATCCAAATCCTGTTGCACAACCCAAGAAAAATAAGGATGCAATTAAAATTCTAGCAGAAAAGCAAGTTGCTGAAACAAGTAGACTAGAAATTCCGGTAGCAGTTAATCCTCCTTCACTTGAGGTAAAACATGCTCACAAAATACCCTATTTTTTACATTTTTAGAATGAGATACAAAAGATAAATATTCCTGTTCCTCTTGTAGAGCTCATGAAAAATGATGATTTCAAAAATACCTTTATGAAAGCTCTTCAACCCCCACCTACCAAAGTAGCTTTTGATTTTGTTAACCTTCAAGATGACAAGCCCACTGCTATTTCAGGTCCATTGGTAGAAGGCAAAGATGAATCTACCCCTCCATTCTATATATCTCTGAATATTCATGATAAGATCTTGCATAATTTCCTAATGGAATCTGGAGCCTCTCATAATTTACTTCCCAAGGTAGTTATGGATGAACTAGGTCTTGAAGTAACTAGAGAGTACCAAGATCTCTACTCCTTTGATTCCTGGAAAGTTCAATGCTTTGGTGTCATCAAAGACCTTGCAGTAAGCCTTTTTTTAGTTACCCATGAGAGGGATGGTTATGGATATTGTTGTAGATGACATTCCTCCTAGATTTGGCATGTTATTTTCTAGGTCATGGATTAGAAGGTTGGGAGGAACTTTTCAAATGGATTTCACTTATGCTACTGTCCATGTTTTTGAAGGGGAATGAAGAATAATTTATAGAGAAGCTCAACTGGCATATATCATTAGTGACAACAAAGACCCCACTAATCGTCCAATTTATGCTAGAACAACTAGTGTTGGTTCAATCATTTTACACATGGATAATGTTGTCCTATCTGCAATTTTTTTTTAGATTTGTTGAAGATTGCAACAAGAAACAGTGAAGGAGGCATCCTGAAACATCATTCCTGATCCTAGTTGGAAAGTGATCACCTAAACTAGGTGGGGCCCACACAGGTGACTTTTGGCGTAGAGTCTATTTTTAGACATGTCGATCATATTCTATGAGTTGCAGGATGCTATTTGTGGATGGTTGGTCAAGTTGGAAAAATAGATGGACTTCTATTTTTAGACATATTGGGTGGAGTCTATTTTTAGACTGCCAGTCTAAATATAGATATGTCGAATATTATTAGCTCTTAATAATATTTGGACTCTAAACATTATCTTATTCTCTTGGAGCACTTCAGTTAAGTGCACGGATGTGGCACAGGAGCTGACAGAAGGAATTACGCTATTCCTGAGGGTTAAGTGGAGCTATTGCATGGATACTTCAGTTAGAACTCATGTGACAGAGTTTGGTGGAGTTGATTGAGGAAGTTAATGGAGTTGTGTTCAGTTTAACTAATCTAAACATAGTTGAGCTATTTATATCTAGTTTAACTGATTGATACAATTAGTGAGAGTGGTGTGAATTAATTATTAATTAATTCACTAATTATAAACTCATTAATCAACTAAAGAATACATCAGTTAACTTCAGTGCATGGACAGTTTCAGTGGAGACCAGTGCAGAGATAGGTGAAAGGGAAAGTATGACTATCAGTTGTGACTATAAGTGATGCATGGTTTGCATCCAACACTCAGTAGAGATGCCTATAAAGACTGCGTGAGCAAGGCTGGGGTAATTCAAACTCATCAAGAGGCATTCTTCAGCAGGGATTGCGCAGTAGAAATTTGTTTATCAAGTGAAAATTTAAGGATTGGAGCATGTGTTTTGCTAGATCTAGCTTGATTAGTGTGTAGCAATTGGAGGTTGTGCTAAGAGCTTGTGAGGAGCTTTGTACAATGATTGTTACATGATCTCTATGACATATAATATACAGATAGTTGGGGTTTTTCAGCTTTAAGCTTTCCCATGAAATACTATGTTCATATGTGTGATTGTTTATGGTTTTAATGTGCGCATGCAATTGATTTTATTTCCGCATGTAATGATCAATGGTAGAAGAGATTTTGTATTGTGCATGAAGCTAAAATAGTGTGTGATCAGGAGAATCTTGGAGAATAATATATCATTTATTCAAATTTTCTACATGGTATCGGAGCGATATTGATCATTGGAGCAATTGCAAAACATTGAAGCGGTTGAGTTTGAGGATAAACTTCAGGGAAAATAAAAATGGAGAAGAATGACACTATTATGAGTATACTTGAAAAGAAGTTTGTCAGGGATGATATTGGGAGTGTAGGAGTTAGTGTGGATAGGAGGACAAGTCAAGAAGGTTGGGATTGAGCAAAGAATCTCTACGGACTTGAGAAATGGTGGGATCTCTCGGAGGAAGCTTCCTACTGTTGGGAAGTGAGAGAAAGACATGCAATTGACACTTGAGAGGGAGCAGGATTTACATGCAGGTAAGAGTGAACCTTGGGATGTGGAGAAGCCACAAGAGGAGGATCATGGAGTGGGAGCAACCACTCATGCAGAGAAATTTCATGCCAAATGGGCAGAGGGAGTGCATGCAACTATACCACTGGGTGAGAGGTGGGGCGACATGCATGATTAATCCTAAGAAGAGATTTCTAGGCAGGATTCAGCGGGAGATGGTGTGGATCTCATAGATTAAACTGGCTACAAGGTGCCCATGAGCTGACGGTAAGCATGATCAGTTGGATTGATGCAGGTAGATCAAAGTGACAGTGTCGGATACTGGAGCGCGGTCCAGAGTTGACAGCAAGTGCAGAGTGCATGGGTGCAGAGTTCAACAACGCAGTGGTTCCTGAAGACATGTGCAGTAGCTAGCAGAAGTTGAAGACTTTGATGATAGATGCATCATATTGATTGAGTTTTTTGGAGCCTATTCAGTTTCAAAAGAGTTGCAGAGCAGATGCATGGAGTTGCATGGCACTTGAAAAGGTTGCAAGGCGAATGCATGGAGTTGCATGTCGCATGCAAAGATAGTCCTTTCTTGTTGAGAGGGAGTGTTGAATATTGCAACAAGAAATAGTGAAGGAGGCATCCTGAAACATCATTCCTGATCCTAGTTGGAAAGTGATCACCTAAACTAGGTGGGGCCCACGAGTGATTTTGGTAGCAGAGTCTATTTTTAGACATATCGATCATGGTCTATGAGTTGCAGGATGCTATTTATGGATGATTGGTCGAGTTGGTAAAAATAGATGGACCTCTATTTTTAGACATTGGGCGGTTTCTATTTTTAGATTGCCGGGCTAAAAATAGAACAGTCAAATATTATTAACCCTTAATAATATTTAGACTATAAACATTATCTTATCCTCTTGGAGCACTTGATTAAGTGCCTGAATGTAGCTACAAACTGGCCAGAGAATTACGCTATTCACAGCGGGGGTTAAGTGGAGCTATTGCATGGATACTTCAGTTAGAACTCATGTGAGAGAGTTTGGTGGAGTTGATTGAGGAGTTAATGGAGTTGTGTTAGTTTAACTAATCTAAACATAGTTGAGCTAGTTGTATCTAGTCTAACTGATTGATACACTAGTGAAGAGTGGTGTGAATTAATTATTAATTAATTCACTAATTATAAAATCGTTAATCAACTAAAGAATACATCAGTTAACTTCAGTGCATGGATAGTTTTAGTGGAGACCAGTGAAGAGATAGGTGAAAGGAAAGTATGACTTTTTGTTAATGACTATAAGTGATGTTAACCATGCATCCAACACTGATAAGAGATGCCTATAAAGAATGCATGAACAGTGAGATATATTATTCAAACTCATGAGGCATTCTTCGGCGAGGGATTACGCAATAGAGGTGGCTATCAAGTGGCAAAATATTGGAGCATGTGTTTTGCTAGATCTAGCTTGATAGTGTGTAGTAATTGAGGGTGTGAATGAAAGCTTGTGAGGAGATTTTGTACTATGATTGTTACATGATCTCCATGACATATAATATACATATAGTTGGGGTTTTCAGCTTTAAGCTTTCCCATTAAATACTGTGTTCATATGTGCGATTGTTTGTGGTTTTAATGTATGCATGCAATTGATTTTATTTCCACATGTGATGATCAATGATAGAAGAGATTTTGTATTATGCATGAAGCTAAAATAGTATGTGATCAAAAGAATCTCGATGAATAATATATCAG